>SMGT01008788.1:137414-164733 GCA_004794575.1 Lanistes nyassanus
CCCCCCCCCCACCTTCCACTTCCTCTTTGTTCCTTGATTGCTTTCCTGTCCCCGGCTCCTGCCACGATCCATACAGAATGTATCAACCTTTGTAAACTATTTTGGTCTGTAGTCCACTTCAAGGTAACTTTCTTTCACGCTATGTCCGTCCTGCTGTTTTAAACTGTTTCAGGTGTTAATCTGCGTACGGGAGAAAGGGGTATATTTCCAGCCATGTATGCCAACGATCTAAGATTTTTAGAAGACTCAGGTATACTTGAGGTTTTTTTTCCCCCCGGTACAAAGATTTTCGTCCGAACGTATTAAGATAATCAACTTTGTGACTAAACAAATTCCTTCGTTCAACTGTAGCCTTGTTTATATTTCTCTTCCTTTTTGAATGATCTTTGTTCATTGGTTACCTGGGGGAGGGGGGATAATTTTCTGATGATGACGAACAAAATGGTTGCTGCACAATTTCCTATTACTGGAACTGTTTGTTAGTGTGTGCATGTGCAACTCACGAGTACGTAGGAGTGCGCGCGCGTGCGTGAGCACATGCAAGAAAGAGAATATGTGTGCGTGAATGCTATGTGTGCTTGTGAAAACGTACGGTGGCGCATGAGCTGCGTTTGTGGTTCAAACGAAGAGCTGATAATTCTGACCCCCACAAACTGGACTTTGCTACTAGATGGCGAGGAGGCGGACTACTGGAAGTTCACCATGCGCTACCTGGGCTCCGTGGAGGTAAATGCGCCTCACGGGGACCATGCCCTCTGCCAGGCTATCACCAGGGTAAGCGGTCTGCTGCAGAAGGCGAGGCAATAATCCGAATCTATTTATTTTATTCAGATCATTGCCCTTGCCGACGTCTGGGCTACAGACCTTTCGCTGAAACAGAGACCTTATGTTCTATAAGGTCTGTGTATAATGACCTTACGCTTTGTCGCATCATTCTCACCTGTATGTAATAAGTAGCACTGTTCCACTATCTACTACCGTAAGCCTACTGTACGCAATCTTATGATGCTATTCAAAGAAAACGTTTGATTTGTCTTCGCCAGGTGGCGCAACAAGGTAGAATTAAAACAGCTTCTTTAAGCACGTTGGAAATTAACCAGTATGGCATCCGCATGATCGACAAAAGTAAAGACGGGGTAAGCAATGAACCAAACTTTTGTTTTATTGTGCAGTCTGTACAAGATCTGTTTATCCTATCAGTTTCTGCCCTTCCGTCCATCTATCTTGTTTAGGCTGCACTTACCCTACATTCCATTCAGACTCATATAAATCATAAAGTTGTGCAGCTTGCTCCCATTATGTTGTGAAAATATTTACGATATTCATTCTGATAATTCATGGTGCATTTGCATATTTTCAGCATCAGAGCAACAAATTCTCTCACTTCTTCGCGCTGAAGAACATTTCCTTTTGTGGCACACATCCCAGCAACAACAGGTGAGAGCTGGGAAAAAAGAACGAACGAACGAACGAACCAACCAACCAACCAACCAACCAGAACGCACGCACGCACGCACAGACTATGCGTCGCACACAATCATTCTGCTATATTTATGTAAACACCAGTCACAGACCATGCAAAGATTTTCCCTATGGGAATGAAACTGAATTGAATAATTGTAAGAAGCTATAAACCTTGTGAAAACCTAACTTCATGTTGTGTCCTGAGGATTTTTTTAGAAGTGGATTTTGTTGTAAGCAGCATTGTCTTCTGTGACAGGTACTTCGCGTTCATCACGAAACATCCAAGACAAACCCGTTTTGCCTGCCACGTATTCCACAGCGATCGATCTACGCACAGAGCTAGAGATGCTTTGGGGTGAGCTAAATATGAATCGAAAAGGGGAAGCTGGGAATGAAGGCAGCTGGAATAAATAAGGGATTGCGTGGATTGTATGGTATGAAAGAATCTGTCAAACTGAAACGTAACGATTTTTTGGGTCATTTAATGAATACTGAGTTTTAAAGTCAGCATGTGTACGTGTGTGTGTACTTTTCGTCTGTGTGTGTGCACGTGTGTATGTGTATGCGTGCGTTTTCACGTCAATTTACAGGAATGCCTTCAAGCGGTTCTATCAAGAGTACATGGCGTTTACACATCCGACGGAAGACATATGGATGGAATGATTGCATCATCTGTCCTCGTCAACCATGGCTGTCCTCGCGTCTCCTAACGCCATGAGCTCCAGCGCTAGATGGCCACACTTGGCACACCACTGGTCATCAGACAGGCGCGTGGCCTGCGATACGTTCAGCTTATATGGCCGAGCGATCATCTCGAGATCCATTTTAGTTTGTCGCTCTTCATTCCTACCTTACCTTGCTTCAGACACCCTGTTCCTCTTCCAAGCTCCGTTATGAGTTTTTGCCTGCCAAAATCCAAACAGTCTGCAATAGCTCGACATCTACCGCCCAGTCTAACGACGATGATAACGGCAGATCAATAATAATAAAAAATATTAGAATCTGAGCTAGCTAAAACGTACAACCTGTTCGCCTGGGATACAAACAGGAACTTTAAGAAGGCGATCTTGTCATTTCTTGCAGAGCTGGCATTTCATTCATCTTGAACTTTTTTTCATCGCTTGACAGAAAAGGAGCATGGTGGACGACTGACACTACGTTCCGTGAAGTGGTGCACGTGATTGTGTGGACATACATTCCCTATACCTCAGAAGTAAACATGACACCAAATGTGTGATAGAAGAAATTGTGCTTAACGTTCCAAAACCCCGGATGCAGAGCGTTTAGTTCCGGATGCCGAACCTTTAGTTCGACGCTGATCGAGCGAGGAAGGGACACGATGCAAAAATAAACACTGGGTAGGTTTTCGGGGCAGCCATGGTTGACTGTTTTCTGAAGTCCTTTGAACGGTAACAGTGAGACGAACTGAACGAGTCATTAAATAAACGGTGTTTGTGCATGCATGCATGCAAAATTTAGATCCCCGACCAGTTCAGGATCTTTGTAAAAAAAAATTGCACCCCCTGTCCCCTGTGTCCATATTAGCTTGCTGCTGATGCAAATAGTCGGAAGCAAGTCATGTATTTTATAGATATACATCCGGTCCTGAACAGCACAGATAACCAAGCGGGATTAATTTGTACACCTGTATGTATTACAGACTGGATGACAGACGATGCAGAGAAGAGTTCTAGTGAGGCAGGTATTGCGCGTGTAAAGTTAGTGGAACTTTGCTTTAGCTCACTGTACTCGCGATCCTTGCGTCTTATGTTACACTTGAAGCCATGAGGGCGTTCAGCATACGCACTTGCGCGTGATACAGTGTAATTGGAGCTGATCGGGGATAAGGAGTGGGGTGGGGGCTCGGGTTAAACGATTGTTCGGAGAAAAAAAAGAGATCACAAAATCACTGTCAACTGTGAGGGACTGGAAGAATGACACGTGGATCGGGATTATGTGTGTGCATGCATGCTTATGAATGTGCGCAAGTGTAAACATATGTATATTTGTTAAGAAAGGATCGAAGGGCTTTGTTTGAAACAAGAGGGCGGTTGTGTTTGAAAGGAGAGGAGGACTGTGTTTTGAACTAGAGGAGGACTGTATTTGAAACGAGAGCCGAGGGGAAAGGCTCGTAGTTATAACAATGAAAAACAAGACTTTTACAAAGTAAATTAGACTGCATTGGCATGGAAGACCCTGGCATGGATAGAGGATTGCGCGAGCCCCACGCGCGCTCATGAACGCCCGACCTAGCTGTGCTCGTCTGACCCGTGCCAAAGTTAGTACACACAGACAGTTTTCTTCATCTGAAAACCGCTAGTTTCGCTTGCCTCTGGCCTGTCTTAAATCGTGTCGTCTGTTGTTTCGTTGTCTTTAAAAGAGATGGACGATCCTGTTGTTTGCCTGTGCATTGTATAGTCCGTTACTCGATTTCCTCTCCCCTGAGTTAATATAGTACCTAAAGGACATTACAAGGTTAACATTTTGTATATCCCTGACGGCATTAGCGTTCGCATATCCCCACATACATTGAAATGCCCACACATTTCACGAAGCAAACGAGTCATGCAGGTGGTTTTATGCATAGCAAAGGGGATAGTACCAGCGTTCATGTACGCCCCGTTGTTGCGATAGTGCCTAGGCAGGGCAGAACGTAGAGAACTTCATCGGAAATCTTGTTCGCAAATACGCTCTCCCTGGATGCATGCGTGCGGTATGTTTGCGTACGGGAGCATGGGCATGTTCACGTCATTGTGTGCATGTGTATATACACACGCGTGAGCGAGAGGAGTTTACCATGCACTCAATTGTAAGTGCAGTGCTGGTATGTATGGGTACATTAGCTAGAAGCGTGGACACTCATTGGAAGTCTATTTCTCTACGGCATGCATATTCCTCGTCTTTTGAAATCAAACGCTGACATTATAGCACTACATTAAATAAAAATAATTATAAGCTTTTCAACCACATTTCCTGCCATTAGGATGAGCCAGCCACTTTTTCTCTCTGTGTTTGATCTTTTTATCCACTCATCGAATAACACTGTTACCCAATAGCTAAAGAAAAAATGCCATGTTAATTAATTTTTGTGGCATCTTAAGTAAATAGGTACCTCCTTGATGTTAGTTCAATGATTAAGAAGTACTTGTACAGCATATAACATCCTACCCCAACATTTTTATTCGTTTGCGATCATCCTGTCTCTTAAGCAGGCGTCACACAATTTGACTAAAGCGAATAATACATGAAAAAAATAATCGAAAGCTGGTTTGAAACTCTGCAAACACGGCGGTGGCGGTTGGAGGGGTAGTTAGTTTCGGTCGAAACTGTGTTGATTTTTATAGCAGACGAATGTTTTCCCTTTAACCATTCTTTTCGACTGCATCCTAGAGAATGTGGGTAAAATCTTTTGACCGATACATTTACTCCGCTCCACTTGATGAAAACGTAGAGTTTAATGTGTAAGAAACCGTCGGTCACTGTACAGATACGTTACGTGTCCTGAAGTATAGATCCAGGCTGTTCGTGTCACAGTTAATGTACTCTGGATTATTTTCGTGCTTGTCAGGAGAACTTTTGTGGTGTCCTGAGGTAATAAAACGCCAAGCTCCAGTGTTCCACGATGACTTGGCTGAAGAAAAATATTTGCAGATATATGTATTTTTGAGGGTGTGCGTGTGATTATATGAAATTAAGCCAGCTTTTCTACGGAAGTCCTCAACGTGATGAGTATGCACAACTGCAGATTTCTTGAGAAAAATTAACACAAATATAATTTAGTCATCATAAATTCTGCATTTAGCATCTCTACTATATACACATTTACATGTGACAGATTCCAGTGATGTCCAACCAGTTGTTGCTGCTGTATTTCTGCTTGCCCATTCTGCATGATGAAATTGTCATTATTGTTTTATTCTTTCAACAAAGGCTCAATCACAGCAAGTAGCCAATTATCATATATCCAGTACACAATGTATACCATATCACCTAACTTTAAATTCCAATACATTCATTATCAGCTGATTTAATAATTTAAGAACTCAGAGACATTCTCACAATACTGCACCCACAAACTGGTTTATTTTGTATTCTAATGTTTATTATACCAATTATCTGCTCAGAATTGTCAATGCACAATATAATGAATAGCAGTAGTATACATATTTGGCAATCTAAAACTCACCAAATCTACAAGAATGATTAGCAAAATTCATGATAGGAATTAAGAAGTAAAAGTCTCTGCGAGAAATACTAAGTGGAATATCTACATGCTTTCGTGCAGTCATTTTTACAGGATTTATGGACAAAGGCAAGATCACAACACATTGCACATGAGGGATCACAGATTCTATTCTCATTCCCCAATGTTTTGAAACATTTGGGATTGTTAAAGCAAATTAAACACTGGAAAAGAACATTTTTCGCACTTGCATTCCATCATTCGGGTCCACAAAAACAGAAACTCTGCTGTACATATAAGTTACTTGCCGAAACACGTCACCACATCGCCATGTTTACACACCACTCTCTGAAGCGAAAGGTATGATGGGATGTGGCAGAGACTTAGGGAAACTTACATAGGTGTTTGCGTGTGCTGGTGGGCAGGGACTTCTAGGAATGAATCCAGAAAGAAGGTACAACAATATCATGTGATGAAATGGGAACTTCTGAGCAAAACTAGAAAACAAGTTTGGTACATAACACAGTCGGTATATTGTTGATTCTTGCTTCTCATGCCTTGTAGGATTACAACTTCCGGGACATTCTCACACCCACTCTGGAGAAAACTATATTCACACATTACATAAATTATAGTGAGCTGACGAAGCCAAAATACATTAGACACTGAAAAATATGTCCAAGGAGAAGGAAACCAAAGGATGATGCATGAAGAAAATGATGCTAGACGCTGACAAAAATGATTTTTAAAAAAAGCCCAGCATGGAATGATGCTGAAGTCAGAAAAGCAAAGGTACGAGGTTTGGTCAAGTTAGCCTAAACTTTAAAAGGAAAGGAAGATAATGAAAACCTAATTACTTAATTATCATTTTATGAAATTATGTTGTGCAATATACCAACATCTTCAGTTAACATGCATATTTTTGAGAGCTTATTTTGGAAACAGCATTACGATGGTCTAAATGGTGCAAATACTAGAAGCCTGCTCCCCCCTCCCCCCACCCCCCCAAAAAGAAAAAAAAAATCCCCAAACTCCTCACAGGTCGACAAGCAATAATCTTAGATAGCAGGTACAGGAACACAAGGGTTCCCATATTTAAGCACTCATTACATGGGCGAACAGCACACAGCCCTTTTCTAGCTACAAGGTTAAGTGGTTAACTAGCACATAGAGCAACTACTTTGTTCCCTTATCTATTCTTACAAAGTTTCCAAGATTTAGTAAGATCTTTAACCATAACCCAAAGAATGCAAAACTTTTCCACATTTGCCAAACATTCATGAACATCTCACTCTTTAATGATCTCTTCTAAAGAAACATACATAAGGAATGTCAGTAACGAAATAAAACAGCAAATAATGGGCTTGGGAGACAAAGAAGTGACCCAAGTTTTACTGATCACGCTCAGACTTTCCTTCATCTTCACATGCTAAAGAGCAAGTTCTGACGTACTTCTAAAGTTTGATTATATATAAATCAGTCACAATGCACAATGATCATAACAGTGAACATTGCCTTCGTCTATTACAGACCTGGTAACAGCCTCCAATTCCCTACTAAAGTCTTTCAACTTATTTTTATCACACCTATATCCACCAATATAGGAGTCTTTCTTGTGTTTTTATACCCTTTACAGAACAATTTTGATTGGAGGGTTTGAGCAGGGCTTCCAGTGATAAAATGTTAGTTTTGAAAATCACCTGCAAAAACAGTTATAGAGTTTAGCAAAATCATCAAAAGAAAGAGAGGCTGGAGGTGGGTGTGTGTGTGTGTGTGTGTGTTTGTGTGTGTGACTCCAAGTCTTTTAAGTTCAATAGAATAAGCATTCTGTTGCAGAGATAAATACCCCCAAATACTTTGTCACCAGTCTGTCCCAGGAATGTAGCTAGCAGCGCATTATACCAGTAAGCATGACCAATTAAGATAATCTTTTGTCTACCCTCCCCCCACCCCCGAAAAAAAACCCAAGACCATCATGGAGATGCAAAATAAGTGGACCCCCAAATTCAAAATTTCCCTCCACAACTTGTTCCATGTATATAATCATGGCAACAATTTCATTTAAGGTGGCCTTTAAAAAAAAACAACCTCCATTAAACACTCAATCCAATCGGCCGCCTTCCTAGCAAATGCATCTGCCAAATATGTGTAAGCACTGAAACCTAAGATGGCAGTTAAAGCCAAAAGACAGAAACTGTTTAGATTTAAAAGCAAATTGTTCCGATTCAGGGTCATTGGGAGACATGGAAAAAATAAAAGCGAAGAGACAGTTCCCGATATACAGATGTAAATTAACAGATTTTGCAACATTTTGTCTTTAAAAAAAAAAGTCACCAACAAAACAAGCTAACACAGAAAAACACACCTAGTTCAGCATAGTGTGGCGGTCGTAGATGTTCTTTCTTTGATCTTGCACAGTTGCCTTCCATTTTTTCTGCTCATCTGTAACGCGGTTCAGGATTGAACGCTGTCGAGCAGCCGCTGCTGCTGCACTAGCAGCCTCCATCTGAGATACGCGTGGAACCGACATGTCCTCCTGTAATTATCCAAGGAAATGTCAACATATTAAAGTACTCTTGTACATTATTTGTGACGTGTAACAAGTGAAATATAGACCTTCTTTCCAATCCATTTGTAACAACTAACAAAGCATGTTAGAAGCTTGCAGGTGTCACAGCTGCTTAAATGAATCACAGGCTGCTAGAGTCACCATTAAATAAACCTTTAAAACCAAAAGGTGAGAGATGGGAATAATCAGTAGGGAGAATTTCATCCCCCCCACCCCCACCTACACACAAATGCTGTGCATGAGCCCATGCAGAAAGATCAGCACCAAACAGTATGCAAATGTCCCATGTATTTTATTGTACTGCTATGAATATTGGCAAATTACTAAGCTATGCACTGAAACAACCACCAGAATGATAGTTGCAATAACATAGCCAGTGCAGAGAGGCAGTTTAACGTTTGGAGGAATGCCCATGGAGTCTGCACAATGTTTATCTCCAGATAAAATCCTTTGCCTCTCCTGAATTCAAACCTTCAGCCTGGCACTCACATCCACCTGTACAGAGGCTTGTGGATTTAGATCCTGTTTCTAGCAGATCTACTTTCTCTGCATTTGCACTTGTTTTCAAGGCTAGCCACTGAACAGGGATGGGATACATAAATGCTTTATCTCTCCTTACATTCATAAGCATGTTCAAAAGGCCCGTTCACCCTGGGTATTTTACATGCACTTTTATTATATTATAAAGTGAAGAAACACACACTCCCACAACCCAGCCTTGGAACTGTGATTTTAAATAGCAGACTTGTCTGTCTCTCACTCACACAACTACTTCTCCTTACACAGAAACAAAATCAATGTTTTTAAGAAAAAAAACTAGCAAAAGAGATGAGAGGACAGAAAAGAGCTACAACTGTCTTCACTTGTCAAGAGAGATGACTGCATGCCATGACCAGACATGTTAGAACACATGGCACCGAGTTAGTTGACATGCACAGTCGCTCCTGATGTCCACTACGCAGACAATTTTCCCAAATAAAACCGGTTTCATAAAATAACTCACAGGCACAGAAATACAAGTTTAAAACCACTTTTTTTCATCACAGTTATTTACCTAGAAGATTTCCTAAGAACCATCCCCAGTATGCAATATCACCATACTGATGTTTTATAACAAGCATAATAGTAATGTAATTCTTTGCAAAGGGAAAATGCACCTGTCCTTTTCTAGACAAATAATGCTTTTAACATGTTCAGCTATGTAAGTATGTCTGAATCAAAGCAGTAACAAGCACCAATTGAGATCCACAAGTATGTTTTGGTTGTGTCTAGTGTTTCCATTTGAAACTAAACCAGACAGACACTTTGTTTTTCAAGGCTTTGTTACTTTTTATATGATACTGAAAATTAAATGCATGAAAAAAAAACCCAGTGCAACAAACTGTTATGGATTAGTTCACAGCAATGCATACACCAATTGTCATGCTTGTCTCTCAGTGTTATTTCCATTATGTTAAATCTTACAATTACACACTAGGGTGCCTCCAATCATGCACAGCTTGGGACAGGCTTTAGTGTGAAAAGGGCTGAGCTTGAACAACCAAGAAGCATGCCTGCATGTCACAAAGCACCGCAGCAAAATGTACTATGTGGAGGATTGAAAGTATCCAACTACACAGGTAAATGTTACTTTAACAGTCACAGAGCAAACCTTTCAGTTTTATAGCTGTAAATTTTTTCATGCCAAACAAAATGGCTCCCCCCCCCCAAAGTTCATTCCCACTTCTACAATGACTAATTTAAAATTTTAATGTTAAGTCCATTTTAAATGTTGAAAATGAACCAAAAAAACTTTTAAAAAAGGTACACATGCTGATTACTTAAAAAAAGATTCCAGGCATTTCAATTAAATCTTAATTTAAGCACTGAAGAATGAAGAAAGAATGGCAAAGTCGAACAATTAAAGGCAACTAAACTTTTCACCATGTCAGGGACCTGGCATATAAGATTTTGCTGCAAGTCTTAACCACACTGATACTGTAGTTGAAATTTTCATTTAAACTTCCCTAATTCTATGTTGCCTTTCTCAACATTGTCTTTTCTGATTTTTATTATATACAGAGTTATAGACCTCCAAGTTCAGTCATCCACTTCAATTCTTTACCGCTTTTAAGTCCTGGACATGTTTATCTTGACCGACCCCACCCCACACCACCACCACAAAAAGGGCAGGGCTGCAGGGGTGGGAGAAGGAATTTGAAGCACAAAAATACTGAATTTTATTAAACTGGAAGTGCAAGGTTTGCTCTGTGTGCAAGTATAAGTACTGTTAATGGAAAAAGAGAGGAAAGCCGTAGCCCGATTGGTTACCAAATTCACCTCCTCATCAGTATGTTCGGTGTAGTGAGGTGGGCGGCGCTGGATGAGTGGGTCCAGGCACAGCAGGAACAACATGTACACGAAGAGCAGCGAGACAACGCAGATGATGAAGATCACCACCACCTGCTCAGTAAGAAAAGTCATCTGTGACCATATTTCCCCACAGTGTTCTGCAAAACTGGTCCATGGACTTTTTTTTTTTAAAGTTAAAACCAGACAAGCATGTACACAGTCTTAAAGATTCACCAAGGTGGAAAATGTCATCAAATAAATGAAATTTGTTTGTTACAAGGTGTTACCAGTAACTCCCAAACCAACCAAATAACTTCCTTCCGTTCATAAAATAAATGACTCCACACTCTCTCTCTCTCTCTCACACACACACAAGGTCAAAACTGTTAGTCATATAGGGAGATGACATCATCAGGGCTACAGCCACTTCAAGATTTATATGGTAAAGTTAAAGAAAAGTATCAAACTTTCAATGATCCAATGTCAAATCCAATTTTTAACCTTTTGCACCCAGATAAAAGCACCTATGTTCAAACTTCATATCTCATGAATGAGTTTTCCTTACATTTGTATCTTGTATGAACAAAAAAAAACCCCACTAAAATATTTAATATAAAGACAGTTTCAATCTGAGATCTATGAACTACTTTTAAAATGTTTTTTGGCACGTTGGAAGGTCAAAGCTAGGTCATTAAGACGTCTAGTAAATTGTACTGATTGTTCTAGAAAGTAAGTAAAGTTGATCAGTTTCCCTTTGTGTGTAGGTCACAGAAAGCTCTTTGTCAGGATAAGATCATGAAACATTATTATAAAAAATATTAGGATGCTAATACACAACGACGACTCCACATAAGCATGTGCTGCAAATCTATCTTGACAGTCCTCTCTGTACTTATACAGTTTACCCCATGCTCATACATTTTTCTAATGCTACACAATTTATTCCAATGATACACTGTGTACTAATACAGTTAACTGTACAACACAATTTACTCCATAATAATACAGTTTTAATCTGTACTCATGGTCTGCACTTTATGTCATGCCAAACCATTTGTACTACAGAGCACAGTGTTTCAGCAAGTTTATGTACAAAAGACTTCTTGCTAGTTGTACTATAAATGCTAGTACTTCTACCGCTGCCTAGTCTTCATACTCAAATAAAATTACAAACCCTAATATACAAAGCTATATGATATTATCTCAGATCATTTACATGATGACATTTTTGCATATGAGATGGAATATCTTAACTTTCAGTGGACAAACTTGTCCTAGACTAACTTCCATAAAAAGAAATTGCTCCATTACACATTGTTGAAACTACATACCCACCAGTTTAGAAAATGTCTGTTTCCAATATTAATAAGCATTTCAAAAATTGTTGTGCTTATCCAGTTTCAAATTATATAAGCCTTCTGCACCAGAGGAAGACCAGATGTTGATACCTTGATAGTTGTTGTGTTGCGGTTCTCATACTTGCATTCGCAGTAGTGGCATATGTCACCAGTTGCAGCCGTCATCATTGGAGGAACAACATTCTCACACCGACTGCATGCGTTTAAAAATAGAGAAGCTTACTAACCACACCATAAAGAAGTAATTTACTTGTTAATACATGTAGCTGACATAGAGAAAACTATTTCTTCAAGGTCAATGCTCCTCTAGTTGGATAGTAACATTTTTTTTTATCTGCTGAAGAGGAACAGCCAAATCGTTTTCAACAACTGAAGACACAGATCTCACTATGGTCTTCTGAGAGTATGCACTGTATTATGTATAACAATTGCTATAAACTACCATTTACTAAATGTTGGCTTTGATGGGAACAAACCAAATCACACATAGATATAATGGTTGCCATATCTATTTTCTATATGCTTTTCAATAGCTTAACTTTTTAATAAATTTAATGGACTAACTGCTGAGGGGATGAGTGACACAAAGATACTTCAATAAAAGTCTGAAACGATTCTGCACATTATCTGAAAAGTGGGGAAAAGGCCTTACCAGTAATTGGGCTCAACATTCTTTATGTATACTGGGCCAGTTCCATTGATATCTAGACTGCGTGGACAGACACACTTGCAGCGAACATCTTCAAAGCTTGCCAGCTGAAAATGTTAAAAATCTTATTCATAACCACACAAGTAGTAGAAAATGCACACACACACACACACACATTCTGAAAGTAGCCTTGATTTTACAATATATTTCGATAATTACTCTCATTAGCCTCCCTCCCCCCAACCCCCCCCCCCCAATATCACACACAAACATCTACTTGAATTTTTTTTAAATAAAAAACTGAAAAAATAGATGATAACACTGTTGTCTGTTTTTAATGCATTATTATATACAGAGTAAATATAATCATATTCACAAACTTACAAAATTAGTTAATTTGATTTTATTATTATATTAAACATTTTTTTCATGGACAAGACAGAAAAATAAGTACTTCAGTCTTCACAGTCAAGTAGCTGTAACTAACACTATGTGACTATGTCAATACAGCGCTGTTTCTAGTCTTATGTCACCTGTGGAGGTCAGGCAACAGAACTGGGTAAGTAAGTAATGGTACATGTACTGCTTGGTGCACAGGTTGTGATGCCAGCTCATTTATCTCATGAACTGCCGCTTTGTTGGGTTCTTTTGGCATTTATACATTATGACCACTTAAGTTTCATGCCACATACTGACATAGCTAGTGACATGAAATAAAGTGAAAGCAATTTGAATTTTTAAACACACAAATCAACCATCGAACCAGCCAGCCAAACAAGACTGAAACACTAAAGAAGCAAAGGATGGAGAAGAGAGATGAGGGAAAAACTAGTCTGGATGAAAAAAAGGGGGTGCTAGACGAGTGACAGAATAGTCCATGACAACGAAAGGAGTACTGAACAGTTACAAAACACACTATTTATGTTTATCCATTTGGTCGAATGTTTTGGAACTTGCTAAGATACCTTATGTTTTATGGTACATGGTAACATTATTTTATTTGTATGATATTTTTCATATCTCGATAGATGCTTGTTTTTATCACTCTATCAAGATAATTAGACTGAAATAATAAAAGGAAAAGACTTTATTACAATCGCTTAAATTCACTGCTGTCCGGTGGTGATCAACCAAGGGCCGCGGACAAAGGGGGAGTGCCCATGCCCCATGCGTCAGTTGGGAAAGGTCATGAAATTATTAGAGGTCAGAAACTGCGTCGAAAATTTAAATGTATGTCGTTGGAATGTACTGTATTCAAAACTCTGAAGAAGGGTTAACGCTGTCGCTACTACTGTTAGTGTTACTGTTAATACTGACTGCGGTCTCATTCAGCTCAAGTCAAGGCTTTCGGCAAGACTTCAAAAGGGTCTGAAAACAGGACATACATTAATTCGCGAATATATCAACTAATACTTACTTCTGCCTGCTGCGGAACATTCAGAAAAATCACCAACGTAAAAAGGAAAAAACAAGGGGAAAATGACACTTGTGGCGCCATAACGAAGACCACCTTTTGCACTAATGTATCTTTTCGCTAATGCAGGATAAACAGTGAACAAACCGGAACTGGAGTGCTGGATCAGGGGCTACAACCTTGAAGCTAATGTTTCCACGATAGTTATTATTGTTTCAGCAGAAGAAACATCATATTATATCGGATTTTCCACCTTAAAATTTGACATAATTTCCATTTTTTGTTCTAAAATGAATACTGCACTTTATCGTTTCCAAATAATTCTGGTACACAAAAAAATAATTAAAACAGGGGGAGTAAGTCCTATACCCCTTTCTTCATCCGGGGTTCTCGAACTCTTGGCTAAGGTGTCTGCCGGTTGAAGGGCAAGATGTTGTCATCGTTAGCTATGCGATCAGGTAATGCAAAGTCGAAAGAAGTGACATATAGTCATTGGTAAATAATAACATTTGTCATTCTTTTATGACACTGTAAAAGTTTTTTGTGAGGGAGGCTTCCAGATCTTCGTTAAACATTTTGAGTTTCTTCGGAACGTGTCTCAGTCAAGTGCTCCCAAGTCCCAGTGTCTGTCTCTTATCTTAACAAGTTATTGCTATGGTAGCCACTATTTGTTCCAGAAGGTAAAGAAATAATTTCAGGTCATGATCATTTTCAATGATACACAAGAATAAAATGTATTTAAACGAAGGTACGTTTAAAAGCATTTTAACTGTTTATATTATGATGAATTTTATTATTTGGTATCAGGAGCTTTTGGCATCTTGGTGAGGGGTCAGACACCATTCAGGTAAGACTAAGAGATCTCGGTATGATTTATTTAAGGTTGAGCTTTCAAATAGAAAGTGCCAATAAAACAGTAACATATATGGTATAAATGTACTGTTCTGCACTGACTGCGGTTGCACAACGTCATTAATCTCCTACCTTTGAAAGTTTGAAATTAATAGGGTTCACTTTTTTGGTTAGCAGTTCATGACTTCATTTGACTGTAACCGGCTTTGCACATAATTTAGTTGGTTATTTTTATTTTTAATTAGGTCAAAGAAAAAGTGTTGTAAGGTTACCCGACCTACCCTATTTTTTCTTGACCCTAAACTTTGTCACCTCTTTTCCATCAGATCATGGAGCCCACAGGGTGCTTAATTTTACACTAGGCCTACATACTTGGATAGCATTCCTATCTTTCCACGAGCCTACCTATGCTAATTTTGGTCATGTAACCTTAAGTACAACACTTTTTTGGCCTTATATTAAAATAGGTTTTCAGTTTTGTCATGTGTTATTGCATATTCTTCTGGTTTGTAGAGTTCTATCTGTGGTACCAGTGGGGTCACGATCAAAGAGCGAGGCTGCTAAACAGATTGAGGGATGGGATCAGGCCAATCAGATTTTCTATGGGCCTGAAAGAGACACAAAGAATTTTCCACACCCTATACAGCCTGCTGAGACACCCAAAGTGCGTTTGGGCTTTATACCTGAGGAATGGTTCCAGTTCTTTTATCCCAAAACTGGCGTGACAGGTAATCCTGAAAGGGGTCGAGATGTTAAGTATAATTATCCTTCATGGAGAAACACCAGGTGTTTCCCTGTATGTTTGAAAACACCACATTGATCCTAAAAACACATCTGTTTGCCTCTCTGTGTGGATTTTTGTGAGAGGTCAGTCATTCAGAAGACTTGAAAAGAAATATTATTATTGATATAATTCAGACAGTGGCTTTGAAGTGCCAAAGAAATACTTTGGATTTTAAGCCTTGTGGATCATATTTCTTTTGTCTTTCCTTGTATCCTTCTGATTTAGCCAGTGGTTCCTCAATTTTTCGCCTATCCCCAGCAAATCCTTGAGCTAGAAATAGAGTGTAACTGTTATGACTTCTGATGTTAATGAACGTCTTTAGCTTATCTGCTTCTTAAAGCCTTCAACAGGTAAATACCTTGTCAAAGCACTGGGGAAGGAATCTCACATTTCAAGTATTTTGTGTTGAAACCGTAGCAGTTAATAAGCATTTTTGTTGCTCAGCTAAAATGTAGAAAGTTTCATTAAGAGATTTGATTTTGTATGCCAGCTGTTGTTTGTTTTAGGTCCTTATCTTTTTGGTGTTGGCCTCGTGACTACCCTGTTGTCGAAAGAAATCTGGGTAGTTGACCATGGGTTTTCAGAAGTAATTGGCTTTTATGGTGCCATCTGGTTCCTTACTGCAAAAGTTGGTCCTCGCATGGCAAAGTGGCTGGACAGCAAAAATGATGTAAGCAGTTGATGGTGTATATTTCTAGGGATACTTGGGGAAATCAGTTATTGGAGTGAATATTTCATTTATCTTTGTAGTCTGGTGTTTTGGAAATTATATCTTTGGAGGATTTATTTCCTGGTATGAGATAGAAAAGATGTTCCAAGAATTTTATTGGTACAAGATTTAAAAACATAACTGCCATTTTGAAGTTCAGCTGGTGTTTATGCTTATTTTGGTAGCATGTGTTGTGTATGAAAAAAAGGGGATATTTTTAAGGTGTGAGCTTCCAGATTTGTTGGTCAACATGTGAACCATTGTAAGCAATATGGTCAGGAGAGGTTACAATGTCAACTTGTAATACAGCAGTGATGATGGTGATTGTTGTAGCTGGTCTCTCAAGAGCGTTACATAAAACCTATTGAGGAAGCCAAGGCTGTCTGCAAAGAAGTTATTGATTCCAACGAGAAGGCTATATGGCAGGAGGAGGGTCAAAAGTATCTGTGGGAAACCAAGAGGGTGAGGCGTGCAGTATTGCAGTGTGTGTGTGTGTGTGTGTGGATGGTTTTGGCAGGAAAAGGTAGAGAACACTGGTTGAGATGTTAGTGACAGAGATTGGGTTCTTTCTTGTGGCTTTGATCCCTGAACTGCATTTTCCTTGGTCATTGCTGCAGGAGAACGTTGCCTTGCAACTGGAAGCAGTTTATCGCCAGCGACTAAACCAAGTTTACAAGGAAGTCAAAAACAGACTGGTGAGAAGCTTTATCTCTGGACACACACTGTGTCTTAGCACTTTTGGAAGCACAATTTTTTTGCTCCATGCATGAATTTGTGGTGAATAGACAGATGGGAGACAGACGTTTTCTCTATGAGCATGGCTTGAAAATTTGTAACACTCATTCACAGATGTAGCCTTTTCTTGTCAGTGTATTCTGAATATATGGCAGGATTTTCTGGCATTCATAATGTAGTCATGGTGACAGTGGATGGCTGATGCCATATATTTGTCTTTGTATATTTAAAATTGTAGTAGGAGAACGAATCATTTTCTGAGGGTGCTGGCCACAGTTGCTTCTCTTAGACTATGAAGATGGTGGTCCTTGCTGGATTGTAAAGTCGCGAGTCCCCTTGGCGAGTCTACAAAACAGTCACCACACTGAAATAGGCAATCATGCCATATTGTGCAAACGTATGGAAGGGTTTAAGGTGCGATGCGCAGTGTGTCATGCTGTTTGTGAAATCAAACCGTGGCAGCCTGGATGTTCTGTAGCCCGGGTTGGATTGGAATGTGTAAAGTCGATCTGGTAAAATCTGCAATCTTAAGACCCTTTTCGGTCTGCAAGTACATGGGTTATCGTGCCACCACCATGAAGGATGTGATGTTTCTTGACAGGACTACCACATTGAAGTGCAGAATGTGAAGCGGCGATTTGAACAGGCCCACATGGTCAACTGGATAGTCAGCAGCGTCAAGAAAGGCATCACAGCTCAGCAGGTATTTCCGTCTCCCAAACAGCTGCACAGATCCCACTCTTTTCTAGAACTAGCTGAATTTTAACCTGCTCTCCTTAGGTTCTGTGTGTGTATGGGAGCAGAGGTTGTAAAAAGACCTGCCACTCTCTCTAGGCAAGTTTTTTTCCACTTCATTGTATGATTCTTCTCGTTCAGAAGATGTTCCACTCAAGTCAAAACTAATAATAAAAAGTATCTGTGACACTGCATTGCCTTTTTTAATCCAAAAAACTATGTGGCACGCTAGTCATAAGCTGATGAGAATTTACCTTTCAAATTGTCATTGGGGAGCTAGTAGCACAGCAATTTCTTGGGATGTGGGACTTATTTTAGGGGCTGGTCATGAAGGTTTTTCTCTAGCTACTTCAGTTTCCTTCCCCTTTTCCACTCTTTGTAACCACGTCGGTGGTATTGGGTTTAAGGCATCTGCTTCTGAGGTAGGACGCTGGCAATTTGTGCACTGGCCAAGTCATACCCAAGACTTAAAAAATTGGCAATCTCGTAGCTGCCCTGCCAGACGCCTGGCCCTATAGGGAACAGTACTACAGTAGTTCTGATACTTTTGACCCTTATAGACCTGACTCACAGTCAATGTACCCAGTCATTTTTTTAAGTTCCTTCATTCAGAGTTATCAAACTGAAATGCAGCTGTGCATGCAGTGTTGCGAAATGATCGGTTTCATGATCTCAGATCTGTGGCTTCAGCATCCTTTTTTTTTAAAAATAACATTGACAAATATTGACAGAACTCATTTTCTGACCTGTGGTTTTTATTTTTTCTGCTGACATCGACTGGTTTTTTGACCTTTGACTCATTTGCTTATGTCCTGTCTCTTCTGTTTGTGCAGGAGCAAGAGAGCATCAAAAGCTGCATTGCCACACTAAACGCTTTGGCTAAAACTGCCTGAGTGTTTGAGAAAAAAATTAGCATGTACATTCACAAGAGACGTTCACAGTGCTTATAATTTGCGATCTTTTGGCGGAAACGGATCAGACCAGTGCTTGCTTCATTTTCGGATCCTCGTTGTAGGTTACTTTGTGAGGTCTCTTAAACAGTTGGTGACTGTGTTGAAAATATCACAGGTATGTTGAATAAACTTTGTTTGTAGAAAAAAGTGACTTGTGATTGATTTTTTGAAAACAGTGTCAGCTGACGTGCAACCAAAATCTGAGGCATAGGAATTGGAAGGATTTCCTTTTCCATCCTATTAGTATTTCCTTTGAAAATGCAGCAATCATTCTTTAATCACATGATTGAATCATATTCTGAAGGGTATATTTCCGTGATAACTTAGAAGTTTTGTGGGAAAATGAAAACTCTCGTTGCACACTAGTAAAGCAGACGTGACAGGAGGCTTTAGATGAAGACAGTATATTTTTCACCCACTTTATTTTTGAAAACTCAGTATTTTAATTATGCTTCTGTGGTGGCAAGAGATGCCTCGGTGTTTGCAATTAGCAAACGAGAACCTTGTCCTTAAGGCGTCTCATGGTGGAAAAAAAATGACTGACAACACAACAGCTGGCTCCACTTCACGCATTCTTTTCGCAGTCGATGATGACCTTGACCCCAGCTCCAGATTTGGCCATCTCGAAGGCCTGAAGTGTTTCCTCTAGAGTGAAGTAGTGTGTTATCATAGGCTTGACATCGATCTTCCCGGACGCCAGCATCGCCACTGCAGTCGGCCATCTGTGTAGATGAAGAGAATGAGTACCGACTGGTACGCAAACGCGCAGCGCACACACGTACACGTCCTCAGCAATTTATAGGCGTGCACCCTTCGGACCGGTGTATGAAAAAGAAAAACCAGATGAGTTAGTAAGGAGGATGATCACGATTCCAGACCCTATAAGAGCTGAGAAGGAATCTTAACAGGAAACTTCCCTCCACCACTTAAACAGAAAGAAGAGAACATTCGCAATGTAGGATGAGGATCGGGAACGAGCAACAGCAGCTGGGGACAAGATAGTCACAGCTGGAATGCTCCAGGAAGGGTGTGCTCACGTGTTCATGTATCTGAAGCTGCCCCGGATGTCGATCTCTCGAGCGATGGCCTGCACGATGGGAATCTGAATGTCGTTGGGGCCGTGGCCGACTACGGCGAAAGCACTTCCCGGCTTCAGGGCCTGAAAGAAATAGGAAGCACTGTCCCACCATGCAAGGCGACGTCAGCCGACGGTCTAAAGCTGTCGACCCGCCGTCGTCCGACATCGCTTTGTATGGTGGGATGCAGAGTGAACACACGGTGCGAGCAAGTCGAATGGGAACACAGAAAGGGTTCTAGCGCGAGGAAGGGCCATAACTCTTACATGCACTGTTTGAAATTCACCTGCGGGACTGTATTCTCGTCAACTGCTACAAAGACCCCTTTGAATTCATCCTATGCTCTTAACGCTGTCTCTCCCTCGGACTCTCCCACCAGTCTGCCCGTCATAATTATAATGGCAAAATATGGTTGCGACGAGGGCCTTGCTATGAGCTAGTCCAGATTTTGAAATATCGGTGTCCGAAACCCTGCTTCTATGCAAAGAAGGAACACGTGTGTTTGAATGCATGTAGAAATGCGTAAAGGGATGTTTCCGGCAAGCGCACTGTGCCTTAGCCCTGGACAGTCCAAGAGCACGTGAGAGCGTAGAAGCTGAGATGACAAAGGGCTCACCAGTATAGCCATCTGCACCGAGAACTGCGCACCGCTGGCCTCCACTGCGCAGTCCGGCATGGCGCCCAGTGCCTCGCGCACCTGCTGCGCCACCACAGCGGGGTCGGATGATGTCACCTTCAGGGTCCTGGTCGCTCCCATCTTCCGAGCAAACTCCAGACGACCCTCGTCAATGTCTGCACAACACGAGCGGGCGGGGTAGTCTTCATGCAGTCTTCCTGCGGGCTGGGAGACTATGGGCACTAGAACGTGCCTGTGTGAGCTCCCCTTGATGCGTACGTGCATTTGTGTGTGTGTGAAGCGCGGTAGCCGCATGCAAATTCAGTGTTACGGAAGCTGCATGATGTAGACGTGAGTGACAGAGACAGGCAATTACAGGCCTGTTAGACTGCAAAAGGTGTATATATATATATTGAGAGAGAGATATAGTCCGTGGCTATTGTACACACACATCCAATGTTATGTGTGCGATTAATTTTGTACAGTTTACCTGTCACGATGACCTCCGCAGCGCCCATAGCTTTGGCAGACAGCACGGCGCTAAGGCCGATGGGACCTAGACAAAACATTTCGGATTTTTCACAATCCACGGCTGACAGGCTGTTAAAGTTTTAAAGCTTTTCTAATCCCTCATGTGCGGCAACACACGACACGTTCGTTCGGTTAAAAAAACATCCCCCACTCCTCCCACTGAATTCGTCTGTATCATTTTATTGGTGTTCCGAGCCGGTTAGTTGGAACTTATTACTTAAACTAAACAGTCTTCCACAGCATCATTCTGATAGCTACACAAATATTTTGTAATGTCTGACGAAAATTGGGCTGGGTTAATGAAGTACAAGGGTTTGTACCTATGTCTCTTTACATAAGTGCTCATAAATTTCAGAGGCTAAATGCACATTATGGACACTTTAGTGTTCAGAGTTTTCTTAACCGGATGACAAATATACGTTGTACGTTGTGCCAAACCTGGACGCAAGGGGAAAAACAAACAAGAAAGAAAAATCTTGCAACAAATTAAAGCTTTGGATTTTTTTAAAGCGTGAAAAAATATTGTGGTTAAGCATACTTATTTCTCCACGAATCGATTTGTTGATCTTGATCGATTGCCTGATAAATATAGTCCTGCATGCATCCATTCGACTCTGTCCGTACGTCTATAAACTGTGAATTACCTGACCCACACACCAGCACTCGTTTTCCCAGGCCCACGTTAGCGCGTGCGCATGCGTGAAGTCCTACGGATAGTGGTTCTATCAAAGCACCCTCCTCGAAGCTCACGTTGTCAGGCAACCTGGCGGGGGGAAAAACAGGCACTGAGTACGCAGGTGAGTGACGTGACTGCCGACCTACTGCACCTTGTGCACTTCAATAAATCATGGCAGTCTACAACAAGCTGATGATCGTTCAATTCAACTTGGAAAAAAAATCTCAACCCCTCCCCCCGCATCCCCCCCCCCTTTTTTTTTTTACTTCTTTTCTTGTTCCTCACGACCCGGGACACCGCTTCCCCACCTGGGAGTTCAGAAGAGACATGGATACTCATGAGTCGTCATCTCAATTAACGTATTTGGCATCTTTGAACCTGATATCTGGCTGTAATTGGTCCTGCCGAGTTATCGATATTTGCAAACTAACAAAACGTCTACAGACACAATCGATTTAATCACTCTCTTTGTGAACCCGGCGCACCGTAAACTGAATCACAATAATAACCGACTAATAAATGTACCCTTTGGGTGAAAGCTTCCCATACGCTATCTGGATGGAAACAATCCAGCGAAGGTAAGGAGGCACGATGCCTGGGGACCAGTTTTAATACGAACAAAATTTTGGTAATTCCTTTGATATTCAACCAGTTGCTTCAAACCTTTAAGGGGCATTTATCCACCTCCTCCTTCACACCCCTCCCCACTCTACCCCTCCGGCACGTGCACTCCTCAAGAGGTCTCACTTGAAGCAGAAGTCGGCAGCGTGCACGTGGTATCTGGCGAGCGCTCCGCTGTCCGGAGGCGTAGCGAGGAAGAAGACGTCGGGACACAGGTTGTACCGTCCCCCCTTACACAGCTCGCATCGCCGACACGGCACCCCTGGTTCAATGGCTACTCGGTCTCCTTGGAAACCGGACAAACAACAGATAAAGTACGGTGACACTCTGCCATTCCAACGGTCTAAATTTTGGGTGCCTCAGATTCGCCCCACTCCATATCCCAGCTGTCATTCGTACTTTAGCTGAACTTCTGGATACTTTCTTTATTCTGCTTGATAATTGTACGGAATTAGTTAAAATTAAAAAGTCAGCAGTTGTGTACAAAAGCTTAAAGTCACCCCCCCTCGCTTCAACACACACACACACACCACAATAATTCTTCACCAAGAGGGCTGTTTCTGTTACTGAACAGTTAAAACCTGACTCGTTGCTCTGGTTTTGTGTTTAAACAAGTTATGACCGTTTACTGACCTACTCGAAGATTGGTAACCCCCTCTCCCAGCTTGACCACCACACCGCTGCATTCATGACCCAGCAACATGGGTTCGCGGACGATGAAAGAGCCAATAGCCCCTTCGTACAGGTACTTAACGTCAGAACCGCAAATGCCTATCTTGCGCATGCTCAGTAAGACCTCTGTTGACGAAAACAAGTTACATGCATGACATTCGTGAATAACCAGAAAACAGGTAATTTAAAAAATAAAACTCGACACTCGTCATTAACCAGAAAACAACAAACCAACCCGCCACCCAACCCTATGAATAACTACACCTTTTTGTTATTTTAAGATATTTGTTACTCATCGATATTTTTCCTTATTAGTCATTCAAACATGGATCCATGATCAGGAAATTTAAGAAAGTCTAAAGTTGCATAACCTTTAGGCAGCAGATTTGCACAGCAACAGACCCTGAAAGATTCACTGTGTGCAAACCTCAGATTTTCTTTATAAATGAATTTAAAACAAAACCCCACTTGCCTCCAGCTTTTGGTTCGGGTATTGGTCGTTCGACCTGTCAATCAGATACACATTAACGTAAAAATGGACCAAGCAACACCTCAAAATGCAAAATAAGAAACAGTTTTCTCTTGGACTATAATGACTATAAATATTGTATGTTGTTTGCAGTTATGTTTAGGTCTGCTGAAATGCGTTCTGAACGTTGCATCGGTTACCCCGTTCGGACATCTACTGCTCTGGCATCTTGGTAAAAAGTTGGCCTTTTCAAAGAACTGCCTTTAGAGAGGACGAAGCGCGTAACATTACGTACAAGAGACCCAGCACATGCCCATCTGAGGCCAAACAAATGACGGTCGACTTGCAGTGGTCGACACCAAGGCTGCGTCTGAGGCTCTAATTAGTGAAGGGCCGGGTTGGGTTAAGTAAGAAATTTCGTATCTGCCCTCCCGCCGGTCATAAGGTGGCCGTACGGCCCGTTCACCTGCTATGTATATTTTACATAAGATAAGAACGACCATGAAACCCGGCCCAGCATGCTTGTTGAGCCCTTTCTCTGACGTGCGTCCTAGGTTCGGCAGGTTCGTCCTGTTAAAAAAAAAAGTCTTTAGAAAAAAGTCTGACAACATGCTAGGTCTGGTTCACGTGATTAACAGCACCTACCAGTCGCATGTCTCCCTTCTTGAACAGAACAGCGGAGAGATTGGTGTCCGTCATTTTCCGAGCAGTGTAGCTTTCTAAGGATAACAACTCTGGAAAAGCCACCAAAATATTTCATGGTTTTCTCTTGTCAAGTTAAACTCTGTTTATGCGTGTATCACCGTATATCACAGCTGTCGCTGCAACTGGCACGCTGTTGTTTATACCTAAAGACGTGAGGCAAACTTGACAACCACATTATGCAAAACCTGCATTTGCAAATGTTCTTGCTGTATATAGACCGCAAAACTTTTTCAAACTAGGATTTTGCATAATATGGTGGGTGACATGGGCAATATAACCCTTGTATCGCTGTCTGTAAAAGTGAAACGCTATACAGATTACAGGACTTCACTCACACCTTATACATTTTAGACACGATTTTGTTCACGAAAATGTAAGGTTTTGAAAGACTGTCTTAAAAGTCTTAACGGTAGGTGTAAAAGCCACTGTTGCTGTTGAGGTGGGGGTGGGGAGATAGTGCTTCCACCTTGGGGTGATTTCGCTCTGTGGGGAAAGTGGGAAGGGACCGGATGTGGGTACATGGATTCTGTTGCTGCCGTTTTCTGGGCCTGTGGAAGTAAAGACTGGTCCCCGGCTCCCTGTCTGTGCTTCGTTTGCTGGCAGTAGGTACAGATTTTGTTGTTATTTCCTCAACATGTTTCAGTATGGTAGGTTGTGGTGTAGGTACAGACTTTGTTGTTATTTCCTCAACATGTTTCAGTACGGCAGGTTGTGGTGTAGGTACAGACTTTGTTGTTATTTCATCAACGTGTTTCAGTATGGTAGGTTGTGGTGTAGGTACAGACTTTGTTGTTATTTCCTCAACGTGTTTCAGTATGGTAGGTTGTGGTGTAGGTACAGACTTTCAACGTCAGTTTCAGACCCTGCTCTTGTTGTTATTTCCTCAACATGTTTCAGTACAGTAGGTTGTGGTGTAGGTACAGACTTTGTTGTTATTTCCTCAACGTGTTTCAGTATTGTAGGTTGTGGTGTAGGTACAGACTTTGTTGTTATTTCCTCAACGTGTTTCAGTACGGTAGGTTGTGGTGTGGGTCGCCCAGTGCGGTGTTTGCGTGCTGCTGTGTAGATCTGTTTTACCGAAAGATCCGCATGCAGATGCTGTATCTTGTCGTAGGTCAGAGTGCAGAGTAGGGGGCTTTCCCTCCTGGTCGATCCTGCTGCCCCCCCCCCCCCAGTCGAAAGTTTACCTTTAGATTTCTTATTAACTGTTGATGTCTTTACTTTCATAAGCATTGATTTTAATGTTACTGTACCTACTGCCAGCATTCGAAATTCTGTAAGGTCGTAAAAGACGTTCTCTTGTTATTTCCTAAGTAGCTGTTCAGAAAAGCTTGTAAATGCTAATTTAAAAAAAACTTTCTCAAGCAGAAACAAATTGAGACAGTCCATCAATTGACAGATGCTACAGGTAATGGGCAGGTAATGAGACTGATTTAGAGGAAACGCAAGTTCTGAGAAGAAGCACGCCAAGACACAGAGACACACAAAGAAAAAAACCTGTCAATAAATGATTGAGGGGTTGTTAGAGGAGAAATCTGAAAAATAAACTTCCCGCAGTCTCATCAAACACACTTCATCAACAATGCACCGAATACCTCTGTTACAAGTAGCTTGGGGACAATCACTGAGCTGCCGGCATTCAGCAGTTTCCGCCGGTAATCAGGTTTGCTGGATGTCTAGTGCGTGAACCCATCCCCACCCCACCTACTTCGTATCGTTTGTCGCATAAAAGCGCGCATGCTCGGAGCACAGCCGGATCACGCGGCCTATCAAGGGAAATAAATCCTTCGACACCGTAATTGTCTGTTGCCCACACACCCCACCCCCACTCCCCCACCAGGAAACGTTTACAGCGAAGACTAGCGGTGTAAGGTGAAAATCGTAGAAATTTGAAGAAAAACTGAGGATGAGGCAATGTCTTTCGAAGTGTAGCTGTACAGTGGTACCTCGGGTTACGAACGTTTCAGGTTACGAACCCAGTTCTGGAACGAATTAAGTTGGTAACCCGAGGTACCACTATACACGGGGGAGGACGCTGATAACTGCACTGTCTTGTGGGGAACTGTGGCACACGTATAATTAAGAATTAAATTAGTTCCTCTGCGTAGAAATCTTAATCACTTTGCTGGTACTAGTGGCGATGTTAGAGCCAGTGGTGGTGTTGATGATGTGGTAGAGGGAAAGGGAGATAATAAGGGTGCAACGTATAAGAAGCAGGGCCTGGATAGGTCTACGGGTAGAGCTCCGGAGTAGGGGAAGGCTGCTGGTTCGAATCCACGAGTGGCCAAAGATTATTTACTGGAGTTTAAACATTGTACAGACTCCATTCGTCGATTTCCTGGACACTAAATTGCCTCTACGCACTGTCCATCTTACAGCAGCTATACCAGACTGGTAGCGCAGCTTTGCAATTGGATCCCATTCCCTATTGTGCAAAATCAACGCGAGGTGAAAGCACTGTTCCTCTCTGATTACCTACATACCTACCTAACACAGAGAGAGAGAGAGAGAGAGAGAGAGAGAGAGGAGAGAAAGAGAGAATTTAGCAACCAAACAGAAACTCATGCAAGCAGGGTGATATGTAAATACATGTAACTGTCATCTCGCCTTTCATCGCCTAATCGAGAGAGAGAGAGAGATTTCTTTATTGTCATAAGATCATTGTCCTTTGACAAGGGGGAGATAAAAAGAAATTACATAACTATATTGCATACGCATCCATTCTACTTCCCATTCAAACGCATCCATTCATCTTCACAATCGAAGCAAACTTTAGATGTGGTCAGTAGATTGACCGAACAAGTTACGTGATTCGTACACCAATGCCTTGAGACAGTCATGATAATAACCTGTATATATGCTGGTTGTACGGCAGGCCATTCGCGATCAACTGAATGAAAAAGCTTTCGTCTTCACGATGAGCTCTGTGTTCTGTCTAGTTCTAAGTGGAGAAATTTAGCTAGATTAACTATTTCTCTAGTATTGTTAGATTGTAGAAGTAAGGATAGCTGGCTCCATGTTGGGTTGTTAAAATAGCGTTGATGTATAAATTTAATCCTGATGTCATGATATGCCTGACACTCCAAAATAAAGTGACATTCACTCTCCAACTCAAGTCCACACGCAGCACACACTACATCCTCTCCGTCTTCCAGAGAGAGAGAGAGAGAGAGAGAGAGAGAGAGAGAGAGAGAGAGAGAGAGAGAGAGAGAGAGAG
>SMGT01008788.1:164764-181393 GCA_004794575.1 Lanistes nyassanus
AGAGAGAGAGAGAGAGAGAGAGAGAGAGAGAGAGAGAGAGGATGGAGGTGTTATACACGAATTCTTTGTCGAAACAGTACGATGCAGTAAATTCCATAACTACTTTTAAAGAGCAAACAGGTAACAGTTAAAGTATACTGCTCGAAAGAGTGAAAGATGAGCTGCACATTGCCATGTGAGTCACGGACGTGTGTAGTTCGCAAGAACACAGCATCCGACCCCGTGGATGCACCGTGTTTCATGTGCTGTGCCGTCGCCTGATGGCTCACCACCTATAATGTTCTTTTTGCCTCAGCTGGAGTGGCAGGCGATTCCGCAAATGACTCTGGGGACAGTGGTTCAGTCCACACGACAACGGTACTTTGCTTGAGTGCAGGCCAGTGGAAGGCACACAGGTTTTAAATAATGTTTGTTCTGTGCTGCACCTGCTCGGACTTTTGTATACGTGTGATGTGTCCTTCATGGCAGGGAATCTTGCTGATGCAATGAAAATAGCCCATTAAATCTGTTGTTGGTCGTTACATTAATGAATGAGCTTCATTATTATAATTGTTTCTACCGGTCTGTGTTCGGACACCGCGTAGTGCGTGCAGTTTGCAGAAGTCTTTCAATTCTTTTGAGCGGTATATTTTAATTAGCTTTAGTGGCTATGCCCAATTTCTAAAACCATTCTGAAGCAATTTTCTAAACCCATTTTAAAGCTATGTTCTAAAGTTGTTCTAATGGCATTCTAAAGCTGTTCTAAAGCTGTTCTAAAGCCATAAAAAGCTATGTTCTAAAGCTCTAAAGCTATCAGCATGGGTCTCTGAAAGCCATGAAGATAAATGCTGCATGCGACGAAAGGAACAGAACAACAACCAAACAGGCGCTTAAGGCCGTTTACCCGAGCTAGATTACACGTTAAGGAAGCAAGCCAACACGCTAACCCTAACTAATGCAGCTAATATAAAGACTTGGCGTCAGCTGGCACCAACCTGGCTTCACGACAGCGGTCTTTCAAACTTCCTTGCGATTTGTGTTTGGCGTCAGGCTGTCCCGGTGCTGCACTGCAGTTGTCAGATAACAAGTCAGCTACAGCCGAAGGCCTGTTATAAGTCAGGGACAAACAATTATCTGCAAGAGGCCAAAAATAGGTCAGATAGCAGTTGCGTCCTCCTTCAAGCCCAGGCGTAAGTTAAGCCGGTATCACACTCGGTAAAACAGACGTGATGACGTAATCGAGCATCTATACCTATAAATGATTCCCATCAAAACAACCTCCAAAACTTTTCAGCCATTTCTTTTGGTGGGGGGGGGGAGGGGAGGGGAATAAGTGTTTTCACTTATGAAACATATCCCTTCGACAAAATGAATTTTTTGTGGGGCGTTTTTTGTTTGTTTGCTTGCAGAGTCGTGGGTCTAATGCGTTTTAATTACCACTGTTTTCACTTAGTCCTTTCGAACTGTGTGAGCATAGCGTTACCGACTTCTCAACTTGTTGGTTTTCTTTCTTTTTTTTTTCATTTTGCTGAGCTTTTTGTCTGCTTATGGCAAGGGGTTGGTCCAACAACTCGGGGTCACTTCTGCGAATAGCACCATTTATTTCAATGGTCTCACATTTACTTGCTGGGTTATGCATACATTTTGGTTGCAAGTTGGCAGCCCCTATTACAAGTGACTCGCGGTGTGCTCGGCGTAGATTAAAGACGCAGATAAGAGACCTTGACATAGCTGAGCCCCTACCTCCACCTCCACAGCAGATGGCATTGTGTGCAGGCATTACGCCAGACTCACACAGCTCGACTAAAGTGGAGTAAAACCAGAGTTAAGGAGCCATGCTACCCCGTTCACAACAAAAATGTGTCATTTTCTACACTTAGGTAAAATCTTCCCTAAGCATAGATTTTCCTTACAGCATCGGCGAGGAAATGGTGTGTGGGTCGAAATCTCTCGAGCAAACTTTGGCGAAATATTTTTGCAGAGGGCTTCAGTCGATTAGATGCATTCGAAACAGTCGAAACGTGTGAGGCCTGTGCTACGCATTTACGCGCTGTTTCCAGAGCGGAAATTCGTGCACAGCGCGACAGAGTCAAGCATAAAAAGCTGCATCTAACAACCGTTACAACATCTGCGGAATGTTAAGCTAGAAAAACCTGCTTATGGCGACTCAACTCATTTTTTCCTTTCAGTTTTGCTATGATAGCCTAAATCGGTCACATTTGATTCAGCAGTTATACTATGGCTAAAAATAAGGCCTTCGATGCTCACTCACTCACTCACTCACTCACTCACTCACTCACTCACTCACTCACTCACTCACTCACTCACTCACTCACTCGACACTTTTTCACACATTTGCTTCCTCTTCCCTCCATCTTCCCTCCATCTTCCCTCCATCTTCCCTCCATCTTCCCTCCATCTTCCCTACAAGCATTCAAAACGCAGTACTGGTCATCCAGGTTAATGAAAATAAATTATCGACAAGTCTTGTCCTTATAGTGCATGAGCTATATTGCTGGATAACATAAAGCGATATTCTCATCTTCATGGTTAAAATATATTTAAGGACACACTTCAGCTGGGGTTTTGTTTGTTGTTGATGCAGAACAAAAACCCCACGAATACGTTAGTGCAAACAGATTATTTTATATGGATTCGAAGTTAATAGCCGCAGACAAGAAAGATTTATAAATAACTAAAGGGGAACCCTCGGATGGCGATAAAGGGGACCTTGACATAGCTACCACCTAATCTCTTTCTCTCTCTCACACACACTCGCTATATAGGATATGATCCACTCTACTCAACAACAACAACAACAACAACAAAATGCTCGGCAGCATGGACGCACAGATGCACACGCACTCGCGAAAATAAATTAAAATAAACTTCAAAACACTTCTATGTGTCATTCTACTAGTGCACTAGTCCACGCAGTTCAAAACCAGATGAGCTTGAAAATTAAGAATCAGTATAATAGCTTTGCCTGGGATGCATATACTTTTTTATATGTCAGCCTTTCCACAGAGTAAAACAATCCTCGGTGTTTCTGTTGAAGGTCGGGGATAATACGCTGCTTGAAATTCCGAATGCTTTCCCTTTCACCGGAGACGCGTAGAGCGTTCCGACAGCCATTACCCTACGACATACAAAAACTGTTAGCTTCGCTCTGTCACGTACACAGCTCGGTGTCTCGCAGCAAACAAGCCCAATAAAAAAAGACGCCTCATGATTCAACTTGTGAGGCGGCGTTTGTAATCTATGAGTCTTCCCCGCTCCCTGTTCCTTCACGAAGTGGAAACATACAGATGGTATCCGTTTTTGATGCCACAGCCTAATAGGATCGGATTTCTAATTTGAAGTACGCAATAAACGAGCTCTTAAAGAACGTTATAAGTTTTGTTTTGGTTTTGTACACATACCCTTAATGCTATTCCAAAACAATCAACATTCAGGAAAATCCTTGTAATTCTACCTGATACAGTACAAACAAATGTGCATGTGAGAGAGATAGATGACAGGAGCACATCTAGCACGCATGCCCAAAACACAGTGAAGGACAACTTTTTACCTCAAAGAATGACATAAACACCGCTTTATGCAGGTGTGCCTCAGTGTTTTGTTTCTTACTTCAATTTTTTTCTGGGCCGCCAGGTTTTATGATTTTGAGGCAACCCTAATTATTTCATTTGATTGCTTTCTAACGGAATCCTTTCCCTTCCATCTTCGTTGATTGTTCTAAGATGATTGATTGATTGATTGATTGATTGGTTGATTGATTGATTGAGTGAGTGAGTGAGTGAGTGAGTGAGCCAGCCAGCCAGCCAGCCAGTCAGTCAGTCAGTCAGTCAGTCAGTCAGTCAGTCAGTCAGTCAGTCAGTCAGTCAAATAGTTTGAAGAATTAAAGGAAAAAAATCCCAAATCGATAGTTTGCACAACGAGAGAACATGCGTGTACTACTGTCAGGGCTGTTGCAAATGACTTCGGTTTGGCGACCACTAGTGGACACACACAGTTCAGAGAGTGACGCGTAGTGTGGCAGGCAGGCAGTAGCCGAACTTTCAAATGGATTAAAAGACCGATTGATAAACACAGTGATGGACGAGAAAATAAAGGAGAGGAGAGAGAAAGATGGATGGATGGATTAAAAAAAACCACGATGTAAGATGTGACGCGCTAGAGAAAAGTGTTGGCGCAAGCGGGTGCCATCCAGCATCACTAGGCGGAGATGCAGGAGCAAAGTTACACCAAAGCAAACTGATAAACACAACCCTCATATCTTAATATACAGTACCCCACACCCACCCCACCATCCCCCCAGATTTGGGCATCTAACTTTCAGTTCCTAAGACCAACGTTTTAACCATCATGCTACGGTGCACTTCGGTTGCCTCTGTTCATTCTGACCATAAGTAACTACATGACCCGATAGGTCACTGTGGTGCTTCTTATGGGTAGAATGAACAAATACGCCCGAAGTGCACGGTAACTGAGTTGGTTAAAGCGTTGGTTTCAATGACTGAAGATATGACGGTCGACTTTCGTGTCTTCCTTCACATTTTATAAAGTACAGTTGTAATTCAAGGCGCACTCACTCAGCCGCATGCGCGCGCAGGCATACACGCAGACACTAGTACACGTCAACTACCCTCAAAGAGGCGCAGACAGGATGGGATGAAAGAGAAAAGACACATTTTCAAATCAAGGGGTGGGGGTGGGGGTGGGGGGAGAGACGGCAAGCAGCTTGCGAATAGAGAGAGGCAGACTGTTCCATGTCGGAAAGAGATGTGCAAGGAGAAGTGTGAGAGGAAAAAGACACGAAATTATCCACGACTTACCGATGTATCCCCGGAGAGCTGTCTACAGAGGAGGGTAGTTTGGGGGGATTGCACTGCAGCGGGGCAACAAAGCTGAGTTTGAGAATGCAAAGGTTGCGCCGCTTTCAAATTTGTACAGCATCAGGTATAGAGGCACGGGGAAAATGAAGGCTTCATGCGGTCGAACCTCTCTCCCCTCCCGACCCTCTTCCACTTTCACAGACCAGCCTCCGACTTCTCGTTCGTTGCCTCCTTGATAAGAGGTCGTCTGTCAAAATCGCGAACAGCGACGAGCTGATTGCGATGTCGTCCCAATACCGCTACAATTTGTTGCGGTTACTTGCTGACGGCGGAACGTGTGCTGTGGTGACACCAAGATGGATATGACACGGGAACATCTCCCAGGTTGTGAGAGACTGCTCAATTGCACGTTAGCCTGTTAGCTGTTTGAGTAAGTAGAGTTATTTTTCCTTCGAAATTCCTTTCTTCTTCCTTTCATTCTCATTTTTCCTTTCTCTCTCTCTACTTCTTTTTTCCTTCTTCAATGCTATTATCATTAAACTACTGACGGCTTGCATTCTTATAGTACGGCATATTAATTTTTCTATACATCGCATTTTTTCTGTGATCCACATTATGCATGGCTTTAGAAGGCTGCCATCGATGGTCAGCGGTAGATTTCCGTCCGTTCCGTGGGTCTGTCGACGTCAGGGCAAGGTTTCAAGGGTTTTCACTAGATGTTCTGGCTACCTCACTCTTCCTGTTCCCCCCTGCGATCACAGAACCCTTCACCCCCGTCTCCTATTCTCGTCGTCATGAGATGGCCGTCGTTGCTGGCGACGTTAAACAAAAAGCTACCAACTACTCATGGTCTGTCTTAGATGGTTTCCCAGCCTGGTTTTTTGCGCATCTCACTTCCGCCTTTTCTGCGTATGATCTGAAAGTTGTACTCATGTTCGTGCAACCTGCACAATCTATATTTAAACATATGTTGTCTGCTTTTGTAATCTTTGAGATCTTGTTAGCCTTATGTCTGTTGTATATCTAAATATCATTTTAAATGTTTTATGCGCCAGCAATTTTCTCTTTTAACAGATTTCTGAACATGGCGTTGAAGACAGTCGCTGCTGTCCTCCTAGGTGAGAAGTTTTATTTCAGTTCAGAGCTGACGTCAGATACAAGCAAGGCTGTCCCTTGTAAGTGCACCGAGTTTAGGGGCGGCGTCAGAAAGTCACTCCCTCCTTATACTTGCCGAGTTTCCACACCAACAGCAATTTGTGTACATGCATTTATCTTGAACCCACGCAAGCAGAGGCAAGAAAAACCCCTGACTTTCTGTAACAGCGTCACCTGTACAGACCGGTTGTCCTTCCTTGAAATTCAGCGAAATGTCAGGAGCCATCCTAAAGCCGGAGTTTTTAATCTGTGCGGCCGCGGTGTTTGCTCACAAGGGCAGACCTCGTGCATCGGATGTAGTGTGAATCCGCAGCCCCCGTGAGCCGCCTGGATAATCTACTCATTTCCTCTCCGCTGTGACGCGAAAGGGGGGGGGAAGCGGGAGGCTTAGCACGTGCCCGCTAGCTGTAGCCTTGTTTGCACACTCTAAACACAAAGGTCGCAAACACGGGTATCCTTGAAGTTAGAGTTTCATGTACGTGTTAGAAGTGGTCTGCAAAATGATGTTCTCAGGGCAGTAACTTTATCCTTGTAACACGCACTCAGCTCTCTGTACGTTCCAAAAAAAGTCATCACTGCTGACGCACTTGCCACCAAAACTGCTTTCCCACAACAGCAGAAATATTTTGTCCTCTTCTGCAAAAAAAGTTAGATTTTCCAAGCCTCAACTTCCTCTTTTTTCTGCTTTGAGTTTGAACAATTGTCCCCTAACTCCTAACTGCCTCCTAACTTCAACAATCTCCTAACTCTAAGCCCAGCCCTCACTCCACCACAAACACCCCTAACTACTGCCAAAACAAAACCAAATTTGAACACAAAGCCTAAACCTATCCACAAAGTGAATAAGCATTATGAAGAACAAGAAAAAAATTTCAAAAGAAAACGAAAGAAAAAAAATTAATCTGCACATTAATAATGTTTTAGCAGCGAGAAGCTCCTCTCTAACAATGAAGATTAGACAATTTAGTACTGTGCATGGGAAAAAAGCATCCTGAAATCGCATATTGCGTATCCAACTTCGGGGTGGGGGGACTATGGTTGATGGTAACGATAGTTATAGATGGGTTTTAGCTTTTTTTTGGTAGAGGACATCACTGAAAGATTTTTGTCTCGTAGCTATGGTGTTATCGATTTGTTGATGTTTGGAGGGGTGGGGGCAGGAATGGTTGTCTTTTTTATTTGTTGATAGCGAGGGCACCAAATAAAGCGAGCTATTTAACTTTTTCTCTTTATTTTGGTTCTCTTTCATTCTTGCCCAGGTGTGGTCTTCCGCCTGTGCGCTGCGGAGACAATAGTGTCCAATGCTTGCTATAGTACCGGCACCTGCGGCCTGCACTACCTGTCCTGTGGACCTGACCGGACCATACTTCTCGCCACCCTGGAGTACGGGTTTAAACACGAGGAAACCTACAACACCCGGGGTTGCGCAGCTCTGCTGACCGTCTGCAACGCCAACGTCAGCAAGGAGGCCTGCTGTCGCCTTGACGCCACGAGTGACTGTGTGAGGACCTACTCCAAGGAGAACCAGGATGACTTCCGCGCGAGATGTGACGGAAAAGAGGACTGTACTCTTCCAGCTGCTCACGCCACGGGAGGGTGTCGCGACGCAAGTTGTACAGATTCGTCGTTCTCCATCATCCGTTACAAGTGTGAAAGCAGTACGGAGGTTTATGTGTTACAGCTTATGTCAACCTTGGCTTGGCAGGTCGAATATATCGGTGTTGTATATAGATACGCTCATGGCAGGTCGAATATATCGGTGTTGTATATAGATACGCTCATGACAGGTCGAATATATCGGTGTTGTATATAGATACGCTCATGACAGGTCGAATATATCGGTGTTGTATATAGATACGCTCATGGCAGGTCGAATATATCGGTGTTGTATATAGATACGCTCATGGCAGGTCGAGTATATCGGTGTTGTATATAGATACCCTCATGGCAGGTCGAGTATATCGGTGTTGTATATAGATACCCTCTTGGCAGGTCGAATATATCGGTGTTGCATTTAGATAAGCTCATGGCAGGTCGAATATATCGGTGTTGTATATAGATACGCTCATGGCAGGTCGAATATATCGGTGTTGCATTTAGATACGCTCATGGCAGGTCGAGTATATCGGTGTTGTATATAGATACCCTCATGGCAGGTCGAATATATCGGTGCTGTATATAGATACCCTCATGGCAGGTCGAATATATCGGTGTTGTATATAGATACGCTCATGGCAGGTCGAATATATCGGTGTTGTATATAGATACCCTCATGGCAGGTCGAATATATCGGTGTTGTATATAGATAACCTTTCAGGTTGTTTTAGTAAAAAAAAACTGCATGTTTTCTACACCCGGGGTTTCCCATACGCACATGGAGAAAAAGGGAGGGGAGGGGGAGAGGGAGCTGCGAAACAGCGACTGGAAGGCTGCTGGTTCGGCTCCAGGAGTCACCAAACATTATGGCCAACCCTGAGCAGTTACCTGCCTGTTGACACTGCCCATCTTACTGCAGCTGTTTCCTCCAGAGAATAGCGAATAGTTTTTTTAATATTAAAAATCTTTATTACTTCAGCAATAACGACAAACAAGAAGAAGGAATGACAGCTATGACGAGATCGACAATGATTGGTTTGACCAGGGTAACGACAGTGGTAGTCCTGGTGATGATGACGATGATGATGATAATGACGACGATAATCTAAATCCGGTTTAATTTGTCAGAAATACAAGGTAAAATGTGTTTTATGCTGACGATCGTAAAAGCAAAAAAAGAAAGCTAATAACCTGGAAAATATTGTAATAACCTGGAAAATATTGTAATAACCTGGAAAATATTGTAATAACCTGGAAAATATTGTTCTGTCTTCTGTTCCTATGCAGACTACACAGGCATATTGACAAACCCAATAGTTGTCACAGAAAAAGCCCTCGAGACCTTGTCGACGTCAGAGCCTCAAGAGTCTGGGAGCACCAGGCTCGGCACAAGTCACACGCCAACATCCTGTGACACGTGCACCACACACGCATCCGAGGTGACCCAAGAAACCCGCCAAAAGACAGGTGAGAGAATGCACGTGAAATGACTTCAAACGAACAGTACCGCACGGACAGGGTTTGTTACAGAGGAAAGGGGAACACATGTACACGTCATTCACACACCTTTGGGAAGTCTGCAAATTTCCGTTTTGTGCTAGCCGGTTCAGCGTGATATGTATGTGGACATTTACGTTTCTTAGCTAAAGCTTCAGAAAGATCTCAGACTATCATGGGAGCCATAACAAAACTCATTAAGGGATTTGTCCTAATTTTAACTTGGGATTAATACTCTTGTGCCATACCGGCTTAAAAAAAGACCAATGTGAACCTCAGTGAAATGGAAGAAAGTGGAGACAAAATACGGTTAATCAATTTCAACAATCACGTGACTTACAATTTTTCAGGTAAAGACGACGTTTTTCAGCTCGTTGTTGGCGTCTCTGTAGGTGTAGGCTTTGGCATCGTTGCTCTCATCGTCATCGGATGCGTGTGCTGGATAAGGTGATAATTATCTCTTTCTAAATTCTCTTCACTACCATCTTTTCCTGTCTAAGGTCACGCCACACTCAGGAGACAGTAGTTTCGTAACTGCATTCCTCTCTTGTATATGAATGCTAATTGTTCATTGAGTACGTCTGTAGTCTATCATCTTCGTATAAAGTATTTATAAACTTTCTCAATAATCTTTGCACTTTCTTCTGTAGGAAGTACAATTTGCATTAAACCAATCCTGTTTCTTTTTCCTATTACGAAAATCTTGTTCATCATGCACATAAACATGCACATTTCTTCACGCAAGCGTACAAACACAGAACTGCAACCAGTCTTATCCTCGTGGCATAGGCTACTGCTTGAAACAGGCGATATTTTACATCTGGGGCCAGATGCACGAAGCGCCGCGAGTCAGCTCGATGCTAAGTAAAGGCAGTCAGCTAAATCAAGGATTTTCAGAGTGATAATCGGTCTAAATACTCGATTTAGGTGACTGCTTTGTCTTCGGGCTGTCTTGTAGCCTTAACGGAGAGCTGTGAATACCCCCTCTGATTTCAGTCTAGTGTTCCATCTGACCTTTTCCATTTATGTTTGATAACGCTCTGCCGAATTCATTTGTGATTACATTAATGTATCGCCAATGGTTTGCCGACTTGTACACGAATTACGTATCATCAATAATGTGCCGACTATACTGCATAAATGGCCGCATATGGGTTGCCGAATTCATTAAAGTCCCCTCTTTGCAGAAATCACCACACTAATGTCTGGCCTATCGGTTTCGGAATGAGTTATAGTTGTGTTATGCCAATCGAATATGATTTATTGACGGATGTACGAAAGGAAGGATGGATAGTGGATTATTTGACTGACTGACTGACTGACTGACTGACTGACTGACTGACTGACTGACTGACTGACTGACTGACTGACTGACTGACTGACTGACTGACTGACTGACTGGAGTGGACTGGGCTGACGGGCTGACTGATTGATCGATCGGTCTGCGGCTGGTTGGTTGGTTTTTCCTGCCTCACGCCAAACCATTTCAGGATTAGAAGAAAGCCTCTGCCTGCGCCTGCAGTGTCAAGGCGACAAGCGGAATCACGAAGCGTTTCAGAAAGGACAACCACCACACGTACCCTGGGGTCACTTCCCCCTCCCAGCGTCCGGTCCCTTCCTTACAGCAGTCCCGACACAGACTTTGCCCAGTCCTCTCATCTAGACAGCATCTACAGCGTCCCTACTGACGTCATCTCGTCTGCGAGCAGTTTGGACTACTCCGTGTTCCTCAACAGCGTGTGCGTCGATCACGCCCAGGTCTCGTCTCCAAAGGAGACCCCCTCAAACGTCATGAGCGGCGTGCTGCTGTTGCCAGCAGGGGACGGCATCACGGTGAACGGGTTTGTATCTCTGGGAAACCCGTCCTGTGACATCATTTCATTCCAGAACATCCCGCCAACCAGAAGGCACAAAACCAACAGCGTTGTTTCCACCTCTTCTCAGACGACCGAAGACTGGCCCCCAGCGCAGGCACCACCCGTTGTCACTCGGCCACAGGAGCCAGTCACTGGCGTCGTTACATGTGGTCAGAATACGGGGAACATCGAAGGCTCGGTTACGAACATTAGTGCGTCATCTGACGTTGGATGTGACCAATCGCATTCTGTTTCAGTCTGAAGCTGATTCTGAAAAAGAAAGTGTTATTCTTGCTTGCAAAGAGAAGGAAAACCTCAGTTTGAACCCTAAAGCTCCTTCTGAACCAGATGGATGTTCGTTTTATTTGACCCAGCGTGACCGTGTGTAGACGTCTCTCCGTTTAAGATGCGAACATTTGTCGTCTAAGAAACGCGTTAAGACTAAGCACAAAGTGTTAACTACGACAAGCGTCAAACACGGCAGCAGGAGACATTTACTCTCAAGAGTTGTCCGAACGCTTGCCTGCCAGTAGAATGGTATCAAATGAAACATCTTCGGAGACAAAGACGGTCATCCCTGTACTCATGTTGGTATCGCCATGTTGTTTTTATTTGCGACGTTTGAAGACTTTCCAACGTCACGTGGCGGGAGACTGTCGGCTGCCCGACATCTAGAACAGCACTCCATTATTTCATCCACCCACCTTACCAGTTACCTGAAAATCGCCACGTAATAATGATGGCCTAGCGTTTCATTCCCACCTTCTGAACACGAGCAACAGAGTTGATGTGTGTAGCTTTTGTTTTACCTATTCAGACTTGTAACACTGCTCTATTATATCAATAAAAATCAATAAAATGAAATCATTTTGAATGATGATCGTGGACTGCTCTAGACACAATGAGAATTTCGAACATTGTCAAAATACGTTATCACTTATCTGAAGGCAGAATTGCTGCCGGTCAGGCTTTGATCACGTGGACATCATGAACAAAAATTGTAACGTTGGCAAGAGAGACTTGTGCTCACTTTTCAAGCCCCCGTCGGTCAACAGACCGCTGATCCGAAGAGCTCTTGAAAGGGATACTACTCTGTCGCCTGAGACAATAACAAGCCGTGGAATGGAGGTTTCTCTTTGCATTCTACACCGTAATTGGTTTTCTATAGATCGGGTTCATCGTGAATTTATTTGTCAAACTATTCAATCAAAGAGATTTCATGAAAAAAAATTCCGAAATAGATGTGATAATTGTGTTTTTAACCCTCCTCTCAAAATCCCGATTACAATTGCAGAAAAAAACCGCTTTGTAAAGATATGCAAATAGAGACACACAAAATAAGTGCTGGATTGGAAGGAACATCGTATTTACTGGTGTTATTGTGAGGGTGGGGGTTGCAGTTGGGGGAGGTAGGTGATACTCAAGAACTTTTTCAACTTTACATAATTGTGGTTTATCGACTCCCTCAGTCTGTATTTAACTGCTCTGCTTTGGAAGTTTCTCAGTCTGTGCTTGCTGTGTAGGTACAAATGGTCAAACGTGGCTTTAGCTGCATTTCGGCGCAGTGCAATGTACTTCGGCTTCCATATGAAGATACTTTCCTCAGGCATTCTAATTTATTAATAATTATTTGTTTAGCCAAACGCCTTTGTGTACACAATGCTAGGCTATCTCAGCTTTAAGTGTTGGTATTACAACTATAGAAGACCGACTGACTGACTATGAGAGATACTCATGAATTTAGTCTCCAGTTCACGGGAAGTGAGTCCTTTCTAAAGTAGCTGATAATCTAAAGACGTTATGACAATAGAGTAAATTATAAATCGTTGGATTTGCTAAAGATATCAGAATTTCAATAAAAATGTTTTGAAATTTTAAAATACAAAAAAATATAGCTAACTACCAGTATCTATTAAACAGTCAACCAGCGCATCTTCAACGACCACCCAACGCTGATCCAAGTATTTAGCAAGTATACAGCAAGTATTTCTACTGGCGTGGCTTCTAGGGATTCTCATTTCCTTGACGCACAGTAAGCAGTGGTGGTGACTCACCAGAAGGAGAGAGCATGTCTTTCTTGGGTCTTCAAAGTCGATTTGCACCACACACAGCAAACAGCTAGAAGAAATCCACAACAAACTTCGTGCAAAACAGGAGCAGCAGAAAATTCTCTGGTTATCGGACCGTCTGGTTGCGTCCAGTATCCATGGTGAACGTGCAAAAGTGTACTCGTGATACCGACTAACAAATAACTAGCTGCGCTCTCTTCTCTTCAGCTGGTCCCACTGTACTGGCTACACATGAAAATGGTATATGTTCAAACAAGAAAACTGTTACTCAGGAATTTTTTAAAACTTTGGATACGCGCACAACAGACAATTTTAGATGTTGTTGTGAGTAGTTCTTCACATGGCGGAAATCCATCATAAACGTATAACCTCTTGATGATATACATTTTCTCACTTGACGCTTGAAAATTTTAATGAGGAAGGTTCCTGACATTGAAATTCCAGAACTACGATGATGCACGTCATACTTTTTCAGTGTGCGCTTGTCTTCCACGGACACATTTTTGCAGACACGGCAGAGATATCACACGGGCTAAATTTCTATAATACAACACCGGCTGCTGTCCTGTACACAGATGACGGAACCAGCGAGAAAAAGTTCAGCACTCAGCTACAACCACAGCCAAGTGCCAATGGGAATTTTGAAATCGCTTCTACAAGTGGAGGAAGCACGCTCTACACTGCAACATCGAAGACAAGTGATGCTCAAGTTAGCATCAGCTCCTCTACGACTGACGAACCGTTGCCAAAAAACTCAAGCGCAGTAGCCAAAGAGGAAGCAGGTGCAACGAGTAACAGTATTGGGAGCACACAGGAAGGCCGGGAAACGACAGAAGACGAGCGGCAGTCAAGTGTTCCTCCACTCCATTCAAACATTGAGCTAACAGGGATGGTCCCTCCAGTATTCAGCGTAAATCTCGACGTTTGCCAAACGTCTCATACCCGTGCAAACATTTCGTCAAGCGAGGGAGTGATTGAACTGGTAGCCTCCAACAACATCAGGGGCCGGATCTTGTGCACATGGTCTCTCACTGTACCCGAGGGAAAGTTCATACAACTTATTTTCGAACAGTATCATCTCGGAAGCAAGCCTTTGTGTCAAGGTGAAGTGGCTGACTTTAATCCCATTCTTGCGATTTTTGACATAGGCTATGAGGCATCAATATCTCTTGGGTGCGGAACCAATGGTGTTCTTCCACCTGTGTTATACTCTTTAAGGAATGAAGTTAACTTTCAATATGCATATGACTTTACACCCACAGGGATCAGAGATAACTTGTTCATAAGACTACGATTTAATGCTACTAGCGAAAACTGGAGACGGAATCTGATGGTCATGTACTCGTCTCCAATGTCAGGGTACGTGGCATCACCCGGGTACGATGGGAAAAATGGGTACCCGAATAATTTTTACGGTTCCTTCACAGTAACACTACCACCGGGAAATTCAATAATGATTAGCTTTGTACGGCTGGACATAGAGAGGGATGACCATTGCGCTTATGACTGGTTGAAGCTGATCCAGGTTAACAACGATCGTGAACAAGAAATCTGGACTAAATGCGGAGCAGAATATGTTCCTCCTCGTGTGTTCAACTCGTCAGTTCGCTTGGTCCTTTGCTCTGACAGCGTTGTGGTAAAGACAGGGTTTAAAATGTTGTTTTCTTTCCATCCTTACTCAGTGACTCCAACAGAAATTAGTTCTGGACTGTTCAATTGTTCTGTTCCGTTCTACAATTCCTTTAAAGAGCACGTGCATTGTAATATCGATAGAGAATGTGTTGGAGGGGAAGACGAAATGTCCTGTCCTTACACCACCGAAAGCTGTGGTGAGGGCTTGGTAGACGCTGGCAGTAAGTGTTACAGGTTTATGAATCCAAAGCAAAACATTACATGGAACGAGGCTCTGTCCACCTGCCAAGAATACGGCGAATCTCTAGTTACAATGAGAACGCCACAGGAATGGATGGACTTTCAGAGGACCTTAGACTACGGTAAAAGGTCAGTTTATGTGTATGCGGGCCTCAGTACATGTTCCTCCACTTTAGACCTTATTTACCAGGATGTTGTTCAGTGGGCTGATGGAACCATTGCATACTATGTACAGCTAGACACAGCACCTAGTACGATAGTGACACCTATGTGCTTTTTTATGAATGGCGGGAACAAACGAACACTTTCTTTCCTGAAATGTAATGTAAAAAGACCCGCACAGTTCATCTGTGAATCGCAAAAGAAAACCGTCGAGAAGGAAGCAAAACTTCCACCTTCTCGTCCACAGATTAAAGAGGAAGAAATCCCGGAAAAGATCCAAAATGTTTCCTTCGTAAAATGCACAAACATGCAAAGATCCATAGACTTTCTTTCTTGTGCCAAGGAAAGTCAGTGCAACGTTGATCGCTACATTTCCTTTTGCGATGTTTCTGGCAAAGGAAAGATACCCATGTATGAGTGTGACGACAACACTCAAACAATACCGTATACCTTTCTGTGCGATCATAGAAGCGATTGTCTGGATGGATCAGACGAGAGATTTTGCAAGTTTCCTGAATGCAGAGAATATAAATGTAGAAACCAGCAGTGTATCTCTATTAAACAAAGATGTGATGGGGCGCAACACTGTCTGGATCGCTCGGACGAAGACTGCGAAATGAGCATTTCGAACATGACCTCCACACCACCCCCACCGGCATTAGTCAACGTTGCTGGACGGAAAAAGTATAACATATCTACGATGAACTCTTCCGAAATGTGTCCGAACACCCATTTCCGGTGTTCCGAAAAGGATTATTGTCTCCCGGTGTACCTGCGGTGTAATGGTGTCTACGACTGTGCAGGTCGAGAGGATGAGATGGACTGTGAGACTTACACCTGTCCTGGTTTGTACCGCTGTTACTCTTCCACTGTCTGTGTGCATCCCACGCACGTGTGTGACGGCGTCTTTCAGTGTCCTCAGCAGGACGACGAGAAGTTTTGTCAGTTGTCGTGTCCTGACGACAGCTGCACGTGTCAAGGACTTGCCTTCGTCTGCTTCAAAGCTTTTGATGTCAGCGAGTACCCAGATGTCCGATATTTAGACGCCAGTGGAACAGGTCTCACTCTGGACAGTGTGGAGAAAAATGTACTTTTGGTGAGCCTCAGGCTTACAAATTGTGGTTTGCGAAATCTTACAAATTTGACTTTCCCCAATTTACACTTTTTGGACCTAGGTCATAATTTACTGACCTTTGTAGAAATGTCGGCTTTTCTTAATGTGCCGAATCTGCGATACGTGAGTTTAGCTGGAAATCCTCTGGATTCTCTAGTAAGCTCAAATTCTTTAGCGATTCATAGAAATCTCAAAGCCATTGATTTGTCTTTTTCACTCCTCGAAATATACGACGGCAGTCCCTTTATCAACTTTCCAAACATTAAAATACTCAATATTTCCCACTCCCCACTCAGAGTACTGGCTGGAGATGCTTTCCGCACAACACCGTACATCGAAAGTCTGGATCTGAGAGTCTGTCCAATAGAATCTTTTAAAGAAAGTGTTCTGAGAGATTTAGAATCGCTGAGCGTAATGTATTCTGAGAACTATAAACTTTGTTGTCGAGCAACATTACCTGAACATTTTGACATCCGAAACTGTTTCACCAC
>SMGT01008788.1:181953-200519 GCA_004794575.1 Lanistes nyassanus
ACGGCCTCTAACAAAAACTCGGCAGATCTCGCTGTGGCGCGGCGCCTAAGTACAGTGGTGTTGTCAGACTTCTTGTGCTGGTTCCCTGTGGGATTCCTGGGACTGCTCGCTGCCACAGGAACTCCAATTCCTGGTGAGGTGAACGTTGCCATGGCGATCTTTGTCCTTCCTTTCAACGCTGCCCTCAACCCCTTCCTGTACACCTTCAACACCGTCATGGAGAAGCGTAGGAAGGCCACAGAACAGCGTTTGATGAAGCGTCTGGAGTCGCGAGTTAAGAGTGAGATCTGTTCACTTCACGATGTTCAGTATTTCAAGACTATGGAGGCTGGGGCCAGTAAAGACTGCGCACTGAAACAGATCAAGATTTGGCTCGAGGAGAATGTTGTGACGCGTGATGATGTCATAAAGCACGTGAAGAACAGTCAAAAATAGTCGATTTTGTAAACTAAGGTGTGGTTTTAAAGCTTATTATTAACAGAAAGTGTCTTTTACTGATGTTTAAGAGTAGCATTATATTAACATAAGTGTTCTTTTTATGTTTGTATGCTTGAATTTATAAAGCTTTTTATTTCACGCTTGATTTGCTTTAACGTTTCTCATCCAGCTAGTCGGACATTGTTCTTTTCAAATGCTGTAATTGAGCTGGAGGTAAATTTAGCGTGACATCAGAGTGCAGGTAAACAGTGTCGAAATTAGCATGTGGCGATTACCCGTAGATGGTCAACATGTTGATGAACGTCTTGTTCTTACATCTTTTTATATCAGATGAATTTGTGTTGTTTATATGTCGTTTCGGTTCTTAACCGTGAAACGGTTTCGCTTCTATTTATGAGATGTGACAGTCCCTTGTTGTATGTTAAACAGGATGCTGCATAGACCCAGAATTGCTTTTTCATGTGGTCGGAAAGGAAAGACTTTCCAAATGATATTACATCCATTGATTTCGTGCTAGATTAATGATGCGCTACAGGTTAGAGGGATGTTACGTGGCTCTCGATACATTTTTTTTTGTGTTTCTTTTCTAAAGAAACTTTTGATTGAAAGTATTTTCGGACAGTCCTTCAGTTCACTTGGAAATATAGGTCACTTCAAACGGCGCCCAGCAATCGAGAATAAAACAAGGAGCGGTAAATACTTTTTCTGCTTGTATTGACACCTTCTAAGGTACTGTATATGTGACGACCTTTAGCACAAGCGTGTGCTCATTTATGAAACAGGTATTTACACAGAGGAAACAGAGAGAGAGAGAGAGAGAGAGAGAGAGAGAGTGAGAGTGGGTGAGAGAGAGCGAGAAAGAGAGAGATTTGAAAGTCACAGAAGAAGTACACATAATGTAACCAGTAACTTTTACCTGTCGCCAACTCGACCAGTTCCTAAAGACCGACAACTCGATCAGGTCCCAAACACCGACAACTCGACCACGTTTCGGAGACGACCCGCACCCTTTGTCTTCTATTAGGTTGATAGGGACACTAATATGAGCAGGAGAAACTTTCTACATTATAAAACTTAAATTTCATACTTCACAGGTCAGCTAGGTGACAGGAGCAGTCAGACTGTACCAAACGTTCAAACAGTTAGAGGCAGGAAACACTGACAGGTGCTTCCTCTGTTTGTGAGACGCGACGTTTTCAAGAATAAAATTCTCAGCGTAGGTGAAAAGGCACGTGGACATATCGGTGATTCAGTGAGCTCAGACATTCTAGAACCTTCTAGAAAGTTACTATTATGGGATTACTGTTATGCATTTAAAAGTCACATGATCAAACCATTATATCAGGGCGTGTAGAGGTGAATGTCGTCATGTGTAGTGAAGCTGCTGTAGGAGAAGTTTGTTGGGTCTGAGAGCTCGATGTAGGCGACTGGCGGCGGTCTGTCCATTCAGGCGTGGGGGATTGTGGGTATCAATCCGACGAATTAATGGTGAGACCCGGAGATACTGGGCGAGCAAGTCAATGCACTTGGCCGTTTATGAGAAAGTAGAGACATTTTTCTGATTTGATGTCATTCTCCGCGAGAAATGCATTTGTAAGTTACTATTGTTTGAGGACTGAATAGTTATACTACTGGATCTCATATGCCAAAGCACCAAGGCTTTCGGACACCGCGATGTGCTAAACGTGTTAGCGGAGTTTCCCCTTATTTTTCCTCTGTTCCTGTGAGCCATACGACAACCAAGGAATCACGACTGTACTGACAGAAAAACTGTATTTTAGTCGATCTTTAACCATTAACCCCATGTCTTCTAGGGACAGCCGGTTTGGTCAATGAACTTTTTGCGCCAGCACAAAGTGACGAACTGAGAAAGTATTTCAGTGTCGAACAGTGCAACTGCAAGAGTAATCATGAACTGAACTGTGCCAAAACCTTGGACTATACCATAGAATTATTTCGATGCAAATAATATTTATACGGATTTTAAAGTGACTTTTTTTCTAAAAAGTGACTTGTGTGAATGGGATTCTATCGTATTTTATTGGATTATGTGAGTGAATTACCAGATAAATTCTAGTTTGTTCTTTGCAGAAGTGAGTACCACAAAATATTTGCATCAATCGTTAGTACTGTCTTTTAATTAAAATGTTAAAGCAGACCGCAGTCTGGTTTATGTTGGCGAGAAGATGGACATCTAAAACTTTGGAAGGGGGATATCTAACATCGCCGACAGCTAATGACGCGACACATTGGCGTTGCTACAACATGTTCCTGCGCGCGCAGCAAGGACCGAAACCCAGATGCTGTTTGGTGGCACGGAGGTTGCAAGACGAGCTAAACGAGAGACGACAAGAGAAGGAGAGCTGCATGTGTCGTACACTACATGAAAATGTGTAGCTAATAGCTGCCAGCTCTAAAGAGGACCCGTGCGCGTCTATGTTGAGAATCCTGATTTTAGCGAAACATACATGTTATTCTCTCATAATAAAAATCCAACTTTGCGCGCGCAATGTATAGAAACGATGATGCAGTATACAGACTCGATGACCCATTTTCCTAAGCAGCACTGGTGTTACAAATCTGAATATTGTGTAAAGTAATGAATCGCAACGTAATTTTTTTCGCGTCACTACTTTTACTTCTGGCATTTTTTTCGAAAACTTCATTACATTGTAACAAAACTGTGTCTGACAAAATACAGAGAAGTATAAATTATTACATAGATAAGATTTAATTAGGAAAAACTGATCACGCAAATGCTGTTCATTCCTTTTATTTTTAAAATGTGGAAAGGGGTAGTAGAAAGAAACATGTGAGATTCAACTTTACTGCGCTTGCAGGTAAATTCTTATTTATATACATATATAAATATATCTATAGGCGACGACTTGTCATCATATGGGGGAAACTTCCATTTCTGACGCTGCTGCATGTTTTTTGTTTCGACATTGCCCAAATGCGTGCGCAACACCACGGCGTTGATCTTAAAGGTTATATTTTGTGCCGCTCGACAACAAATGTTCTTTTGAGAAAGCAAAGGTCTGTGCCGCTGTCAGATTTGTACAGCAAAAGGTATGGGGGCACACAAATTGAAGCCTTCTTGTAGTCCAACCTCTCGCCCCCCCCCCCGACCCTCCCCCACTTTCACAGACCGGCTCCAGCTTCTCGTTTATTGCATCCTTGATAAGCGGCCGTCTGTTTCTCAAACTTGCAGGCGGTGGGAAAGGAAACCGCTAAGACCTGATGGTATGGTGTTCTGACACCGCTACAGTTTGTTGCCATTACTTATTGAAGGTGAAGCATATGCTGTGGTTTGACCACGATGGATTGTCCGTTAGGACATCGTCCAAGATGGTGAGAGACTGCTTGTGCTGGCAGATAAGATGTAAATTATGGTACATTAAGCCTGTTAGCTGTTTGATTATGCAGATTTAGTTTTCCTTTAAGCACCTTTGTTCGTTCTTTAATTCCCCTTTAGTTTCATTTATGGTTTATTTCCTTTAATACTATTATCATTAAACGATTGATAACATGCCCGTATTCTTTATGCTACTACATCTACTGTTTTCTAGACATTGTATGTTCGATCGATTGCGCACGTTATGCATCGTTGTAGAAGACTGCCAGAATGAGGGCACACAGGAATTGTTTTGGGGCATCAACTGTAACATAAGAACTGATGACACTGATCTGACGCGGACGTAGTGATGCATAAGCTGAACGGCAAATTCGATTGAAATGGTTGTGAAGACCCATATCTGATATGATACAGCCTAATGATCGCTCAGATGGTAAGAACTTAATGTCATTCGATACGAATTGAACATTTTGTAGTAATCGAGGAAAAGGCGCGAGACCATATATTTTTTTAAATTGTTAAAATCTGTTATCAGTCGTGTGTTACAGTTTAAGCCCAGTCTTCTGAAAAAATGGGACATGCTGATTTCGTGAAAGGCTTATCGGAAAGAAGGGGAGGTAAGCAAAGGGAAAGACAGGACACACACAATTCTTACTTTCTTTAAAGCACACGTAGCTACTAGCACTGACATTCTCTCTTTATTAGATTGTTCAAAATAAATTTTTTCTCCTTATGTACTTCCTCAAATTTATGAGTATGCACCGAAAGTGTGCGCGTGCGTCCATTATTTCATCCATCCACCTTCCCACGTACCTTAAAATCTTGTAACAATGATGGCCTATGGTCTCATTCCCGCCTGCTGGACAAGTAAAATTGAGTTAAAGTGTTCTAGAACTCAAGCATTATTTTCTTGAAGGCAAAGATGCTTCCGGGAAATATTTAATAGCATTGTATTTTTGACAAGACTGATGTGTTCAGGTTTTAAGCGACCGTCTGTCAATATATAATCAAAACCAAATGAAAGGCAAATAGACACACGGGCAAGGAGTAGTCACATTTCATGCATTTCGGGTACAACGATAGCAACAAAGATTAGGTTGATAAGAGGTCGCATGGTCTGTTAAGCGTAGCACTTGATAATGACGTGCGGGAGCAAAATTAATGTCCCTTTTGGCGCGCTAAAGTCGGACAGTGGTTTTAGATCGTGCAACGTGAAGATAAGCAGCAAGACTAGAACTTTCTTTGAGAACGGAGCGCACCGGCCGCAAGCAGTACAAGCCGATGTTGGTACGGTCCCAGACAGACTACCTGTCAGCACAAGATGAATGCCTATGGTGGTGGTGGTGGTGGTGGTGGTGGTGGTGGTGGTGGTGGTGGTGGTGGCCCGTCTGGTACACTCCATGCCCGCCAGGTGCCAGGCCGTTGTTGACGCCAATGGGGGACACACCCGCTAATGAATTTGGACTCCGAATTCGGACGTTTGCGACATTCTGAACGTTTTCTCAGCATGGCAAAGACTCTGCATCGGTTTTCTCGAAAAGTGATCGATTCACACCCGTTTGAATGAAAGTCAAATATTCAAATAAAATCACCAACTCTCTCAGTTTGCGTTTCTTTTGCTTTTCAGTATTTTTAGACTCTTGAAAGAGATACTACTCTGTCCCGTGAGGCAATAACAAACCACAAAATTCAAGTTTCTCTTTGTATAGTACACAGTAATTGGTTTTCTATAGATCGGGTTCATCGCATATTTATTTGTCAGACTATTAATTCAGGGATTGTCACCATGAAAACCAAAATAGATGTGACAGTTCAATCTGTTTCGCTTCCCCTCTCCAAGAAATACAAAACCGATTACAACTAAAGAAAAATAAAATGAAGACGAGAAAAAGGTTTGAAAAGCTGAGCAAATAGAGACACACAAACTATGATCTTGAGTGAAATCTCGGTTGCTAGTGTTTTTGTGAGGATTTGGGTAGCGGATGGAGGAGTTTGGGTGGTGCTCAAGAGCTGCTTTTTGTTGCTAGTAGACAATTGAGATAATTGCCGTTCACCCCAATTTTCTTAGTCTGTTTTTAACCGCTCTACACCTGAAGCTTCTTAAAGTTTTTTAACCTGTGTTTGCTGTGTGGGTAGGAATGGTGAAACTAGCTTTTACCTGCGTTTTGGCACAGCGGAATGTGCTTTTGCTTCTGAATGATGCTATATTCACGGTGCATTTTAAGTTCATAATAAATATTTGCCTTTGTGAGCATTTGTTGTGTACATAATGCTATGAAATTTGAGCTTTAAATGTCCGTATTACAGCTATAGAAGATTGACTAACTAACTAACTGGCTGGCTGCCTGACACTCAGCAAATATTAAGCACAGACGAAATATCCTGTTTGGTGAAGGATATATGACAGAGATATATACTCATGTAGTATTCTCCAGTTTTTATAAAATCCTTTCTAAAGAAATGAATAGAGTGAAAAACGTAATATCATTGGACAAAATTATCAAGCGTTGCATTTCGTTGATTGTATTATCATTTTAACACAAGTATAATATGGACTTTTTTAAAAGCACTAACGGTATGTTCATACCAACAAGTTAAATAGTCAACCAGGGCATCTTCAACGACCATCCGCTGCTGATCCAGAAGTATCCTTGCAGCAAGCATTTCTATGAGTAGCGCCTACAAATAATTAGCCGCGCTCTCTACTCTCCAGCTAGTCCCACTCTACTGGCTACACATAAAAATGGCATATGTTTATACAAGAAAACTATTACTCAGGACTTTTTAAAACTTTGGATATGTGCAGAACAGATACATTTAGATGATGTGTCATTCTTCACATGCTGGAAATCCATCATTTTTGCTACGGTTTTGCATGCAGCAGATAATCGTATAACCTCTTGATGATATACATTATCTCACTTGAGGCTCGAAAACTTTAATGAGTAAGGTTCTTCTTGACATTGAAATTCAAGAACAACGATGATGCCTGGCTGCACGCAGAGAGGCATGACTATTGGGCTTATGGCCGGTGGAAGCTGAAAAAGAAATCTGGACTAAATGCGGAGCAGAAGAAAATCCTCCTTGTGTTTTCGAGACGTCAGTTCGCTTGGTCCATTGCTCTGAGAACGTTGTAGTTAAGACAGGGTTTAAAATGTTCTTTTCTTTCCACCCTTACTTAGAGAGCACGTGCATTTTAATATCGACAGAGAATGTGTTGGAGGGGAAGACGAAATGTCCTGTCCTTACACCACCGAAAGCTGTGGTGAGGGCTTGGTAGACGCGGGCAGTAAGTGTTACAGGTTTGTGAATCCAAAGCAAAACATAACATAGTGCGAGGCTCTGTCCACCTGCCAAGAATACGGCGAATCTCTAGTGATAGAGATGGAGGCACGACTTGAATGGAACAGAAAGGAGAGAGAAAGAGAGCCATCAATGAATAAAGGAAGGATGTAGGAAAGAAAGGAAAGGAAGAGCGATGATGGAAAGGATATTACAAGAATTTTTAAAAAGTTCTGTTATCAGTCGTGTGTTAGTTTAAAACCCAGTACTATAGTCTTCAAGAAAAAAAAAAAAACAGATGGAAATTCTGATTTCGTGAAAGGCTCAACGTAAAGAGGGGAGGTAAGCAAAGGGAGAGACAAGGACACACGAATTTCTTTGTTTAAAGCTCTCGTAGTTACTGGCGATGGCATTGTCTCAGTACATCCATAAGATTGTTGAAATTAAGTTTTTGTATTCACCTCCGTTTGGACGTTCGAAATTGTTGTGTTTGTACCTAAACGTGCGCGTGAGTGAGCACATCTATTATTTCATCCGTCCACCTTCCCACTTACCTGAAAATCTCTTTGCAGACATGGTGAACAAGCTCAACTGAGTTAATGTGGTTTAAAACTCAAAAATTTTATTGAAGCTGGGAATGATGATCATGATCAAACATTGCATTTTTTGACAGGGTAGATGCTGTGAACAGGTTTCAAGCGCCCGTCAGCGCCTGAAGAACTACTGAAAGGGCTACTACTCTATCACGCGATAAAATAATAGCCACAAAAAACTAGTTTCTCTTACAACGTAACTGGTTTTTTTATGGATCGGTTAATCGCTTATGTACTTATTAGACTATTAAGTAAAGAAATTTCACGAAGGAAACCGAAATAGATATGGCAGTTACATCTGCCCCCCCCCCACCTCATTCAAGCAAAATAAACCCAGTAAGAATTGGGGAGAAAAACTGAAGACAAGAAACGTCTTTGTAGATCTGTGCAAATAGACACACAAACATTAATTCTGAAATGTGCTTGTGTTATCGTGAGGGTGAGGTTAGCGGCAGGAGGAGTTGGGGGAGGGGGGGCCTCAAGAACCGGCCTTTTTTTTTTGCTCCTAGATAATAGAGATAATTGTTTTTCATCGACTGCCTCAGTCGCTATATAACTGCTCTCCACTGGAAGTTTCTCACTCTGTGTTTGCTGTGTGGGTAGGAATGGTCAAACTAGCTTTTACCTGCGTTTGGCACAGTGCAATGTACTTTTGCTTCCGAATGATATTATATTCACGGTGCATTCTAGGTTGTTAAATATTGGCCCGTTTGAGCCTTTGTGTGTACACGAGGCTATCCAATCCGAGCTTTAAGTGTCCATATTACAGCTATAACTGACTGACTGACTGACTGACAAAGTTTTTTTTTGCTGAAAAATATGACGGCGATATAGAGTAATGGATTGTAAAATCCTGTGTAAAGTAGCGGACGGCGTGAAGAACGAATTATCAGTGGAGTGAATTAACGATTAACGTCGTACTTTGTTGCAGATATGTGATGATTCAATAGTAAATGTCTTGTAGAATGGAAATTGTAAAAGAAAAACATTGAAGCACACTATATATATCAAGAGTCAACGATCGCATCTTCAACGCCTACCCGCTGTGGATCCCAAGGTATAATATGAACAAATATTTCTATGGGAATGACATATACGCATTCTCGATCCGCACAGGTGGTGACTGGCCAGGATAGAGCATGTCTTTCTTGGGTCTTCAAAGTCGATTCGCACGCACACAGCAAACTACTGCAAAAAAATCAGGAACAGGAGCATTTGTCTGGTTATCGGACATTCTGGTACCAACCAGTATCCATGGTGAACATGTAGAAGTGTGCACGTGATACTGACAGATAATTAACCGCGCTCTCTTCTCTTCAGCTGGTCACACTGTACTGGCTACACATGAGAAAGGCACATATTTTTATACAAGAAAACTGTTACTCAGGAATTAAAAAAATAATCTGAATACACGCAGAAGAGATAATTTTAGATGATGTTGTTGGTCGTTTTTCACAGGGCGAAATTCCATCGCTTTTTGCTACGGTTTTGCGTGTAGCAGATAATCGTATAACCTCTTGACGATATAAATGTGCTCACTTGACGCTTGAAATCTTTGAAGGAGTTTCCTGACTTTGAAATACACGAACTAGGATGACGCACATCCTACTTTTTCAATGTGCACTTGTCTTCCACGGACACGTTTTTGCAGACACGGTAGAGATGTCCAAGTGGCTAGATTCCTATAATACAACACCAGCTGCTGTCCCGTACACGGATAACGAAAGTAGCCAGACGAAGAGTTTTAACACTATACTACCATCACAGCTAACTAACGGCAAACTGGAATTCGCTTCTACAAGTGTTGGAAGTGGTATTTACACTGTAGCACTGGAAACACGTGATGCTGTAGGAAGATTTATCTCCACAGCGACAAAGGAACCGTCAGCAAAATACCCAACCGCAGCAGTAAAATCGGAAGTTGATGTAATCTTCGGGAGTACAGGGAGCACAAATGAAGTTCGGGAGACGCATGACAGTACAGAAGACAAACATAAGTCAACTGTCCCTCCACTCCGTCCATACATTGAGCAAACAAAACTGCTCCCTCCAGTATTTCGCGTAAATCTTGAATATTGCCAAAAGTCTCCAAAGCCTGAAATGATAAATGCCAGTGAGGGAGTGATTGAACTAGTAATCTCCAACACCAGCACCGGCTGGATTTGGTGCCGATGGTACCTCACTGTACCCGAGGGAAAGTTCATAGAAGTTGTCTTCGAACAGTATCATCTTGGAACCAAGCCTTTGTGTCAAGCTAATTATTACTATACTTTTAGTATTTTCGACCCATTTGAGGGGACAATACTATCAAATGATTGTGGAACCAAAGGTGTTCTTCCACCTGTGTCATACTCCTTGAGGAATCAACTTGGTTTTATATGTGACTTTACACCCACAGGAATGAAATATAACTTGTTCATAAGACTACGATTTAATGCTACTAGCGAAAACTGGAGACGGAATCTGATGGTCATGTACTCGTCTCCAATGTCAGGGTACGTGGCATCACCCGGGTACGATGAGAAAAAAGGGTACCCAAATAATTTTAACGGTTCCTTCACAGTAACACTACCACCGGGACATTCAATAATGATTAGCTTTGTACGGCTGGACATAGAGAGGCATGACTATTGTGCTTATGACTGGTTGAAGCTGATCCAGGTTAACAACGATCGTGAACAAGAAATCTGGACTAAATGTGGAGCAGAAGAAGTTCCTCCTTCTGTTTTCAACTCGTCAGTTCGCTTGGTCTTTTGGTCTGACAGCATTGTAGTTAAGACAGGGTTTAAAATGTTGTTTTCTTTCCATCCTTACTCAGTGACTCCGAAAAAAATTAGCTCTGGGCTGTTCAACTGCTCTGTTTCGTTCTATGATTCCTTTAAAGAGCACGTGCATTGTAATATCGACAGAGAATGTGTTGGAGGGGAAGACGAAATGTCCTGTCCTTACACCACCGAAAGCTGTGGTGAGGGCTTGGTAGACACTGGCAGTAAGTGTTACAGGTTTGTGCATCCCAAGCAAAACATAACATGGTACGAGGCTCTGCGCACCTGCCAAGAATACGGCGAATCTCTGGTTACAATGAGAACTCCACAGGAATGGATGGACTTTCAGAAGACCTTAGACTTTGGGAAAAGGTCACTTTATATTTACGTTGGTCTCAGTACATTTTCGCCCACTTTAGATCTCATTTATCAGGATGTTGTTCAGTGGGCTGATGGAACCATTGCATACTATGTACAGCTAGACACAGCACCTAGTACGATAGTGACACCTATGTGCTTTTTTATGAACGGGGGGAACAAACAAGCCCTTTCTTTTATGAAATGTGATGTAGAAACACCAGCAGAGTTCATCTGTGAATCGCAAAAGAAAACTGTCGAGAAGGAAGCAAAACTTCCACCTTCTCATCCACAGATTAAAGAGGAAGAAATCCCGGAAAAGATCCAAAATGTTTCTTTCGTAAAATGCACTAACATGCAAAGATCCATAGACTTTCTTTCTTGTGCCAAGGAAAGTCGGTGCAACGTTGATCGCTACATTTCCTTTTGCGATGTTTCTGGCAAAGGAAAGATACCCATGTATGAGTGTGACGACAACACTCAAACAATACCTTATACCTTTCTGTGCGATCATAGAACCGATTGTCTGGATGGATCAGACGAGAGATTTTGCAAGTTTCCTAAATGCAGAGAATATAAATGTAGAAACCAGCAGTGTATCTCTATTAAACAAAGATGTGATGGGGTTCAACACTGTCTGGATCGCTCAGACGAAGACTGCGAAATGAGCATTTCCAACATGATCTCCACACTACCCCCACCGGCATTAGTCAACGTTGCTGGACGGAAAAAGTATAACATATCTACGATAAACTCGTCCGAAATGTGTCCGAACACCCATTTCCGGTGTTCCGAAAAGGATTATTGTCTCCCGGTGTACCTGCGGTGTAACGGTGTCTACGACTGTGCAGGTCGAGAGGATGAGATGGACTGTGAGACTTACACCTGTCCTGGTTTGTACCGCTGTTACTCTTCCACTGTCTGTGTGCATCCCACGCACGTGTGTGACGGCATCTTTCAGTGTCCTCAGCAGGACGACGAGAAGTTTTGTCAGTTGTCGTGTCCTGACGACAGCTGCACGTGTCAAGGACTTGCCTTCGTCTGCTTCAAAGCTTTTGATGTCAGCGAGTACCCAGATGTCCGATATTTAGACGCCAGTGGAACAGGTCTCACTCTGGACAGTGTGGAGAAAAAAAATGTACTTTTGGTGAGCCTCAGGCTTACAAATTGTGGTTTGCGAAGTCTGACAATTTTTTTTTTACCCAATTTACTATTCTTGGACCTAGGTAATAATTTACTGACCTTTGTAGAAATGTCGACTTTTCTTAATGTGCCGAATCTGCGATACGTGAGCTTAGCAGGAAATCCTCTGGATTCTCTAGTCTGTGCAAATTCTTTAGCGATTCATAGAAATCTCAAAGCCATGGATTTGTCTTTTTCACTCCTCGAAATATACGACGGCAGTCCCTTCTTCAACTTTCCAAACATTAAAATACTCAATATTTCCCACTCCCCACTCAGAGTACTGGCTGGAGATGCATTTCGCGCGACACCGTACATCGAAAGTCTAGATCTGAGTGGCTGTCCAATAGAATCTTTTAAAGAAAGTGTTCTGAGAGATTTAGAATCGCTGAGCGTAATGTATTCTGAGAACTATAAACTTTGTTGTCGAGCAACATTACCTGAACATTTTGACATCCGAAACTGTTTCACCACAATGGACGAAATATCTTCTTGTGAAGATCTTCTGCAGTCTAACGTGTACCGCATCTTTCTGTGGACGTTTTCGTTCCTAGCAATAGCAGGGAACGCTGGCAGCTTTGTGTCCAGATTGTTCCTTCATAATCAGGCGAGCTACAGTATTTTTGTGATGAATCTGAACATTGCAGACTTGGTGATGGGAATCTACCTAGCGATGATAGGTGTGGCAGATCAGGTGTATCGAGGGAATTACCTGTGGTACGACACGCAATGGAAGACAAGCCCAGTGTGCAAGGTGGCAGGCTTTCTGTGTCTGTTGTCGACAGAAGTGTCGACCTTCATCATCTGTCTGATCACGCTCGATCGCTTCTTGGTGTTGCGTTTTCCTTTCAGCAGGATCCGTTTCAGACGGATGTCTGCAGCTGTGGCCTGCTGCGCTGCATGGGTGGGGGGACTGGTTCTGGCTGCAGTGCCTCTTCTACCCATGATGTCACACTGGCAGTTCTACAGCCAGACCGGTATTTGTGTTCCACTTCCAATAACTCGAAGAAGTTTCAAGGGTCACGACTACTCATTTGGTATTTTCACTGTTCTCAACTTTGTTTTGTTCCTCGCCATTGCCATTGGACAGCTCATCATATACCACACCGTTCGAATGAATTCGCTGTCCACGGCCTCTAACAAAAACTCGGCAGATCTTGCTGTGGCGCGGCGCCTAAGTACAGTGGTGTTGTCAGACTTCTTGTGCTGGTTCCCTGTGGGATTCCTGGGACTGCTCGCTGCCACAGGAACTCCAATTCCTGGTGAGGTGAACGTTGCCATGGCGATCTTTGTCCTTCCCTTTAACGCTGCCCTCAACCCCTTCCTGTACACCTTCAACACTGTCATGGAGAAGCGTAGGAAGGCCACAGAACAGCGTTTGATGAAGCGTCTGGAGTCGCGAGCTAAGAGTGAGATCTGTTCACTTCACGACGTTCAGTATTTGAAGACTATGGAGGCTGGGGCCAGTAAAGACTGCGCACTGAAACAGATCAAGATCTGGTTCGAGGCGAATGTTGTGACCCTTGATGATGTCATAAATAACACGATGAAGAGTCAAAAATCGTGTTTTCTTCAAACCGAAGATCGACGTTTTGTTTTAAACTAACGTGTTAGTTTGGAATTATTTAAATAGAAGTTAGGTGGGTTTTTTTTAAAAAACTCATTGTTGCCTTATTTGAGGGATTTGAGAAGGCTTGACGTTCCATTTTTGATTTGTTTAAACGGTTGTCATGCTTGAAGGCATTGTTTTATTTTGTCAAGGTTTCTGGACGTGAACTTAAGGTATGGAGTATGAACCAACCAACACCTTTTTGGAATAATTACAATTTTCAAGACACTAGCTGCATCAAAGCTAACTTAACTGTTTCTAACCCTGCCTGACCCAGATGATATATTATTGAAAGAACTTGACTTTATGCTTTATAACTTTTTGTGTAAAATTAACAAGAAAAGGGTTTGTCAAATCTGCGAAAAAGGGATATTTGAAATGTTTATTCTTTTTGAACTAGCCCAAGAAAGAGCTGGCTATGCAGAATATTTACAGTCTTTGATTCACACGTACAGGAATTTGTATTATGCCTTTATCTTAATGTAGACAAAACACATTTCCTCATGGGTGAGTTTGTCAGAACTCTGATGAGTACGGTTGATATACCCCTCTAGAAATATGTGTTTAGGTTAAAAAAAATAGCGCCCTCAGAACATTTTAGGAATTTAATACAGAGCCTGCCTTCTACAATAGTAATATTACTATTAGTAGTTACACAATTTAGTTTAGACACGAGCATGTCAAACTTGTCACTTGCTGAATGGCGTTGGTAACTACTTACCATTCGAAGAATTTAACACGAAATTTCCGCAGTTGACTGTAAATTTTCTGCAGTTTAGAGGATCAATTGAAGTTGTTAAACATCTTCAGACTAAGCTCAGAATACATTCGGTAGATCTCAAGCTCCGAGCATATGGAAACTTCCAAATAAGGAAATAAGAATGTGCAGTCACTGTTGATGTGGACTGACTCAGTCCCAGCAGGTGTGAAAAATGAACACAATATAAGGACTCACCCTGACTTTAGATTTTTAACAGATGCCAAGAGACTGTTGGCTGATGTGGTTTCAGCTGATACTGATTCACAGAATATTGTCAGCTAATAGGCATTTGTTTTTACAATAACCTGTCGGCAATTGTGCTCGTTTTGCCTCAAGGAAGAGTAAACTATTATCCATATGATGTTGTAACGTACTTATGTTAATTCATTCTGGACTTAATTGCATGAGCTTTTACATATAAATTGTACTCACACTGTGAGTTTCCATTTTGAGCAGATGCTGCTTGGTTTTGTTTGGTGTGCAAAAAAGAATTTATGCAGACAATGCTTTCGATACCACCTTGTTACTATACAAATATTGCATTTACAGATGTAAGTGGATGGACTGAAAACCTAGTACTGAAACATTCTTGGCACTACCTAAGTATGGGTACATTTTTGAAAAAAAATGCATTAAATGGGTACAGACCCAGCCTGCATGAGTTGTAGGCGAAAGTGGGACACCACTCAGTTTTGCCTACTTACAACTGGGCTGGGCAAGCATCAGGAAGGGTTGGGCAAGCATCGCGAAGGGTTGGGCAAACATCGCGAAGGGTTGGGCAAGCATCGCGAAGGGTTGGGCAAGCATCGCGAAGGGTTGGGCAAACATCACGAAGGGTTGGACAAGCATCAGGAAGGGTTGGGCAAGCATCAGGAAGGGTTGGGCAAGCATCGCGAAGGGCTGGGCAAGCATCACGAAGGGTTGGGCAAGCATCAGGAAGGGTTGGGCAAGCATCAGGAAGGGTTGGCCAAGCATCAGGAAGGGTTGGGCAAGCATCGCGAAGGGTTGGGCAAGCATCAGGAAGGGTTGGGCAAGCATCGCGAAGGGTTGGGCAAGCATCAGGAAGGGTTGGGCAAGCATCACGAAGACCTAGCAGGGCCCCACGCTTCCATCCTACTCGCACGCGTGTGTCCCTCGAAATTTCCTAACCCGGATGTTAACTGGGGACAGTATAAAACTATATTCGCATAACGCAGTTGTATGAGACTCCAACAGATTCTTGTCGAGACCCCGGTCCCTTATTAACCTCCTCTGCACATCTAAATCTAGTACGTGTTTGGTTTTGTTTTTATTTCCATCTGCAGTTTATGAGAAAGCCCATTTAGCCGTGGAAGATACTGTACACGATGCTAGGCTACACCCTTATTTGCCTCTTTATCTCTTTCCACCCCACACCCCTCTCGCTCTCTTTCTCTGCACATAAGAGAAAAAGGCCTGTCATACTTTTTGTGACACACCTTAGCACACTCAAATATGGCGGAATATTTATCTGTATGTTTCACACTATTAGTAGCACTTGTGTTAAGTTTGATGTGCTACATTTGCGTGGAGGTTGCGTTGTAGGCGGTGAATAGCTATCTCATACCCCTTGATGATGACTGACTGGTCAAATCAATAAGGAATCAGAATCCAGAATCCCCCTTTCTCGCTCAAGTACACAAAAATACACTTGGGAATCGCTTGCGATGTGAGATTTATGTTTTGGAGTTACTGTTTTATAGTGTATCTGTTGTTACACATATTGAATAAAAATTGCAAAACAAAAGAAAATCGTCGCGTCTGTTGTCAGTCATGCAGTTGAGCTGGAAATAAGCAGAAGTGCGTGTGATAGAGTATGAAATGCATATTTACGTGAGAGAAAAGGAAAAAAAGTTAACGAGGCACAGAAAAAGCGTAGGGGAGCGGCGATAAATATTTAACATTTAAGCTAATCCTTTTTTAAACATCCAGACAAATCCATCACGGTAAAAACGAAGTGATATAAAGCAGATTAGCTATGATTTGAAGAAAAAACAAAGTAAAAATTCTTCACAAGAAATGATATTATGGACATTCAAAAAAAAAAAAGAATTAACTTTCCCATTGCTCTCTTCCGATTAACTTAATTATTACCGAGCAACGAGAGAAAAAAATATTATTAAGTTTTCGCGCATGGAAATTCAAGGAACTTATTCCTGACATAGCGGCTATCTTGGAATAAGTAAGCTATTCGGATTTCTTGCATATGCGGTCAAGAGTTGTGCAAGCAGTCTCCTTCGACATGAACAAACAAAAGTTTAGTTTGTATTTCCCCTTAATAAAACTTATGGTCTTAGGTTATCATACAAGAATATCAATCCACGCCACAGAGTAATGCATCGGTCAGAAAAGTCAGTAATCATTGTAATGAACCTTCAAGAATAATTATTTACACAGTGCTTTTAATTCTCATTTCGTTATCAGACGTCGGTGTTTTTGAAGTTGGTAGTCTCCCCTCTCCTCGGTGCAGGACCTCTGTCGAGCCATGAACGGCCAGTCTAGTGGCCTACTCTCTAGTCTCTCGCCACGCCATAGTCTCCACTCACTGGTCATTCCAGCCTTAATATCCTTATCCTAATGTCAAAGTTTAAATTTCTTAGGGGTGCACGTGCGGCTGCGACTGGCAGCTGCACCCTCCCTGACGTCTGTTGTCAGTGTATGTTTTTGGTTATGCGGGCTCGGCAGGTGGGTTTGGGGGGATGGAGGTCTGTTTGTACATATGAGTGAATGTGTGTAGATGTGACGACTTAAGGGATTTCAACAACACACCGAGACATTCACCACTGCTTTCTTTAACACTCCAAGGACCCTTGTTCTTTGGCCCTCAAAGTTTTATTCATCGACGGGTGTGTATCAGAGTGGCGGCTGGTTTACAGACTCAGTAAATCTCCATGTCCCTCAGACTTTCAAACTTCATCCGTGTCCTTTTCTCCCTCTTTCTATCTCGCCATTCGTCGACCAACCTACCTTCATCAGTCAGCCCTCTCTATCTAACCCCACTAGAGTTTATATATCAGTGTTAAATGTCTACTGCTGACCTTTTCCAGTCTGCACGTGTGGCTGTGTTGGGCAACTGCATGCTTGGTGACCCTAGTGGACGATGCATAGTTTGGAGTTATGGCTCTTTTGTATATAGTTATTGAGTGCTGCGCTGCTTAAAATAGTATCTGACCTCTCAGTCATGTCTGGCCTGCTAAGTGTTAAGTTCAGGCTCAGATCTGTCTTGGATGGAATATCCTCTTCTAAACTGTACTCTATGCCCCTCACTAACCTACCTGCTACCTACTGCCTGGCACGCATATTGTTACAAAGGGCCCCCTTCTCCCCCCGCAAAAAGGTCAGTTATAACAAAATTAGATTAGGAGAGCGTAATATATCCATCCAAGTGTAGATGTAAATGGAGTGTAGATTAGAAATGAAGATAGGAGTAGAACATTTTAAACAAGTCATGATTATGATTTGAAATAACAGTGTACTAGGCTCACCTCATAGCACAGGTGCCAGTTAGTGTCGTCTGGATGTGAACCCATCGTCTGGTTCCGCCCAGGGCCTACTCCTACGCAGAACAGGTGTTCCTTGTGTGTTCGGGCGGCATTGCAATGACGGGAATACAAGACACACTGAGCATCAGACTTCAGTTCAATGTCACTAGTGAAAATCGTAAAACATCACGAAGTTTAAGGTACCCGGCTATGATGGAAAAAGAGAAAACCTACTTTATTTTCCAGGTTCACAGACCGTCACACCGCCTCTGAGACATGCATCAATGCCTTGCTCATTTGCACATAACGAGGGAATGACATTACTCTAATGGCTGTGTGAAAATTTTAACGTTAGCGTAAAGTGATTGAAAATCTGGGCAAACTGTGGACGACATTTTCTCTAGCGTTTTTAACTTGTCCTTTTGCTTAGAGCTTAAATCAAACTAACATGAAGTTGAAAAAGAGTACACAGCTGACTCCAAATAGTGCAGGCGTATGGCTAGTATATGCCGCAAGTACCGCAGGAGATAAATTTGGGATGCCGTAAAAAAGCTTCTAGGAATACTCGAACAGATCCGACGGGTACTTCTAAGAGTCTACACAATCATGTCTGTGCCTGGATCAGCCCACTAGCAGGAAGAATGAATCGCTTTCTGTGCAAACTGTGTTGAGTGAACAGCGGCTCGGATCTCTTACACTAAAGGGCCCCCTGGGGGGGGGGG
>SMGT01008788.1:204837-221400 GCA_004794575.1 Lanistes nyassanus
GTGATGGGGATTTACCTAGCGATGATCGGTGTGGCAGACCAGGTTTATCGAGGGGACTACTTGTGGCATGACACGAAATGGAAGACAAGCCCAGTTTGCAACGTGGCCGGCTTTTTGTGTCTGTTGTCCTCTGAAGTGTCGGCCTTCATCATCTGTCTGATCACTCTGGACCGTTTCCTGGTCATGCGTTTCCCATTTAGCACAATCCGCTTCGAAAGACATTCCGCCGGTCTGGCCTGCTGCATCACGTGGCTAGTTGGATTAGTTCTGGCTGCCGTGCCTCTTCTACCCATGACGTCACACTGGCAGTTCTACAACCAGACCGGCATCTGTGCTCCACTTCCCATAACACGCAAGAGCTTCAAGGGACATAGCTATTCGTTTGGTATAATGATCGTAATGAACTTTGTCCTATTTCTTGTGGTATCCATAGGACAGCTTTTCATTTACCGGGCTGTTCGAGCCAATTCCTTTTCAACGTCTTTCAGTAAAAGTACTGCCGATGTGTCCGTAGCGCGACGCCTTACTACTGTTGTGTTATGTAATTTTCTCTGCTTGTTTCCCATCTTTTGTCTGGGGCTGCTGGCCGCCACGGGAGCTCCCATTCCTGGTGAAGTGAGTATTGCAATGGCAATATTTGCCTTGCCTTTGAACGCAGCCCTGAACCCATTTATATACACCATTAATAAAGTCCTGGAAAAGCGAAGGAAAGCCAGAGAGGAACTTTTGCTGAAACGTCTGCACTTGCAAGTTAACGGTACTGCTTTCACTCCTCCCGATCTGCAGCGAATTAAAATCAAGACATCTGGGGTCTCCAAAGAGTACGTGTTTAATCAGATCCAGCTCTGGATGGCAGAGAAGGTTTTGACCCCCCATGAGGTTATAAAGCACATAAAAAACACCATAAAAGATGTCGAGTAAGGGTTTATCGAGAAGGGTCTGATTTTATTGCTTAACGTCCTGTCGCAGATTAAACGAGGTGTATATCAGGACGGTTTTATGGAGAGGAACCGGTTGAGAAAATGCTTCTGCAGCAAGGCGTGATTCTGTCTTCATGTGCAGGCAGTGTTTGAATTGCTTATTATAGAGGCACTGTAGATTTGTTGTGACAGTCTGGGGTAGGGTCAGCTCCTTAAGAACTTCGAAAATTGTCCTGCGCATGAAGAATTCGAAAAAAAGTTTTTCCCCATATGTATTCCTGTGTTTTGTACGGATGGATTTCACTTCTAAGATACATGTACTTTACAGAAACAACATTAAAAAGGACGATGACGACCACTATGGCAACAACAACAACAACAACAACAACAACAACAACAACAACAAGCATAAGTTAAAGGATATGTAACTTTGTCTGGATGTGTGCTTATGTGAAAAAATATGACAGAAAAAGTCTGTCAAATACCGTGCGTCTTAATTATTAACCTCTTGGATAATTTTGATGTGCAGCGGATATAGGCTAATGGTCATCGTACACCTGTCCTTTCTTTGAGATTTGCAGATTATTAATTTTAAATGTGTTCAGTTGACACATTGATTTTCCGTCCGCATTAATAGGGTTGGTTTGGTCATCCTGCTGGTAAAATTCCTTCCTAACGCAAACTTTTCTTCCTCAGTCATGGCTGAGAACCTGGATGGCATTTTCGACCCCACCCTGTCAGCGCATATCTTTGTATCTGGCACTGCTAAGATGTGCTACTGTCACCTCCCACACATTCATTTGATCAGGAAAAAAACCTCTCTGCTGATGCCGTCGCTGGGCCGTCTATACACCGTCTCGCTGTCCTTGTTCTTCTTCGAATGCCCTTTGCCCTAATATTTCTCGTACCAAACTCACCACAACTGTCCTGTGATCTTTTTTTCTGTCTCCCCCTCCGCCCCACTGACCTGGAGCACCCTGTCTCTCTCCACTCTCAAGCTGCCTACCTCCTCTTCTGCTAAAAGTTTTAAAAACTTATCTTTTCTGTTTGTCATAACCTATTTCATCCTGTCCTGTCTGCACATGCGCAGAGATGGTTGGAATGTACTAGTGTCCGCGCGTGCGGATTATATCGTGCGCCTCCAGCTAGTGTATGATAGTTGGCGCCTTACGAATACTGTAATTATGATGATTATTATCGTTACTCTAGACTGGATACAATCCGTGAGTTTAGGTTCTGAATGTTGCTGCAGAAACTTTTGCCACGTTTTTAGTGGTACTATTGCACGGCATATGACAGAATCATTACATCAGCGTCCTCTGTAGCATAATCTACCTTTGTCATCACATCGACTCACGTGTTTTCAGAGTTAAACCCTAAATCGTCCAAGCTGATTGCAGTCATTTAAAACTGAGTTTACAAAACAACAAACAAGTAGTCTTTTGACTTTTGTAATTTCAACTAGTCAATGCAAACTGTAATTAAAAGGAAGGCAGGCTACAATAAACAGGTTTATATGTTTATTTTTAAAAAATCACTGAATGCACAACTCGCATTTCTGTGCAGAAAGGCTGAAAGGGGCAATCTGTCAATATTATACAGCTAGATATATTTATATTTTTAATATGCTAATTATCCTTCAGTAAGATACATGATCGCCCGATGTTTTCAGCTACTTATTTATTGATGTCTGCCATCTCCTAAATAAAGTAAATATAGCGGAAATCATTTTAAGTAGCGCTGCATTGTTTCAAAGAGTGTGGCGCTTCCTTTCGTTGATATGTATTTGTTTTCAGTTGTTTGGTGCCTGTTTCTTTTGAATTAATAGTAATATTCGAGTAAATAGATCTCATTTCGGCCACACGGGTATTTTGCCGTCCTGATCTTTAAAAAAAAATGTACCCTTCTTTTAAAAAGGTGGAGTTCTTATGCAACATACTAGGTTAGTGGTCATTATAAAGTGTCCCAGATAAAATTAGAAATGACTTTGTGCACATTAGCAAGTGTGATGCCCTGTCTTATGTCTAAATCTGCACAAGAAATGTTAAGATTATTAACAAAGAAATTCTGTTTAGGTAAGACAGAACAACACATTTTCTCGGTTTCATTTCGAAAGAACGTTCAGGCTAGGACGGGATAAAATACCGGACAGAAGAAATTAAAACAGTCTGATGTAGTGATGAGTAATTGTCTTCCCTTATCTTTTTAGATCCGCACGTGGGCAGAGCAGCGAGAGTATCAGTGCTGGCTTAAACCTTTCTCGAGGTAGGCCTACCCTGAGTTTGTTTGAACATTGAAACAAACAAAAGTATCGTGTGTGCACATCAACAACGTAAGGATCAAAGCGGAAGACAGAAGACATTCTAACCGCTCTTCGCTGAACTCCTAATGCATAATTGTTTTGTACACATCTCTTGCACCCTTATCCGCTTATTTATCGAGCAATGCATACAAATGAATTATGTAACTTGAATCTTCCTTGCAATGCTCCGTCACTTACCTGAGACTAGTATTACATGTACATTAAAATGGTTGACTTTGCACTTATATTTGGCACTTTAGTGTTTTCCTCCTCGAGCTTTAATACAGTATTGTCTATTTTTCAGACGTTTAACACACGGAAATTCACATACAATTTGAGTTTTAGGCCTATAATGTGTTTGCGGCCTTTGCATGTAATTTAACTGATTTCATCTTTCAGTCGCTAAACATACCATTAACACCATACTCGACTGATTTGTTTAGTATTTATTGCATCTGTAAGTTCAATATATATTTCTTGTTGTACCACCTTAAGGTGCGTCTGTTTACATGTTACATGATGTCTTGTTTGATGTTAAATCCTTTAACGTTCAAATATTGTCCCCCAAAATGGGATCTGCATATCTGTTCTTAGCGACGAAGATGACACGAGGGGGGCCCAGCAATACACACGACACGTTAATTTATATTGGGTATATAACATAATCGGTGCATTCGATCCTGTCTCTCGTGCACGAACCCTGTGTGCGTGAGTGCGCGAGTGCGCGTGTGAGTGAGAGAGCGAGTGCGTGCGTGTGTGTGTGTGTTTTGTGTGTGTGAACTTGTGGCCTCGCGCATGTGTATGTAAGTGCATGACTGCATGGTCACCACCAAAGATTAACAAAATCGCAAAAACCATAGGTACAGTTATCACTAACAAAAGCTATTGAATACACACACACACACACACACACACTGTAAAGGCCTGTAAGATAATAACATTTGCTAGAATATTAGTGTTGAAGGTTTTCTAGAACAAGTTCTGTTACTCAACAGCACAACAGGCTCATTGGACATTGCCCCGAAGGAACCAGAGTGGAAGGAGTTTAGCCATTTACTATAGCTCCCTTTCCCTGCACCTTACACTTGTAGCAGCACAGCCCCCCCACCCCTTTCCTGGCTCCTATACGACTAGATTTTATAAAATGTTTATAAGAAGGGAAAGCAGTTGGAAGTTCTATGTAGTTATATTTATGCAAAGCATAAAATCATTCGAGAAAGATACTGACTATTTGCTTTACCCACGAGATCTTGTTACGAGAATAAACGCTTTAAATTTTTTTTCTCAAAAAAATTCGGCAAATTACACGTCTGTCTTCAAAATTTCTCCCTGTTATATTTCCTAATTTGCTCGCTTGTCTAAGGATCCTTGCCAATTCACATGTTGATATGAAATAAAAGGTCAAATCTTTATGCAGTTCTCCTGGAGCCAACTAGGACGATGCTAACAATAAATGTATGTCATTATGACTCAGTTGTTGTAATACAACTTGTATTGACTCTATACGTAAGTGTGTGTGGGTTGAATTTGAATAAGTTGTGTGCGTGCGTGCGTGCGTGCGTGCGCGCGTGCGCGTGTATGTGTGTGTGTTTGTGTGTGTGTGTGTGCAAATTTTATTTGATATTATTTCATTATTCGATCTGCAGTTTCAACAGGTATCTTTGTTCACAGGTTTGTTTGAATGAAAATAAAGCTTATAATGATCTTCTTTCTCGCCGACAAACGTGCGCGACCACGAGTATTGTTACGATACGTCATGTAAGAAGATATGTTTCTCCTAACAGAGTTTAATAAAGTGGCGATAATTCATATCCAACCTGTAGTTTATCCCTTGTAGAATATCAAGTATTAAAGACATTCCGTGCAAATACTTCTTAGTACGGTGTGTTGGGGTAAATCATTAAAAACTAGGTCAAAACGTGAATGTGCAAACAGGGTCTTTCTAGGTTAGAGACCCCAGTGAGTAGAACGAACTGTGGTAAAGCAGGAACAAGTGCTTGTTTTAAAAGTGAGAAAATGTACTTATTTATTTACGCGTGGTTCAAGTGTGAGTGCTGAACAATTATAACACACTTGCCACAGTATCGGTGTACTTTCATTCCTAACATTTTATGTATGGAGCAATGACAAAGGATTTTCTGCGCTTGTTACAAGTGCAATCCAATACCTGCGGTAGGTAGATAATTTTAGAAGAGGGTGCTTCTACCTCGCGTTGATTTCACAGAGGGGATGGGTTTCTATCACTAAACTATATATGCACTTTAAAAAAAAACCTACCAGACTGATAGCTGCAGTGAAATGGCCAGTACTGGAAGGCGGTTTAATTTTTGGGCGTGGGAGGGGGCAGGCCGAATGGAGTCTTCACAATGTTAAGCTCCAGAAAATAAACCTTGGTCACTCCTGGATTCGAAACAGCAACCTTCTGCACACCCAAGCCGAAGATTTAACCGCAGAGTCATCCAGGCGCCCATGCTCACACGGGGACCCTGATACCTACACGCCCAAGGAAAAATAACCGAAACAGATAAGGGCACTTAAAGATTGTATGCGATACCAGGGAGTTTCTGAATGAATTAAGAGGGAAAGTATTTACATTTACTATCTCAAAGTGCCTGGATAAATGCTTTATTTGTCGTCTCTCGTGCCTTCGTGTCTGGCCTCCCTAGTGTCTGTCTTGCTCTATGTTAAGTTTAGTTCCCAGTTCTATCATATGTCCCATGTCCTCTCCCAAACTTTATTCTAACAATAAGCCTAACTAGCATCTCTGTTACCTACAGATGGCCCGCCTATTGTTATAATAAATCACTTGATTGAACATCATATATTTGGTCTCATACAATGAAATCGTGGTCAAAATTCCTTACACACTGTACCTCAACATGTAAACAAAAACGGTTCAAAGGAGACAGTACAATCGTTCGAGTCTTAAACGGTGTTACAAGAATTCTCCTAGAGAACAAATTCAAGTTACTCGATACAAAGAGATATGCCACAATCTAGAGAGACGATGAGCTAGAGAAAGCAAGGTCTGTAGCAGGTTTCAGTCTATCCCAAGGCATATGCGAATATACGGCAGATGAATCTTCGTAGTCAAATACGATAGGGCTAGGTGGATGAGGCATATGCAATCTCGAGTGTCTGTTTCTTACAAGCCAGGGTACACCTGTTTGGTCAACTATAGAATCAAAGATGAACAAGGGAACTGCTCCATTCTTAGCACCTAGTTTCCGTCTAGCCCGGTGCTCTCCTTTAGCTGAAGCAAAGACTAACCTTTACTCTCTCTCTCTCTCTCTCTCGCTGGGTTGTCGACAGGAGTCCAAATACCAAACAGTCTGGTGTCGGCACGGACAGCAGACGATGCAACCACAGGGCAGAAGGGAGTGGTGATTTCTTCAGAGAAGTGTCGCAGTCCCCTGCTGGATTCATCCTGAACGATGTCTCATAAAATCGTCTCAGAGATTTGTAGAAGAGAAGACTCCGGTCTACAACCAGGACTTGATCAACCCGTCATGTGAACCGGACAAAAGCCCTGCAATGTTAAGTTAAATACATTGTTCCGAAGTCTTTCCTATCTACTACGCGAGAAAGTATCATACAGAAAAACTAAATTTTCCGTCGGATAAATGTTTATATACAAACATACCTTAAGTCTTGGCATAATGGCCGTATAAAGCAATCCTTGAGGATTTCTTCTGCTCGACCACGTCTACACAGGGCGAAATTTTTCGAACGATCTGAACACGGTGAGCTTCTCTGGACGAATGACCTTAGCACTCCCTAAGGTGACGGGCTAGTGTCCTGTCACGTGATGTCTGAGATACTGACTAGCTTATTCGAGCAACAAAATCTCTAGAATTCAAACCTCAATTTCTCCTTACGTCATAGAAACGCAAACGTGTTTTAGGGGCGATCGTCTGCTTTCCTTTGAATGGGGGTGGGGGGAAATACGTGAGTTGGCTTTTAAAAGCTAAAATTAGTAGAAACCGGAAACTAGTGCGTTAACTAAGCTGTGGCGGCGGAAGTAATGAATTCTTGCAACACAATGAAGCTGATGAGATGAATGCTCTAAGTGTGCAAGAGGTGAACGAGTGCACGCAGTAATAAAGATGGATGCTGGCTAAAACGTAGCAGAGAATAATTAAGCCATTCTGCTGCATTTTAATGGATAAGTTTGGTCATATTCTTTTTTAATTGGATTCCACACCTGTCAATTGACAGATCAGAACAGTAGCAGACATGCAGGTACAACTACAAAAAGATTACATGAAGCGAGAGGAAAAGAGAACTATCATGTTCTTATATGTCGCCAGACATTTGACGAAGGAGCTGCGGTAACTGATCGATGGCTTTATTTCTTTCCTTAATTTTTTCCAAGCCAAAACTTTTTCGCACCCTTTCACAGATCTCAAAGTAAATAAACTATTACCGTGGAGAAAACCTTCCTATCGAGTGGCTTCAAAGGTTCTTCAGTGTTGTACTTACTTGTTTGGCAGTCAAAGCACCCAGAGATCGTGAACCAGTGCAGACCAGAGGATAACAGTGAGTCCATCCTGACATGCCCTGAAGAACGTATTCGTATAGAACACAGAGGGAAATGAATCTCAAATGCTGTAGATAACAATGTACACTTATTTCTTATTTTCAGAGAAGTTTCAAGTGGTAAACAGGACACACGTCAATCACATTTCTGTCACATGTCTCTGGCACCAGACCTTTACCAAGGAAAGAGAGCAACTTAAATATGATCTTCAGTAGGTCAGATTTCACGACCAGAAGATAGTGACATTGTAGGAATCTGTTCGGCAAGGGCTGGAGATACGTTTCGCGATTCAACGCATGAAGCTGACTATAACTCAACCAGGTAATCTCCACGATGACAGAACATTTTTTAGCGAAGTTTTTACAGAAGAAACGTTCTGACATCGGGACCAATGTCAGCTTACGGCGCCGACAGGCAGACCAGGAAACGATTGAATAGAAGCCGCAGACAACTCTGTCCAATCCGACTGCATGTTGAGCAGACTTAGCTCTTAGATACTTTCTTTTGGATGCTTTCCTAAAATCACCAAATACGTAAATCGACTCGGCCACTGACGGGGTCATCGAGCTTTTTGCCTCCAACGCCAGTACTGGCGAAATGGATGGCATGTGGTTCCTAGCAGTACCTGAGGGAAAGTTGATAACTGTACTGTTCGAGAAGATTGTCTTGGAAACACTTCCCTGTGTCACGATCCTGTGATGTTCTGCCGTGCTACTTACGATGTCCTTAGATGGTATTACGTTCTGGATGGACGCGCTGCCTCTGATCTTCCGCCCGTGGCATACTCATTCACAAAGAAATTGCGTTTTGACTCAGAGAAAGTTCTTGCAAAGACGAGGTCGCCCCGGGCACGCATGCTGTACTCCTAATCAGCTCCTCTTTGTGCTGGCGGTATTTCACTGACGGAAATTGAAGACACGTTGACCATTACACAATGTCACTTGTTAAAAAAAACTGAAGGCAGGGTATAAAGATCGTAAAACCTCACCACAGTCAGGGTAAACAATCAGAAATCTGGACAAAGCGTGTACCAGAAGGTGTTTCTCCGAGTGTTTTTAACTTGTCCGTTCGCGAAGCGTTTAAATCAAACGCAGACGCAGTTAAAAAGAAAGCAATTAGCTGAGTCACAGTACCGGAGGCTTATCTCCAGTATACGCTATAAGTACCCTAAGAGGTGAATTAGGGAGGCAGTAAAAAATACTTCTAGAAATACTCAGAAAGATGCGTTGGGAACTTCTAAGAGGTTACATTTCTTTCCCTGCATCGGCACTCTAACGTAGAAAAAGCATCTCTTTCCATGCGGGCTCTGTCGAGCGATAAGTGGGTCGGATCCTGCACACTAAAGGGCCCCTTGGGGCTAGATTTGCGACAATATATGTCCACTTTAATTTCCGGTGTTACCACATCTTTCCCCATAATTAAAAATTAACAACCAGATAGAGCGATTTTCCCCTATGGGATTTGCAAACATTGTATTTGGGGCAATACCTTGAAGCGATGATATTTGTAGGCCTGGTACCAGCGACAGTTCCTGTTCACTAAAGAAACAAACTAGATAAGGACACTCCAGGGGAGCGCGCGCTGCTTTATACTGGGTAGTGTTGTTGGAAAGGTCGGCGGTGGGGGTGAGCGGGGGGTGGGGAGACAATTTTCGAAAGTACGAAAACACCCAAAGATTTTTTAACGGTTTTTCTTTTTGCATTGCACAGTATAATTGCTTTCATTCTTTATGTTCTCGCATGGTGCGATGATAACTGTTTGCACAGATTTCATTCGCGATACTTAAACTGCTTTTGAGTATTAAATCAAAGACACATAAAGAGGAAGGAAATTAGACATTGATTAGGCATCGACCACAGACACATCCCCCCACCCTTAGCTCCAGATCCGAAAAGTATATCAGGGATCCTCGCAAGAACTAAGTGGCTCTTGTAATTTAATCGAGGCTACAGGACTCGCTTGATGCCTGTCTGGTGATACAATAAGCGCTTGTCATCATGAAAGTGAGAATCGTGGATCGTGAGTTCAGATCTCGCTTCAGGCACACCTTTTTTTGGCCGTGTATGCAGAAAAGGCTGCTTTTCTTTATGTAGCTCTACTCCTGGAGTGTCTTTGAAACACAGCCAAATATATATATATATATGTCAGTGTTAGTTTCGAGATGAAAATTCCCAGAAAGTGCCCAAGGGCCGAAAAGAGCAATAAGTTTATTTCAACCTCCCGTTGAAAGGAGATCTGTTCACAGAACAAACAGCGGCTGAAAATCTAAACCAATACTTTTCTCGTTTCTATATAGCAGCTATTTACGGGATTCTGCGTGTGTGTTGTTTTTCGACAGACAACATGATTTTAACTTTATGATATTTATACAAAAGCACGCGCTGATTTAGGGATAGGAAAGGATGTGAGATGAATAGCCAGATCAATCAGCATCAGTAATGGGAGAACTGTATTTTTTCTCAAGTATGTAAATGAAGGTTTCCCCAGAGTAGTTGGAGTATATGGCTTAGCAACAGAACTGCAGTACTTTGTTAACGATGTACAGTTTTCATGCTAAGTTTGAAATTTCACAGAAGAAGCTTTGTGACCGGCTGAAGTGCTGAAAAGATGATTTGCATCTTATTTCTTCTAAGTGCGCGCCTTCTCCACGGAAATCAGTGCTTAGGCATAGAAGCGGCATCACGTTCATCCAAGGTCGCTATTGCGTCTGTGAGTTCAGATCTCTGGGAACCCACAGACAGCAGTTCGAATACGGCTCTCGGCACAAATCAAATTTCACAACCAGCTGCAAGAGACAGCGCTAGCCGTAGTGGAGGTTCCTCGTCTGCAAACGTTGGAGCGACGTTTAGCACTTCAGTGTCTAAGGATATCTCCAGTTTCATTGTCACGACAGACGAGTTAACAGCAAAGTACTCACCGAAAGAAACGTTCGCACCAACTGGCGCGACACCTAGCGGCCTCGTAGAGAATGACAGCACGTGGGACCAACAGACTGGCAGGCAAACGACAAAAGATACGCTGCAGACTGTAACGTCCCAGACCCCCTCATACATTGAGCAGACAGGGCCAGGTATATTTCGTGTCAACATTGAAGTTTGTCAACTAGTAGAAACGAAGGAAAATATTACTGCCATTGGCAGTGTCATCGAGGTCACGAACCCCTTCCTTGGTAATATATTATGTAAAAGGCTCCTAACTGTACCGCAAGGAAAGTTCGTAATTGTAGTTTTTGATGGCTGTCATCTTGGGAAAACTCCACTGTGTCAAGATCCTGGCAAACAGGTTATGTGCACTTATGATGTAAATAAATTTAATTTCAACAAAGGATGTGGAAATACTGGCTTACTGCCACTCATGTTCTGCTCATTCACAAATCACCTGAACTTTCTTTTTATCAATCCAGGAATTAAAGACACTCTAGCAAATAGACTTAAATTCAACGTCACTATTACAAAGGTGAGCGGAGGTCTGGCGGTTTTAATTACATCAGGGTATGTAGCTTCGCCCGGCTTTGACGGAAAAAGAGAGTATCCACATAATTATCATTGTTCAGAGACAATAACAACTCCACCTGAACATGTAGTGATGATCAGCTTAACATGGTTTGATTTTGAAAGACAGGACGATTGTTATTTTGTCTGTTTAAAGCTAATGAATGTTAGCACGAACGGTGAATCTGGAGTCTGGAACAAATACGGACAAGAAGACCTTAGCCCTCGTGCTTTTAATTCGTCAGTTCGCGTCGTGTTTACAACACATTCGAAGTCAGTGAGAAAAGGATTCAGAATGGTATTTTCTTTCCATCTCTACACGGAGACACCACAAGAACTGGACTCTGGGCTTTTCAATTTTCCGTTTCATTCTACGATTCGTTTAAAGATCACGTTCACTGTAATCTGCGCAAAGAATGCCATGCAGGAGAAGACAAAAAGGCATGTCCTTACACTACTGAAATCTGCGGTGAGGATTTAGTTGACGTTGGCTGTAAGTGTTACAGGTTTGAGAGCCCAAAGGAAACGTTACACAAATACATTGGCCTCTCCACCTCTCCTTCCACTTTAAATCTCATTTACCTTCAAGTTCTACAATGCGCACATGGAAATATGACTTATTATTTACATCTGTTTAAGCCGGACGATACTACCGTGGCACCTATGTGCTGTATTTTAGATGCAGGGATCACAAAACCATTATCCTTTATTAAGAAAGCACCACAGTTTATTTTTGAATCAGAAAAGTAAAAGACAGAAGGTCATAAAAGCCTGATTCTTTCCTTTAATTAGTGACGAGTACATATTCAAGAATGTTCCAAACGTTTCATTTGTAAAATATGCAAACAAGGAACTATCAATAGAGTTTCTACCTTGTCCCAATGAAAACAAGTGTCACGTTGGGCGCTACAACTCTTTTTGTGAGGTTCTTGGCAGGGAAACTGTACCCATATTTGAGTGTGATGATAATACACAGATAATACCCTACTCCTTTGTTTGCGACTACATGAACCTTTGTTTTGATGGATCAGACGAGAGGTTTTGCGAATTCCCAGAATACAAACAATGCAAATGCCGGAACGAACAGTGCGTGCCTATAAAGCAGCACTGTGATGGTGTTCAAAACTGTCTAGATCGGTCTGATGAAGATTGTCCGGTCAACCTAGCAAAAATGAAATCTACTATACCGCCACCAGCTATAGTCAACCTAAATGGGGCAAACACTTTTGAAATCACTCCGTTAAACTCGTCTGGAATTTGCCCAAACACTCATTTTCGCTGTTCAGAAGAGGACTACTGCCTTCCTGTCTACTCGCGCTGTAATGGTGTCTATGAATGTCTTAGTCGGGAAGACGAGATGAACTATAAGGCTCACGCTTGTCCTGGCTTCTATCGCTGTTATTTTTCTACTGTTTGCTTGCATCCCACGCACGTGTGTGACGGCATCTTCCAGTGTCCTCAGCAGGACGACGAAATGTTTTGTCAGTTGTCGTGTCCCAAGGACAGCTGCAGATGTCAAGGACTTGTTTCAAACCCTTTGACGTCGTGGCACACACAGATATCCGGAATTAAGAGGCGGTGGGACAGGAATCACCCCAGACAGCGCGCGAGATCGGTGTGGAAGACCAGGTTTATCGAGGGGACTACTTGTGGCATGACACGAAATGGAAGACAAGCCCAGTTTGCAACGTGGCCGGCTTTCTGTGTCTGTTGTCCTCTGAAGTGTCGGCCTTCATCATCTGTCTGATCACTCTGGACCGTTTCCTGGTCATGCGTTTCCCATTTAGCACAATCCGCTTCGAAAGACATTCCGCCGGTCTGGCCTGCTGCATCACGTGGCTAGTTGGATTAGTTCTGGCTGCCGTGCCTCTTCTACCCATGACGTCACACTGGCAGTTCTACAACCAGACCGGCATCTGTGCTCCACTTCCCATAACACGCAAGAGCTTCAAGGGACATAGCTATTCGTTTGGTGTAATGATCGTAATGAACTTTGTCCTATTTCTTGTGGTATCCATAGGACTTTCAGTCTTTCAGTAAAAGTACTGCCGACTGTCCGTAGCGCGACGCCTTTATACTGTTGTGTTATGTAATTTTCTCTGCTTGTTTCCTATCTTTTCCCTGGGGCTTTTAGCCGCCAAGGGAGCTCCCATTCCTGGTAAAGTGAGTCGTGCCATGACTATGTTTGCCTTGCTTTGAACGAAAACCGAATCCAATTCTAAATACTCTCAATGCAGTCTTGGAAAAGCGAAGAAGAGTCAGGGAGAAATCTTTACTGAAGCTTCGTAAGCTCCACGTAAGCAATACTGCTGTTACTCTTCTTGATTCTGAATGTTTTAAAAGTAAGAAATCTGGGTTGACGAAAGAGTACGTTCCAAATCACACAGAAATATTGCTGGCAGAGAAGGTTTTGACGCCAGATGAGCTTCCAAAGCACACAAAGACTAAGTTTTAAAAATATCGAGTAATGCGTTGACTCCCGGAATCTATCAACGGAATTGATTTGCCTTCTATAAGTGTTTTGAAATTCTGGACAAGAGGCAACTCGTTATGTACTTTAAAATTTAAGCTGCCCTGGGGTCACGTGGGTGGGGGGAGGGTGTTTATTGCTAAACATCCCGCCACAAACTATGTGCATATCAGGATGTTGGTTAGACAAAGTTAACGTGCTTCCACACGTGGGACTGCTATCGCAAAACGGGCTTCAGTCCCACCCAGTCACATTATACCGACACTGGGCCAGCCAGTCCTAGTACTGTTCCCTATATTGCCAGGCGTCTGGCAGGGCAACTAGGTTGTAGGTATGACTCGGCCGGGATGCGAACCACCGACCTCACGCCTCGGAAGCGGACGCCTTAACCTCCAGACCATCGAGGAGGTGGAGTAACGTGAAAAGACTGTTGTCTACTAGTGCATCTTATCATATTTAAAAAACTCCGATGTTATGCAGAGGTAATTTTCACCTTTAATAATGTACTTTGAGAAGACAAGCAAAAGCAAATGATTTCAAGGATACATATCAGTCTGGATCTGTTGTTATGTAGAAAATGTAACTGTCCTCAACAACAGCATTGCAACTACTGCGCATTTTAATTATAAACTTTCTGGATATTTTCTGAAGTGTAGCCGGTATGATGGCGGTCTTGTTTATGTCTTCAATGTTCGGTCTTTGACGTCTGCAAGCTATCAGTTTTAACTGTGCGAACTTAAAATTTTGATTTTCCGTCCATGTCTGTGCGTAATTAATACGCATGGTACACACTGCTGCCCTGACGTTTTCTCCTCATTAACCTTTATTTAGTTCTTGTTTCAGGCATTGCTAAGCTTCTGTATTTAATATGAGGCCGGATGCAACCCTTCCGTCTGGCGCAGAGGCTATTGTTCTATGGAATAGATTTGAGTGTTTTTAGTGAAACTGTCTTGTAACATATCCGAGGTTGTGACATATCCGTGTCCCCAGATCTGTTATTATATCTTCAAAGTTGTCCCCCGTAGCTTACTGTACTGTCCAGATATCACTGCACCCTGTGTAGCATAATTTTACTGTTATCATTATATCTCTGTGTTCCTTGTAGCATGATCTACCGTTATCATTATCTCTCTGTGTTCCTTGTAACGTGATCTAGCGTTATCATTATATTTCTGTGTTCCTTGTAGCGTGATCTACCGTTATCATTATATCTGTGTTCCTTGTACCATGATCTACCGTTATCATTATTTCCCTGTGTTCCTTGTAGCGTGATCTACCGTTATCGTTATATTTCTGTGTCTCTTGTAGCGTGATCTACCGTTATCATTATATGTCTGTGTTCCTTGTAACGTGATCTACCGTTATCATTATATGTCTGTGTTCCTTGTAGCGTGATCTACCGTTATCAGTGTATGTCAGTGTTCCTTGTAGCGTAATCTACCGTTATCATTAAATATCTGTGTTCTTTGTAGCGTGATCTACCGTTATCATTATATGTCTGTGTTCCTTGTACCGTGATCTACCGTTATCATTATATTTCTGTGTTCCTTGTAGCGTGATCTACCGTTATCAGTGTATGTCAGTGTTCCTTGTAGCGTAATCTACCGTTATCATTAAATATCTGTGTTCTTTGTAGCGTGATCTACCGTTATCATTATATGTCTGTGTTCCTTGTAGCGTGATCTACCGTTATCATTATATCTCTGTGTTACTTGTAGCGTGATCTACCGTTATCATTATATGTCTGTGTTCCTTGTAACGTGATCTACCGTTATCATTATATTTCTGTGTTCCTTGTAGCGTGATCTACCGTTATCAGTGTACGTCAGTGTTCCTTGTAGCGTAATCTACCGTTATCATTAAATATCTGTGTTCTTTGTAGCGTGATCTACCGTTATCAGTGTATGTCAGTGTTCCTTGTACCGTAATCTACCGTTATCATTAAATATCTGTGTTCCTTGTAGCGTGATCTACCGTTATCGTTATATTTCTGTGTCTCTTGTAGCGTGATCTACCGTTATCATTATATGTCTGTGTTCCTTGTAGCGTGATCTACCGTTATCATTATATGTCTGTGTTCCTTGTAGCGTGATCTACCGTTATCATTATATGTCTGGGTTCCTTGTAGCGTGATCTACCGTTATCATTATATCTATGTGTTACTTGTAGCGTGATCTACCGTTATCATTATATGTCTGTGTTCCTTGTAACGTGATCTACCGTTATCATTATATTTCTGTGTTCCTTGTAGCGTGATCTACCGTTATCAGTGTATGTCAGTGTTCCTTGTAGCGTAATCTACCGTTATCATTAAATATCTGTGTTCTTTGTAGCGTGATCTACCGTTATCGGTGTATGTCAGTGTTCCTTGTACCGTAATCTACCGTTATCATTGAATATCTGTGTTCCTTGTAGCGTGATCTACCGTTATCATTATATCTCTGTGTTACTTGTAGCGTAATCTACCGTTATCACTGCACTTTTTGTAGCATGGTTTTACCGTTATCATTACATGCCTGTGTTCCTTGTAGCATGATCTACCGTTATCGTGATATGTCTGTGTTCCTTGTAGCGTAATTTACCGTTATCATTATATCTCTGTGTTACTTGTAGCGTAATCTACCGTTATCACTGCACCTTTTGTAGCATGATTTTACCGTTATCATTACATGCCTGTGTTCCTTGTAGCATGATCTACCGTTATCGTGATATGTCTGTGTTCCTTATAGCGTAATCTACCGTTATCATTATATTTCTGTGTTCCTTGCAGCGAAAGCCACAATTATTATCTGTCTGTGTTCCTTAATTGTAGCGTAATCTACCCTTATTATATTTCCGTG
>SMGT01008788.1:229152-284156 GCA_004794575.1 Lanistes nyassanus
AGTATATTTTATATGCATTAATATGTAACCTTGCACTTATTCTTCAGTCAAAAATGTATTCTTGTGTACCCTGCATTTTAAAAGGTTACTTTTGATGTATTTGATCTGCATGGTTGTAAATGTTTTTTTGTCATTTGTAATTGTTTTTTGTCCAGGAGTAACTTGAATTGCTTAGGCTTCACACACACCCACACAGCAGTCAGATCACAGCACACCAGACTCGTCACTTTTCAAAACATTGCTCAAGATGAGTTTATTGTCAAATATTATGCAGGTAAACAATGTGACCTTAAACTACATTCTTTTAAATCGCAGCAAAGAAGACAGAAAATTAGTCCTTTGATGTTTATATTCAAAGGGTAGGCATGAGAAGTACAGGAGCAAAAAATGAGTTTAAAAAAATGGCTGGACTGGCATGCAAGTGTTGTGTGCAGTAGGTGGGGATTTAAAGGGGGGGGGGAAGTCCCATCAGCCCATGAATGAAAAATTTGCATGATTTAGTTTTTAAACAGTAAATCAACTGGCACTGGAATATGGCTTCATCACTGGCTGTCAACCTGAGTTTTGTAAAGTGATGGTAGGCACTTGAGCTGTGTTCACAAACGAAATGGTTTTCCAGTTATGCTGCAGACTTTAAATGATGTTTCTCTTCCATTTAATTTTAGGGCAACCTGCGCAACATGAGTTTGTCAAAGCAATTTTTATTGCATATCTTCATTCCAAATCAAGGTGTAGGTTTGGCGTCTTCTCAGGAACTCAGCCACATCTCTGGTTTTTTTTCAAAATGAAAGGCTGATCCTAATCAGACAATTTTTCCAGGGACAGACTTATTTGGCCCGGGCCCTGCATTCGATGTGAGCCCGTCAAGTGCCGAGCCTGTCTTACATCACAGTGGCACATGTTTTCCCTGCACTTCATGTTATATGGCTGTGCTAAATTGGAAACAGTGGGTGAACTTTGTCTAAAAAAGATTGCATGACATATTGTGGAAACCTACGCATTCATCATTCTTTGCACAAGACAGGTCTTTAGATCTATATTGTCAAATATCAAAACCAGGATGGTAACCACGACACTGTGTGATTTTTTAAAAATAGAAACCCACAAAAGATAGAATTTTGTTTCTAAAACTTAAATTCAGTGCTCTACTGGCTACTGTTGTACATAAACTTCTTTACCAATGGTGGGGATTGGGGTTACGTAACGCAGGACTGAGACTGCCAAAGTTTTTCTCTCCGAGGATCATCTGATTAGATCAGCCTTAAGAAATTTTGCACCTACACTGTATAACATTCCTATCTGGTAGTTGCAAAAGGATGTGATGACTAGTTCCTCTAATGAAAATTAAAAGAGGACATTAGGAGACTGCAAGGCACAAGACGATTTTGAAACAAAAAGCCACAATACCTGTCTACATGCTTTGTTCACACACAGGAAAAAAAAAGATTTACTTACCTCGCCAAGCAAGTCTCAGCAACTTTATGTGCCTTCCAATTGGTCACAAGAAATGCCCAGCTTTTCTGTTTTGTTACTCATGCGTAAAACATTATTTTTAATTTCAAATCAATGCTAATTGTGGTTTCTTTTGTTGTAACTGCACACACACAAAATAATGCACTGCAATATGTAATACACATATGGTGTATTTTATTACAATACAAAACAGTAACGAATTAAAATTTGTTGTGAAACCTGCACTAATTGAGGGGTGCAAGTTCTTCCAGGATATTCTGAATGTGCTAAAATTAGAAAACTGAAGTTCTATTTCTGCACAAAATACAGTAATGGTTTGGTTCAATGCCAGAAAATAATTTGGATTTTGAAGGTTCTGAAGATACATTTACATTGAGATTCTGTTCCATGTTTTTCAAACATGGGTGACAGGGCTGTTCGTTCTCTCGCTGACAGTGCTCACAGGCTATGATCCACATTGAACATTTTTAGGCTTTTTTCCCCCTCTTTACAAAAAGTAGTAATGAAAATGCACACCTCAAAATCAGGTGACAGACATGGTGCAGGCAAATTGTGTTTTGGGGAACAAATCACATTTTCAAAGCTGACACCTCATAATGACTGGACATCATACAGAGACCACTGAAACACGCAGTTCTCCTGTCGCAAGTCTTTCAGTTTCTTTGACATTCACTGGGTGTTTTCCAACTTACATAAAATATTATGCATTCCATTGCTCGTCAAGACAGAAAGTTTCCCCAATGTCCCTTAGTCTTGGCCCTACTTTCCATGTCATTAGGCTGTGCCCTTAAATTGTTGCAACAGTTCACAGTGTTCTTGCAATGGATCCATAAAGCAAAGATACACACATATTCAATAGACCTGAGTCACATCAAAAACCCACTATGCATAATTATGCCTGTACACACATGTGTGATACACTGACAGAGTGACATGTAGGTTTGAGCCCCTGAAAATGTTGATTCGCCTTGCACCTTCTTTTCGATGTATGAAAATATGATGTTTTCTGTGTGGCTGAAGAAAGGAGCAAAAGCACTGGTGTGTAGAACAAAGTGCACTCCACCCGAAACCAAAAATGTGCTCTTCCTTCTTTCTTAGTCTGGGCTGTTTCTTGATCCAAACATCGAAATCTTGTAACGGACACACAGACCACCACACATCAAGAAAAATAACTGGCGTACTTTATCATACGCTCCCCACACTATCAGCACTTTGGTGCAAGTCTTTGGACTGGGTGACAAATCCAATTTACACTTTCTGGGTTTCTGAGACTGTTGTCTTTTAATAAGGTTGGCAGGTCTAGGACGGTGTACCGCCCAGGTCTAAGGTGCTGATTCACTTTCAAGCCCTTTCCTTTGTAGGTGTGAGATCTGCAAGATGCATCTACAGCTGCATGCTAATTGGTCTTAACACAAAGCATGGAAGGTCAGAATCTGGATCGTTTCTACTGCAGTTATTTGAACATTTGGGCTTTTTTTTTTTTTTTTACAAATAGTTGACAAGGAACAAGTTCAAGTCCAAAAGAATCAGCATTACAACTAGGAAGGTGGGAAATGTAGATGGAAAGTGACTTAAAGTATTTGTCATAGCATAGTTTTAGTGGCTACACGTCATATAGGCTACAGAACAGACATGTCTTCACATGATAAATGACACCAGATGAAACGACATCAAATGCAAGGACAATGCTAAATGCATCCAATATGTATCATGCTACATCAGTACACTAGGTACCCACATACTGAAGGACCTCAGCATGGAAGCCAACAAGAAAAACCAAAGTAAAATGCTTTCACTGTACAAGCACCAAAAGTCGTTGCCTGACAAGCACAACAGTCCCTCACCTACGGGTCCAGCTATGACCAGTGCAGGTTGCCATACAAGGAAGGACATAACAGTAGCTGCTTTATGTAGGAATCTTGTTCACAAAATAACCACCGTATAATTATAAAAATAAAATGCGACTCATTGGGTCTGTCAAAAGAAAATGGACTGCCATGGCAGAGCCAAAAAATAGCCTTTAACATTAAGCAGTACTTCAACACAAACACTCCACCTGACACTAACACTTACAACAAACATACTTAAGGGCAAAGCATCAGATAAGACAGTGGACAAGATAAAAATTACTGAATCCATAAGTTCATTAATAGCTATGCAACCCCACCTTTCCAGTTAAAAGGCTCAGCATACATTGACATCAGACAACTGTAATGACAACCATTCATCTTAATTTTCATAAGCAAAATCATGGGTTTGAGGTGTATTTGAACAAAGTGATTCCTGGTGCAACATTTGTCCATAAAGGAAGTGCATTTTGAGTGCAATGTTTCTTGCCAGTACTTGCAAAAGTACCTTGTCTAGAAAAGTGGATGACCATTGATCTATCAGCTACACAAGTGAGTCGAGTGTCGGAAGCAAACAGCTCGGTATCTGTTGTGCTGAGGGGAGGGGATGGAGAAGCAATCCAAAGGATGAAGCGAAATCCTGATTTTCAACAAACTAAGCAACAAAATCTCAGATGGCAAGTTCATACTACCAAAACATAACTAAATCCTGCCCCACATAGCGCAGCACTACTTACACTAGGCAGTGCACAGCAAGTTGAGGAGGTACACTGTGAGTACAGCTCAACATTTCTTTCTGCTAGCTAAAAACACTTGTAGCAGCTTAACTTCCAGCTAGTGGCCTTTAGCAGCATGCTTTATGGTACTGAGTGCTGACAGATTTAAGCTAGAGCACAACCATGTAAATAAAAACAGATTTAAACAATCACAGTGATGAAATAGTATTCATACAACTGTAAAACATGATTTATCAACAAAAGTAAATCAGCAATTATACACACAACCTCAAAGCTAAATTTGGGGCAATAATTTTTAATCTATGGGGAAAAAATATCTGAACAGTTCTTTATAGTTAAAATGGGATTGAATGGTTTTCTGAATTGTTATTTATGCTGCAGGAAAGAGCCCTTTAACACACAAGATGACCCTTTCCACAAACATAAGAATACAGAAGATCCACAACAGCTGCCTGGAAATCAGTGCAGCAAACTGCAAACTTTACAGCGGTCATTACAAGTTACTGAGACATTTTCGAATCAAAACAGTTTGTACCTCACATTTACCTCAAAAAAAAAGAAAAGAAAAAAAGTTTGTTGTTCGTGCTAGTCCTATACATAAAGACTGGCAATAATAATGACGTTATCTTCGATATGCAAATATTCTGTAAAAAGTTTGCTCTTTATAAAGATCCCCTGCTCCCTCTCCCAGCCTCCACAGGATAGGCATATTGCCAAATCTATCACTGAGATTAGTGAAATAGGTCTGATCTGTAAACAGCAAGATGCTAAGAGTACCATTCCCTTACCTCAGACAATATTGTTTCGAAAAAGAGACGTCATTTATTGCAGTTCTTCCAAATCCCAGTTTAAAGAGCTGCTTTCGCTAGCAGAGGGCATAGACTAGGGGATAATCACGATGGAATCACAGAAAACAAAGGAGAGGTCGTTTTGTTCAAGCTGATAACAGGTTCCAGAAAACCCTGAAGTACTTACAGTCTGGACATCAAAATCTACCATTTCTCTGCACATATTTCAGGTGGATAATCATTAATGTCCACTAGCTATTACTGCCAGTCAGAAGCCTATATGGGCTCATGCACAATGAGTTTGTAAAGGAGATCAAAACTCTGGAGTTTTCATCATCTAGTTGGCGACACCTGGTCAGCAATGCTCTTTACTGCTTGTTAAGACATTTTTCTGCGCAAATCTTTTTCATATAAAATTTACCTAGCAGGTCTTTTCGATGCTTAGCTGACAGTCTTCTGTCTATTCATTTTTAAAAGTTTGTTTTTGAGTTTTTGATTTATCAAAAGCAGTAGCATATGTCAATTGCTGAACTTAGTTTGAGTTTTTAATAATCTGTTGTCACAGATTCAACTGTTAGACATAGACTGACTCTCCAAGGATAAAGGATTTTTTTAAAAAACCCACCATGCTGATTGTTCAGAACACGCCTTCCTATATCATGGCTGCAGGATGCAGGGGAAAGCTACAATGTTAATAGATGTATTCATACAATTTCGATCATGAGAGGTCCGTACTCTGGAGCACAGCTATCTCTACAGTCTTTGATCTTTCTTACACAACTAAATGTGGGTTCTGCCACATGGTTTATTACAGCACAGGCACCTCTCCAGCTGGCTGCTGGGCTTTAAAAGGGAATGTCTCACCTGGATAACGATCAGGATAGAGGATACCCACATTCCACATACCACCTACATTTTCCTGGCTCGAACTTTGCTGTTAAAACTTAAATTGTCCAGCTTCTGCTTTTTTTAGGCCGCGTTAGTCTCTAGGCAGGTGAAAAGACGGGATGTTTACCTCCCTTGATCTTTTAAAGTTGTCATATAATTATACAGTTTTGTATGGCCCATATCATACGTCATCTAGTAATTCATCAATAACAAGAGAAAAATGAAGCTGGGGTGGGGGGAGAGCTGGACCCAGTAGTATGCATGATGCAAACCCTGTTTTGTGGCTTTCAGATGTGCAACAGTCATATAATGACCAACAAATAAAATATCAATAATACTGACATAATACTGACCAAATGGCAATCCATTTGCATGCTGTAAGCACTGGAAAAACTAGGTAATGTCAACGTGTCCCCAGAAATAAAAAGGTCTCTTCGGGCATACCTGAGTAGTCAAGGTCAATCAATTACTTCCTCTGCTCATACTCTGGTTGCTTAGGTCAGACTTAATTCCAGTAATACACAAACTACCTCTCTGTGCTTTGACGACCCAATGCACAGTTCTCCACCCTGGTACCACTCTTTTCGTTTGCCAAAACCTCCAAGCAAGCTAGACAGCCACTGACACTGGATGACAAGATCAGCGACCATATCCGAATGGGCGCTCAGTTCTCCAGCTATTTGAACAGCTAGTTCACAAAGTCCACCCCCAAACTTCCCCCTTTTTAAAATATGATTATGAGGGCAATGGACCATGAAAATGTCCAATCTGGACAGAAAGCCCTGTTAGGCTGGTGCTGTTTAACACAAATGTTAACACAATTTACATTTATAACAGCCATAGCATTAGACAGACCCTGAAAAGGGTCTATCGGCAGGCGTGGACAGTCCTATATGGAACCCCTTTCTATTTTTAGTGTTTTTGCAGACAGCTCTCATCAGGTCTATCCTCAGGCATCAGCACTTCAGACATCGAAAGCACCGTTTTCATGTGTGTTCTAATGACATCTTCATGAGTAGAGTTTGAGCATTTTTGCGTTGTAACCTAAGCATGTTTAACATCATAAAAAAGGCTCAGGATCATTTTGAAGCAATGTTTCATCATGGCTGCCTTCACAGCGAATTCTTCCAGTGCTAGGTGTGTAGAAAATTTAGTTTTCAAGCATGCAGTGTAGCTGGCGTGCAGCAGACATTCCATCCCACCGCAAGCTTCTTCCAGTTCTAGCTCTGTATTTGGTCTACGCACACAATTAAAAGCGTAACAAAGTGCACAGATGGAGGATGCAGCAAGGATTAAAGTTCTGGGCTATTATATCACTAGTCACAGAATACCCTGGAGATTTCCCATCGATGGCTACTGGATGCATATGTTGGACGGTGGTTTCAGGATCTCTCCATTCCAGCACAGTAGTGGACTGAAAGACTTGTTACACTGGTTATCCTAATATTTAAGCACGATAGCTAGCCTGAAACCATGATTGTCTGGATAGTACACAACACCCAAATATGCCACGTTGACCCCCCTTTCCAGCTTATGCAGACAGGCTGCTGACAAAGTGGCTGGTGTAAGCAAGCAACATGTAGATCCAGGAATAAGGGAACCACTTCTTTAGACATTGTTCCAGTGTATTCAACATGCACTCAGTCCGAATAGCCATCTGTACCCAGACAATTTAAACTGGTCCTTAAATGGCCAACTGAAACCACCCACAAAAGTGGACTCTCAGAGAATATCGAATTACCCTCAGGAAGGAAAATAAAAAAGGTCAGTTCTCCTTTCCCCCTCCCTTCCAAAAAAAAATCACATATACAGTAAATGTACATGTATTTACCACACTAAATCAAAATAACCATTTTCATGCTGATGCTGTACTTTACTGGTTCACTTATGATGTAGCAGAAGATCTGTAAATAATATACTATGCATGGTATATAATGTGTGTGATAAGCATTTCTGGCTGTGCTAGAAACACTACAACTGATGTCCCAAATACGTTCATGAGATGAAACACATGGTGCAGTGATGGTACCGAGAGATCATTGGTAGTCACCACACAAGCACCAGTGCAGAGAATGATGAGACAGACACATGAGATCAGCAGGCTCAGCTCTTCAGCATAGTCAAACACAACCCAGATGCTGCAGGCTGAGCACTTCAACATAGTCACACACAACCTGGATACTGTTCCACATAACACAACATCAGAAGCTGTAATAAATAACTAAGCATACTTACATTGTTTTCGATGTTAAGTTTTAAAAATAAAAAAGGGCAACCATTCACATGAAACCTCCTTGAGAAACTACTGACAGTTGTGGAGATTTTAAAAGCAGCCACAAAAAAAAAAAAAATGGAGAAATTGGTCTCAAGGTGATTTCTAAAATTTTGAAAACAATCCTATGAAAATAATTTAGCACTGAAACCCCCCTCCCCTCCTAGATGCTGCAACTCTCAGCAAAGCTGGATGTCTGTATTTGAACGCCAATCATGACTATATGGAGTCTGAGGAACATGTGCTGAGTTTTCTATCACGAAAGGAGGTTGATGATCCCTTTCTGTCTTTTGGAGTGGAAGGCACTGACGCTTTGCGAGTAAAACCTGTTGTGCGCCGGAGCGTATCTTCACGTGACTGAGCATGCTCGCGGCCTGCTGCCTGTAGTGCAGTGGTGGCACGATGGTCTATCTCGGTGTAAGAAATCACAACAGGCTTGGGTGTCCGCTTGAGTCGCTTGGACAAAGAGCTTTCTACAGGGGGAGGGGAGGAAACATTGCTCAGGTCAATTTCTGCATAGTTCAACATGGGCTCCTGCACCTCAGGAGCTGAGGGACTGGGCGTCTGCATGGAAACAGGAGAAAAGGAAGTGACACTTGGGCCCATCATGTGTGGAGAATTGGCCTTACCCGAGCATGGCTCTGACTGAGCTCGATGACACATTCTTGGCACTTTTGGGACACTGCTTTCATCACGAAGGGGAGAGGATTCATTACACTGTGACAGAACTGCACTCTGATTTCTAGGCAACGACGAGGATGCACGGAGAGGATGTCGCACAAGTCTTGGCTTATAAGTCGGAGATGAGTCCCGCTCCTGACTCAGTCTGGATAATATACTTGGGGACCTTGGAGATGTAGGGCCTAGGGAAGAGCCTTCATATGTGAACACATTACTAGCAGTAGGAGAGTGCACAACAGGACTAGAGGAAGGGCTGCCCGACGTGGTGTATCGCCGCTCCACCACCTGATAGTCCCGCCCTGAGCGTGGCCGCAGAATGGTGGCGGCTGGGCTTGACCTGATAGGTGTCTCTTCGAAACAAGTGGAACTGCCAGTGGAGGAGATGGACAGGCAGTCAGGCAGTCCTTCAGCATCCTCAAGGGGATCCATGGAAACAATCAAGGGGGCTGCATACCGCAGTTCCAACAAATTACTGGCCACATCCCCATGTTGTGGTGAAGATGGGGAAGAAAGATGCAAGGGTAGCTGCGGTGAGATGCCTGGCAAAGGAGGCGGTAAAGTTGCCAAAATAAGTGGGAAAGGTCGGATTTCTGGTGACAAAAGGAGAAGAGAACATTATGAAACATATATCTCAATCACAAAACCAGCGCTCTATTTGGCAGTCATTGGGAGAAGCTGTGTTGTGGGAGGGTGTCAGATACAGAAAATATGCAAAATGCTGAATGTACACTGTGTTAACATGAGAAAGCAATTCTAGTCAACTATGAAACAAAGCTTGTGATTCTGTAAGCCTGATGTTCACAAGACTATGAGATACTGGCATTTTTCTTGCACTCTGCTTATTACAACAAGGGAAATAAATTTTGCTAAGACCACTATATTAACATTATTCCCCCTTGGGAGTAGTCATGCAATGAACCTTATGTAATAAAAACAAGACAACTGGAAGTGTTTTATTTATTTAGATGCACTCTGTAGTTAGGATTTGAAAAAAAATTCAAGAATTAAAACTGTACGAAGAACAAGCATAAACTGAAAATACAATAATGTTAACAGACCCACACTTTCATAAAAATGCAGCAGACGTGATTATGCAGTAGCCATAACTAGATTAATTTGTTAAAAAAAGTCACACAAGTTCTAATGATACTGAAGTTACATGTAACTACAGAAAACGAGATCTGCAGCAGGGTTCAAATCTAGAATGTTTAATCAAATGTTTCTACATTCTACAAAACATGCATGAACTAAAAGACCTGCATCTGATAGCAGAAGAATAAGGAGTAGAGAGATGATTAGGTATTAACTGACGCACATGTATGTCCATGTATAAATGTTTGAGAGTAAATGTTCTGGAGACCTAATATGACCGATTTTTCCCCCCTAAAACTTGCTATGTTCTATGTCACTGCTTGCCTAAAAGGGGATGCAAAACACTTCAAGTATTCCAGAAACACAAACAAATGTAAAACTTATGGGGAAAAAATAGGAGTGAAATGCTTTTGGACATACTTAATCATACATAATACATAATAATCATCCTCAAATTTAATCAATTTCGTTTTCAGCTGAGATAATTTTCATGCTGATGCAGCTTACAACACCTGTTAGGTCTACGCATACTTTTTCTCTCTCTCTCTCTCCCATACACACAAACAGATGGGAAAAGTTGTAAGAATGAACAGAAAATAACTGCTAAAAGTCTGATAGCATATTAGTATCAAGAACAAAAAGGGCACAATTAGTATTGCATGTAGTTTGTAGCATCAGAAGTTGCAATTAAGTTATCATGCAGTCAGAACACTAAAGTGGAGCTCAGCACAGCTGGAAATGCATGCGATGAGTATGTAGTTAGTGTAAGGACTGGCAGAATCTAAGGTGACATAGGAGCTGTCGTAACTCCTTATTCCTAATAACCACATGAACTAAGAATACGAACGCAAACCTAACACCTGGTCTCAGGTTATTGATTGCCCCAAAGACTATATCTGCGGCATCTGGCAAATGGTGTGAGAACTTTGTATATGCAGACACTCACATTCTGAAAAAACACACATCTTCCTATCTGATGGCTTTTGCACATCTTTTGATGACACAAACAACAGCAACAAGACTGCCATGCACAGCGATTCAGTCAGCTAGAAGGCAGACATGCCCTTGATCAATGACAACATGGAATGCCCGAGGTTTGCACTACACAATTTGCAGGCTTGTTCTATCTCACAGTGCACTAGAAAGTAGAGCAGTTTATCACGGCAGATGATTACTCGAAAAACGACACTACAAATCTCATCTACATCATGCACTGAATACTGACGGACAATATCAACGTGCCAATTCCTCGTCTCAAACTGCAAGACGACATGCCACCAGCAGCAATGGCAAGGTCACCTACCTACCAACCTAGACTGCAAGGTCAAGGTCACACATCCGAGTCAAGGCCAGACACCCGGGATCTAGGCGGGAAGGTCAATGACGTACCTCCAGGATCGGGGTCGTGTCGGGGCACCCAGATGTTGCCATCCTCATCCTGCACCGCGGGAGTAATGCGAAGAGTGGCCCTGGCCCTCAGCTTCTGCTCCCGCGGACAGTTGTAGGGGTGAAGGGAGGCAGCAGCTGGCGAGGCTGGGCCACGCTGGGGCAGCAGCTCCTTCATGTCTACGTAAATAGCCTCGTCTTGGTTAGGCGCCGAGGGCAAGACTGGGTGTTGGGGAGGACTGCAAGATGGAAGGGGAGGTGACTGCTGCTGACCTACTGGGCTACCTACCTCTGTCACAGGGGACAACTGTGTCTTTTTGATTTTGGGAGGTATGAAAGGTGGAATGGATGCAACATGACGAGCAATGGCTTTTGCCTCCTCTTTGGCGGACAGCACTTGTTTTCCCAATGGCAGTGTCATCTTTGCTTTGATTTCTGCAATATCCGTCACCAGCGACTGTCGCTTGAGGTCCTGCAATTTCTCATCGTCGGTCTTGGAGGAGTCCGGACTGGGAAAAGAGGACTGGCTGATCTTGTATGCTGTTAAGTCACTGCAAGTACGAGCCAAAGGGGCTTTAATATCATGCTGCACATGCAATACAGTCAACACCTGCAGTTCTCTTTTACTGCCATCTGCTTTTAAAAGCGGAGCCAAATCGGAGTCATCTGATAAGTCATGCATGGAGGAGGTATCTGAGGGATTGCTCTGATGGGTGGTTCCTCGGCTACTGGCACCCTGTGGACGTGGATCTGTGTGCATGCATGATGTTGGTGAGGCATCCACTGGTGTGGAAGCCTTTGGCAAAGATGGTGGTAAAGGAGGTGGGGCCTCTCGTTTGCTCGGTGCTGTTGATGTAGGGGATGTTTCTTGAAAGCTAAGCCTGTTGGGGAAGCTGGCAGATCGTCGGCGACCAAGCTTTAATTTGGGGTTTGCTTTTTCTTCTGGATCACCCTGTTCTGAAAGACTTCGCTCAAAAACACTTGTTCGATTCTTAGTGGCATTAAGATTTTCTTGGCTGTGTGTTGTCCCCTTGTCTTTAGAATTTCGTCGCAAGAGGCGAGCAAAGAAACCCTCCTCCTTCCTGGGTGGCTCCGGCAAAGGAACGTTATACTCTCTGCAGGGAATGAATGTATTCACATAAGATTTGTTCTGCTTTTGCTCAAAACTCTTCAAATTAGTGAAAGGAATGGCAGGACGGACACCAAAGACTGGTGTGTTTTCTTGGTCTGAACTGAGGTTACTAGCGGTGAAGACTTGATTATAGGAGCTTCTAGTAAACTCGCCTGCAGGAGTTGTGCTGACATATGTCTGCAGAACCTCCAGGTTTTTCAGGACCACACTTTTACGCTTGGGAGGCTGTGGAGGAAAGCTGGACATTTCCATATAGTTGCTTTCTCCAAAGGCATTGACCTGGTTAGTATCAGCCTGTTCAGGGACAACCACCTCTTTAGGTTTAGGTGGTTCTAGTTTTGGCCTGTTGGCAATGCTGTCTGTTTTGATTTCTTCTACAAACATGTTGGCCATATCCATGTAGCCACTGAGGACGTCTGCATTTCCTCGGGACACAGATGTAGAAACTCCCTTGCATCGTATTTTGGGGCTATTGGTCACAAAAACTGTGGCAGGTCTCAACGCTGTTTCCATTTCTCTCCCGCTGGACTGTAATCCTTCCTTTGCTTTTGATTGTGGCTGGCCTTTGGGACTTCCCATGGAGAGATAACTATCCTCCATGTGCACAGATCCCGCATCTGATGTGCTCGAAGTTGGGGAACGTGGAGCTGGAGGGTTATCGTAACCGTAACACTTGCCTTGAGAACCCACTGATCGACTGCGGGTTCGAGCTGGAACTGGAGGAGTACAATCATTATTTGTGCCCGCAAGCCCCAGACTGCGGTTCTTGGTCTTGCGAAGCAGTACAGGGCCTTTTGGCGGAAGCTCTGGGGGTGGGGTGCCAGACCTTTTCCTAGGAGGTGGCAGTGGTGGTGGCACCAGCTCGTTGGCGTATATGGGTTCACGGAGGGGAAAAGAGACAGTAGGAAGGGATGCGGAAGGCACAGGAGGGGCATGGGTTGTGGGTGGGGAATCCAAGTCCACATTAAATGATGCAGTCACAGTTGCAGTGTGAGGGCGTGGGTAGGGCACTGGCGGGGCAAATGTTGATGGGGGTGGTATATCATCCATCTCCTGCAGCACATCCACAGCCAGTCCAGCAGAAATGGCTGCTACATCATCATTCTTTGGAGACAAGGGACGGATGGAAGAAACTCTCTTCTGGTCTCCTGGGTTAGGGCCGATGTGGGTTTCGCTGAAACATCTGTTAGGTGTGATACCTACCCTTCCCCTGCTAGCACCTAGACTTGCCAGGCTGCCTCCAACCATGTTCCTGTGCAGTCCCAGTGTGGCAGTCACATGACCACTGTCAGAACTTGTACTTACTGGCATGTGGACATGGCCGCTGTCCATCTCCTGATCGTATTTCGCAAGATTGACATATGGAAGAGGGGTGTTCAGGCGCGAATTCCATGGAATCTTCTCCAGCTTAGAAAGTAAATGAGGGCTGAGTGGTGAGCTGCACATATTTCCATTCTGATCTCTCTCTTTAAGTGGGACCATGCAGTTGTCTGATAAGCTGTTCAAATGACCTCCTCGACCTGAAGAATAGTTTGTCTCCATCTCATTGCTGGCGCCAATTTTGGGCGGGAGGCTTGCTGCCTTTTCACCAATCCGAGTTGGAGTGCTGCTGCACAAAGGACGTTCCATGGAATAAGGTTCACCAGCTGCTAGCTCTCCGAGAGCAGAAGAAACATTTCTACTTGTGGCTACGGTTCCTGCTTCACCTTCTGGATGGCACCCTTGCAGCATCTGGTCCAAGAGAATTATCTCCTGATGAAGATGTGATTCCTGCTTCTGCAGCTTCTGAAGAGCTTCACTCCTCTTAGTGCTGTCTACCTGTGCATTGACAAGAGAATCAAATACCGTCATGTTCAAACTTCGGGGTATGCAATATTCTCTACCATTTGGAGAAGTGATCACACGGGGTGATTGGATGGGCACTGCATTTTCCTGAAATTGATTTGTGTGGCTATTTCCAGGGAACTGATCTCCCAAGATGTGCTGCTGAGCAGAAGACTTGGGGGCAGGGTTCAGTGAGGCTGCCTCACTGAGGGACTCTGGCATGCTCTCAGAACCTGGCTGTGAGCACAGACTGGATTCAACCAGCTTGCGTGGAAACTTTGGTGGAACATCATAAATAGCCATCAGTCGCTGGCGTTCTAAATTCTCGATGCTCATCAAACGAAGTTTGTCTTGGAATGAAGCTGCCCCTGATCGACGGAAGTCTGTTACGCTGACAGAATGCCTCTTGCGGCAGCCAAACTCATCTTCAGATGTGGCAACACCATGGCAACAGGCAAGCATGCCAGTGCGGTCTGGTCCAGGACTGTGACCACTAGGCGGGGGCCACAAGGGGTCCGGTGAGGCAAGGCTGTAGTCCAGCAGCTGCGAGCCTGCCGTGGAAAGACAAAGGGCCATCACTTCTGGCTGCAACTTCCAAAACTTTTTTCTTTTCCTCTCCCATGACTTTTATATAGCTTCACTGTTTAAAAGCATACAAGTTATTTAATCTATTATTATTATTATTATTTCAGAATTACTCAAATAGCTACACCTATGCCTTTGTGCAAAAGGACAGCAGTTTTAGAAGAAAACAGCACTTGAAATTAAGTAGAAACTGAGCAAATGAAAGAAATTAAGGGGAAAAAGAATTATTCATCCATATTAAGATGAAGTTAGTATTACGGCACCACAACTGCAGCTGTTCAGTAGGGTGTCAGTACTTATGCAAAACTACTGATTAGTGATGCTGCCATGTCTGCCTAGCTGCACAATGTGCCAAAGTTTGTACAACTACTAGAAGATCTGAAACCTATCACGGCATGTACATACTTATTTATATACGTGTGCAACTACATGTACAAAATTATGTTTTTTTGGCACTGAGGAAACCTAACCGTAAATAATTTCAGAGTTTAGTCTGTGAAATAGATGGGCTAGCTTGAAAAAAAAAAGAGATCTATCTCTCACTTGCGAAAAAAAAAAAAGAAGAAGAAACCAACCAGCCAAACAAAAAGTTTATGCTGCAGAACATTCATATATTTCCTTAAACTTACATCAGATTTGAATGTGGTAATGTATTTAACAATGTTTTAATAAAAAGAAACAGACACAGGGATTCTTTAAGAGATTTATAATTTATCAAAAGCTGCTGTTCTTGGTCCTCCTGCACTTTAAATAAAGAACTGAATTAGGAGAGAGTGAGACAAGCCAGGTGCAATGATAGCAGTGCTGACAAGGTACATCCTGAGAAAGAAATCAAATGAGTAATACAAAGATATAAGTTATCCAATATTTCAACAATACTGATAAAGAATGGCTCTAAACACGATGAAAAGCAAATGAGGAAGCTGTGCAGCACGCATGCTGAAGAGGTGGTATTGATAAATGGTGTGAGTAAGCAGCTTTAAAAAATGATGATTGCTACAACAGGTGTATGATTGTGACTTGAGCATATTGTGAACATTACCAGAATCAAAGCAAACACCACCATGAGTAAGCTGGTAATTGCTCAGCCTTAAGACTGAAAAAACTATATAACAATATTATAATCAATCAGGATTATTGACAAGCAGGTGATATTGATATTGCATTTATCTTCTATTAGCAGTGCAATGTAATTCTATTTTTCTGAAAGTAAAATAGATTTATCAAAACATAATGATGTAAAAGTTGCCAAAGATACAAACTGATGGTCTTACTTAGAAAGTCTGACCAAAAGATAAAGGTGAATAATGTACAACAAGATGGAGACGTAATGTCAATTCATCATCTAAGTATGTAAACTGAAAAAATGTTTCTTAAACTGATAAGTTTAAAAAAAAAAGAATTTCTACAGACTCAAAGCTTTAGCTCTTCTAGCTTTGGACACAAGGACTTGAGACTAAAAGAGAACATTGAAAAAAAAAACAACTGCAAAGAACAAAGATGCCTGGCTGAAAGTGGAAGACAGAACAGACTCACTTCGATTGTTTGCTGCCTTGACACAGCCTGAAGAACTGCCCGGACTGTTCAAATGAAGGATTTCTGTAATCTCTTCTGCCTGGTCTGTTTGCAGAGCATGTGCTCCTGCACCTGTGAATAACCATGCAAAATTTACCTTTACTAGCAAGTCTCAACTTGTTATTAAAAGGTTGGTTGGTCGGTCGGTCGGTTTGCTCCTTTATTGTTTTATGCTATGCCAGAAATAAAGCTACATCAAGACAAACAGCTGGCCCTGCAAACAGGTGTCGCTCATGATTCCATTTTGGTGGAACCATTAACTGTTGAACCACTTAGTTGCCCTCAGACTGGTCTTTATCATACCAGAAATATGTTTTGCCTAAACAGTGAGCAGAGTTATGTAAAACAGTTTATACAGTATGAACCTTTTAACTAAATACACAAATAACCTGGAAGCTGGAGAATTATTGTAAGTTGAAGAAAAAGTTTAACAGAAAGCTTGTGAAAACTGTTAAATAAACTTGTTACCCAAGCAGTTTCTGACCTTTGCCACATCTTGATCCACCCTCAAAGCAAAATTTTCCTTCCACTGGGCCAAAACGCCGCAGATCTGTTATATTCCAAGAATGGAGAATGCGGGGTGGCACGTGGGCTGTCAGACAAAACTGCAGACCATGGATAATGAGATGAACGTCTTCCAGAGGGAGGCGGCTGCCAGGGGGGACTTTCACAAGCTGCACTAGAAACTGGAATTCTGGCAGACAAAAATATAATAATCAATATATTTGTTCAGAAACTTGCATGTGCTTCTGGAAACTGTCCATGCTGACAATTGGCATCATATATGCATTACAATTAAAACTTTTTAAGATGATGCATATCTTCATGCACAACAGTAGTAAAACTGGGTCTGAAGATATACCCAAGCTTATTGGATCAAAGGGAAAGAAAGACATGGCTCATGTCATCTTAATGAAGCAACATTCAGCTTCTGCAATGTGTCAAGATTATATGGACAGACTGCTTGTGAAGCTTCAGATATCACAGACTGAAAGGCATATAATCAATCAATTTTCATGACAGCTTAAAGGCACCTCACATAACGTATAGAAAATCAGATCTTAAAGCTATTTTATGTCTAACTTTCCAAAAGCTTTTACTTTCCTTTTATGCGAAACTGATGAAAATCATTTAACAAGATTAAAGATGCATTTCTGCACATGATTGAATAAGATATATTGTTTAGGTTATCTGGTCCACTAAAACGAGTTTATAAGTCAACGAGTGAGAGGTAGTGATTTGAAAGTGAATGTTTGAGAGAGAGAGAGAATGACAGAAAGAGACAGATAAAAAGAGAGAGTTTCAGGTGTTTATACCCACTGGGTGCAGAAGACCAAACACCAAATACATACAATAAAAATAGTGCTCCTGCCATTTGCATGGTCTTTACAAACAGAATGCAGGTTTCCCTCCCTTCCCTCTCTTCACTAAACATGCTGAGTAAACAGGTTTGGTAGTTGAAGAATTTCCCCAGGCCATTAGAGGAAAAAGAACACCTCAGACATCTCCCATGAAACTCCAAACTGTCAGGCTATATATTATATCATTTAGAAGATCAGATTTTGCAGATAAACTCTGTGGGTGCACACTGTGCAATAGACAAGGAATGTCTGCTGATGAATAGGCTATGTTCCTGTGGTAGCTAGGGTGGAGACAAGGGGCCTTGGAAAGGTAGGGTTATAAAGTTTACTGGGGGGTTTCACTGTACTGGGACTCACCAGGCACCTGGCCATTTGCAAACACAGATAAGGCCGCAGTCTTCTATATAATGTGCCATCCAACTTGAAAGGACAATTATTTGTAAGCCTGCAATATTTCACCATTTCTAAAGACTGGTCCCCCTACCTCTCCTTTCAACGTTAGACCTTAAGCCCACCCACCCCCTTCCACTCCACTAATTCTATCAACCCTGCCTTCCTGTTTCTTCCCTGTCTTCCTTAATTTCACACAAGTGCCCACACTTCCTGCCAGTTAAAAAATAAAGTTAAGAGAAAAAAGGGCTACAAATCCCAGAAAGCCCTCATATACACCCCTCCCTGGCAGAATGTGAATGGTTATGGGGAAAACCCTGATGGCAGTGGTCTTCATTAGTTCATCCACAACATTTTGCCCTCACCCTCTCCCTCTTCTGATCAAGCAACTGTGTCGCTTCTGTTATAAACCTTGCAAATTCTTTGTAAACTACATGCAGCCATCAATGCAAGATAAAAACAGCTCCAATACAGTGGACTATTTTTTTAAATTGCCATTTCATCACGGCAGTCTGCAGACTTGTGCCCACACAGTTATAAAATAATACTCTATTTTTCTTTAAGCTATCTTGACAAAAACCTGACTTTAGCCGATGACTGCAGCAACACTTGGTTATAATGAAGGCCAAGATCTTCCTGTGATATACACGTATACTTCTTACAAGAGATAAACAGCTGGCACAAAACAAATCAACTGTAGCTACTACAACTGTACTGATTCCATCACAGCAAAAATACACATAGCACCCAGTGCATCAAATACATGGGCAAAACTGCAGAACAAAGCCCGCCTTAAACTACTACAGCCATTTGCAACAAAACAATTTAGTTTTGTTTATTAGATCCAATATTCTTTACAGACACAGATTTTTATTTTTTTACGATCTCACTGAGAAGAGACTGGTTGTGTACTGGCCAGCCGCTGTCAGGTGTGGGAACCTGACGGGGAGCAGTTGTGACTGTCTATCATTCCTCATGTGTGTGTGTTGGTATGTGTCTGTGTGTGTTTGTAGGCACATAATGGTATGGGGGAGACAAAGGAGAGGGAGTGAAAAATGAAACCTTCCTTCTTTTATTAATGTGACTATTTTGGTTTACATCAGTGTAATCTTCACATCTCTTATGTAACATTATATCCTTTAGCATCTTAAAGAACCATACCAAAAGACATGAACGTGTTTAACACAAACAGTTTACAGGTATACAGTAGGCATACAAGATCAGCTAGGCCTATTTGTTTCCTGTGTTTCACACAAACTGGAAAATGACCTTATCTGGATTGTATGTGCAATGCCCACATCAGAGCCATTTTCCAGTTTCTTTTAGCTGTCTGTGTTCTGTCTTGTTCAAAGGGTTGTGCCCCAAAACGTTGACTGTACGTTTATGTAACTTGGTTCACTTTCTACTGTTTTCACATTTTTTTTTAAACTCCAGGGCTGTAGTTACTACCTATAGTTTAATTTTTTACAACGTACTCAACTATATCCCACTACCAAATGCTCCCTGTCATCATGGCCCGGAATGGTTATGGGCGTAAATGTTCGCCTATCAGTTCACAACCCCACAAAGTCACGACGATTTCCAGTTACTGACATACATCACAGTCTTCATTAACTGTACCTCCCTCCTGCTACACGCACACCGACATCAAGAGAGAGAGAGAGAGCAGCGTGTAATTGCAGGCCACAGGGTGTCTGACAGGGTTCATTCACGCAGTTTCAAATGACCGGCATGGTTGGGGCAACAAGTCTACTGCCTAGTGAGGTCCGCAAGGCTGGCTGTGACCTCATCACTGTGCAGCCGCTACTCAGACCATCCAACCATTAAAACTGCACTGAACGGATCAGTTGTCAGATCCACAAATTCATGACGCAATAAATGAAAGACCACACGCACGGTCATGTTTGCTCTGAGAGAGAGAAAAAAAGGGTTGATATATTGAATATTCCGAACGTAGGCCCCCCTATAGGCTATGCATGTCTTTCTTCTTAAATTCTGGTGACGCATAGGATCTCTTGTCTCCTGGGGTGCGTGGATCAATAGACAAGGGAGACAAGAAGCACTACAGACGTGCAGCGACAAGTGGTAGGAAAGAACGTTATCATAAGGTCGACACGTGTAGTAATGCCTGACGACACACGCTGCCATATAGTCACTGGCGAGCTTCGTAACCTTTCACTGGTGACTGTTATTTAAGCAGCGCACAGTCCTGACGTCACCACAGAAAGATGTACCGAGTAGGGACAAACCCTTGTTTCCAATGGCGACAGAACGCGGGAAACTGAAGCGACAAAAGCGGAAGCGATTTTTCTCCTTGTATGTTTCTAAGGTCCGCAACACGAGGCGACAAAAATATTAATCTGTGCGTTTACTAGCTTCCCCGCCATTTTGTTGGGAATGACTGCAAAAAAAAAAAAAAGGCAAATAGAAACGAATAACAAGGCATCGCATCAGGGTCACTGAGAGCTGGCAACTGACGCACTTTTATATCAGGAGTTCAGTCTGGCCACGGACCTTTGGCGACAATTCCACACCACCTTCGGCGCGATTTTCATGATTTTTACAAGTGGACACACCCCTTTCCCGTATGATTGCTCCGCTCCAAAAAGGTCCTGTGGCTCCGCGGTGTCGCTATTGTAAGCACTTTTCTTTCTGATCATTTCGTTCTTTCTCGATTTTTGTCGTGTCTCGTCGCGCTGCTCACTGTCGCTAATGAAACGACTAAATCGGATGAAAGCTGTCGTTAAGGACTAATCAAGCTGCGTGCCCCAAACAACTGGTCTCATTTCGACAAAGAATCCCCCCAACGGCTCCAAAAGAAACCTTTTCCTCTCCGAGATTTTAGTGCAAAATATGCATCTGTAATGAATATTCGATCCATTAAAAAATTAAACCTCACATTAGTTAAGGACTACGTGCGATGAGAGAGGCAGAGAGACCTTTTTTGACACTAATATCTAGTTTAATCCTGTTTCCTCCTTGTGGAGCACAGGGTCTCGACAGTTGTCATCCACTTCCTGCGGCCTCTGACGATCTTTTTGGCTCCCAGGACATTTTTCTGACAATGATGACACTGGGTAATTTCTGAAGGCCACCGAGCCACACCAGCAAGTGAGCGAGAGAGAAAGGGACAGAGTTTTATTTTTTGAAGGACATTTGATGCAGCTCAGTACTTCGTAACTTTGTTATTCGTACTGCACACCTTTTCGGTAAAATATCATCAATTCGTACTTTAGGCTCATGTGTATCGTGAGTCTTTATGCAGCAATATGTGCGGTGCTACAAGCATAACTGTTTGTCCAATTTGCAAGCTTGAGTGGAGAACAACAATAAAAAGTGCTTGATGCGTCATGTTAATTGGCTGCATGACTGAAAATCTCTCGGTCTCACACATAATACAGTTTTTTTAAAAAAGGAAATAAAAACAGGACTCCATTTAAAACGACTGTAGTTTAATATATTGTGCTTTAGTTTCCAGCAGCGGGCCAACATCATGCTTACGAACAGCAACACATCATTTCGAAACAGGACCAGCTCATTACCTTACAGTGCGAGAAATACACGGACATTTACACACTGTACACAATATGTGGCATGCACTATACCGTTTACGCCATCGTGTTTTCAGTGGGCAGAGTTGTCCGAATGGTCCCAAGTGGTTTCCGAAGCGCTAAGCTGTTTGCAATAAATAAATAACTCCGCCGGCCGGCCTGCATTTCCTTCTCCGCCATGTCTTCTCATGCCCTTTCCAATCCCCCGCCACGCCCAACAGGAAAGTGGGCCATCCTCCATCCACTCAGCTTCCTATATGCTCTTGACATGCACGGTTCCCGATTGGGCTGTCTCCTTACAGTCTGCATCTCTTCATCTCACGGCGACTGGCACCATCGCCAAATGCACCGTTATCAGACTGACCTCCAACTTGTTCCGATAAGGCCCGTTCGCAGCCTGGACTGTATGGCATGCTCCACACACACACTTCTTCCAGAAGTTCTCTTGGCCCCAGCCCCCGCCCTACTCATTGAGAAAACAGACCCCACGGAGGACTCAAGGATCGAAAATCAAAACTGAGTAAAACTGTTACTCAGTTTTGATTCTTATATGTATAAGTCCACACTGTTACTAACAGTGTGCTAAGTACAAGTACAAGAAATTATGTCTGTGATTATTGAGGTATGTCTTGCCCTGTGACGCGCCCTACTGAATTCCTTGGTATGTTTTACTTTATTACGATTAAATTACTGAAGTGTCTAAAGATGTCTTGAGACTGGCTGTGCTATTAGTGGTCTGCACTAGATTAAGAAATGCACGCGCTTTAAGGGAGCGAGTTTCCTAATAAGACCCGAAACAGAATGGATCCTACGTAACCGGCGAAGTAATTCCACCAGACCGTCCAGTCCACCATTATCCCCCACCCCCTCTCCACACTGTAATTTTTGTCAATAGGCGAACACACTTCAACGCATGGAAGGCCTGCACACACTGCAGTTTACGTTCATAACGGACATAGAGAAGCGGAGGTGGTACCATGGTGATCTGGTGACACCCGTCAATCTGGTGCGCACGCAAACGCGAAACACCATTTGATGTGTCTTCCGACATGCACCAGGGCTTCCGGTGGTACAGTGTGTGCCGCAGGAATTAATCTACCTGGGGAACTCTACAGGGAAAGCGAAAACCCCGGAGTTTATACGGGAAGGCTGCCCCCACCACCCTCCGCCCAATTTTTTAAAAGAACGACGCCGGGCGTGAAGGCACGGAATATGTAAGAGTTAATGTGCACACTGTCACAAACAGCTAGGGGGAGGTGACGGTCGGGAATAATTTCTCCTGCGGTTACCTCCATCAAGCAGAATGCGTCTGGCGGCGGACCAGAAGCAGCTTAGGGGTGGGGATCAAGTCGTGGTGGTGGGAAGGGGGTGGGGTAGGTGTAGCAAATGACATGCCAGTTCTGGTTTTGGCTGAAGAGCTAACGTGAACAGACGATGCTGAAGAATGAGTCCTGGTTCACGGCGGAGGGGTACGGGAATCGGGGAAGAATAGTTATATGGTGTAGCCGCTGGGAAACTGAACGCTGCCGAATTAATCCCCTAGCCATCTTCCTGCAAGATTACACTCGAACATTCAGCACACAGCTTGTCCCAAGAGTGGGTGCAGGTGTCCGAGGAAATGCGGGTTGGTTCTGCTGTGGGTTCACTCGCTACAGCGGCCGCAGCAACCTCCACCAAGGTGAATCCTGCCGTCCGCTTGGACAATGAAGGCCGCGTTACAGTCAGGCCCCGTATGGATGTGAACTGTACTAAATTTATTCCCAAATAGCGGAATTTTTTTCTGACTCTGAAAACGCTGTTTTTGTGAACTTGGAACTTCGGATGACCGAATAACTTATTACTGAATAGCATGGACGTTTCCTTAGCGGCACTGAAGACAGATTAAGGCAAATCACTCACCTTGACCCAGACTGCGCCTGATCTTGACCTCGAAGAGGATGAGGTGTTCTCGGTTTTCGAAGGCCATGACGACCACGTGCTTCTGGCAGATGACGGCCAGCACGTTGACCTCCTTGTCCAGGGTGAAGCCGGACTCCAGGCCGTAAAAGCCCTCCAGCATGAGGGACGTCTTGACGCGCCCCCCAGCCCGCAGCGACTCGTGCACATCTTTGTACAGCAGCAGCTGAAGGCAGTCTGAAGGTTGAAGACAAAGGTCGAGTTTTTTTTTTAAAAATGGAGAATTACACGACAGCCCAAGTATAATGACACTGGACATGTCAAATATAGCTCAAATAGCTCTTTTCAGTACTAACAGTTTGGTCTGCTATCAATACAATCAACAAAAACATCGCTTTCCTATAACACTGCATAGTTTTACACCACTCTCTATCCCTCTTGAAGGAGGCGAGGGCGGTGGTGTTTAGTACACCCATTTAGTTTCGTAAAATAGATGTCACAACTCAAAAGCGAATGAAAACGGCCTCGAGCACTTAAGCGCTGCACCAGGCACCTGAGAGTACTTGTGAGGTGTGTGCGAGCGTGTAAGAAGCACGTGAGAGTATGCAGGAGTATTGAGACGATGAGCCAAATAACAGAATCAAGCCTCACAATATACAATATCAGCACAAAACAGCCCCCCCCCCCAGTGACCACAATTTACTACTACACTTCAGTTTCTCTAAGCGATAAATGCACAGCTGACTGTTGCAACTCGCAAAGCCCAAGAAACAGGACACTCAAAAGCACTTCAAGAATTCCTCATGAATGCGTACTCAGAACCCACAAAGAGCAGGGTAGGAGATGTGTGAATAAAGAGCGCGCTTTCTCCCCTTCTTAACACAGTGCGTCATAAGTCATATTAACATTACAACAAAAACATCGGATAAAATAAAAAGAAAAAATCGTCACCACCATCACTTCCGTCACTTAAAAAAACACAACAAAGAACAACCACAAAACCACAAGCTCCGTTGTGTGCGTGTGTGTTCGCGCGCGTGCATGCGTGCCTGCGACCGTGTGTCAAACAGATCTTTCACCCAGACGAAAGAATTGCATTTATGCATGCTAAAGCCCCCAATCGCCCACCTACACTACACAGACACAATTCACACCAACTGAACGGACGTACAGCATTTTTCGAAAGTTTTGTCCCGCCCGGAGTCGTATTCATGGCCGTTAGTTAGCTTAAACCGATCGTGACTATCGGTTAGCGACCTTCAAGCACAGGTCGCTAACGAATGGTTTGTTACGTGATCGCGCGCACCCGATTTAATCAGGCGTGTGCTTTGTCCTGGTCCTGCACGTCATGTCCGACAATTTGTACTGCCGACCCTTTCTGGCATGTTATGTGTTACGCATGTACTGGTTTAGCTGAGCCACCATGGTTAGCATCTTCGAGTGACATTGTCGTCGTCGGGCCTGTGGCTGGTGAGGTCGTGATGGAGGGGGTAGCAGTGAAGTGGAATGGCGGGAGGGAAATTACTCGATAGCGTGAGACGGTAACTGGTGACATTTAAAATGCAGAGCGGTAGAAGGGAGGAAGGGAATTTTTAAGTTACTTTCTAGAAATATCTGTATGTTTTGAGAATCACTGCCACATAATGCTTACCTCGTTGACATTTGTCCACGTAAACTAAACTTAGCTCCACACGTCTCAACAGCCTTAACGGCTAGAAACAAAATCGACAAAAAAGTCTCTATCTGAGGGTCTGTATGCAGGTTTCGCACACTTCTGTGTGCTTTGCCATGCACAACAGATGCATAAACGTGTGCACTCAGAAAATGCCAAAATCAGCAACACCGCCTAGGTGGTCTAGTGGTAAAGGCGTCCGCCTCCGAGGCGGGAGGTCGGTGGTTCGCATACCTAAGACTTAAAAATTGACAATCTAGTAGCTGCCCTGCCAGACGCCTGGCACTACAGGGAACAGTACTAGGACTGGTTGGCCCGGTGTCAGTATATTGTGACTGGGTGGGACTGAGGCCCGTGTTGCGCCATCAGTCCCACGTGTGGCAGCACGTAAACTTTGTCTAAGCAACACCGTCCTGATATGCACATAGTTTGCGGCTGGACGTTAAGCAACAAATACCCCCCCCACCCCAAATTCAGCATATAATTTAGGAGCGGATGTTGAGCTGATGGTGAAAAGCGAAAACACTATCATAGCTTTGTCGGATACGCGTATTATTTTTGGCACAAAATAGCGCCGTGAACCATGTTTATGCACTTTATTTCACGTAGGAACGTCTCAGTTTGACAAGGCAGTTTGCTGTTTAAATACGATACATCTTGTCATCGTGCAGTTATGACGATAATGGCTTCTCGTGCTCCACGACCTCAAACCACGTGAAAAAAATAATCACCCTAACCCACCGTCTCTGCTCTTTTCACGGCCGCTCTCCCCCTCCCCCTTTTAGACCCAAGCCGTCTCCTTCAGTTGCGAGTCGCCAAGGTGCCTGGCTATCTAACCCCCTTCCCTCCCTTTGCCCAACGCCGAGGTGGGTTTTATTGCGCAGTCGCAACTTTTAATCTATGGCTTCTGCCCGGCGCTGGTCATCTTCACGAACACATGGGCATATCAACTGAGAATAGTTTGATTACTAGGTGATGAGTTATTACCTCGAAAGCCTCCCCCCAGCCCCACCCCAAAATAAGTTGATGTCTATAAACAGTGAAGGGGGCTACCGTGTACTTATGTAGTTCAGCAACAGCCAAAGTTTAATGACCATTTCAAACTTGAAATCTTACAGTTATAGAATTTACACTATAATCTGTTGCTGCCCTTTGCGCCTATGGCGATACGGGATGATGATGACTGTAATCTGTACTTATACACTGTTGGTTATCCTCTTTGTAACCATAACTTTCCCTCCGTGGCAGACGTGAATGTCTACATACTGCTCATGGCACTTTACAGTTAATGCTACACCACACGGTGTTTGACAAACACATTTGAGCTCAAGAAATGTTTTGTTTCTAAACACATCAACCCTACGCTGCACCTAGTGTGAAAGCAGCTGGTCCCAGAGAGTGAACCGACACACAAATTTTTATCAGTCGGTAGGTATTTGCATTAACAAATTTCCTAACGTTCGCCCAGTGTACCGTTAGGGTCATTAGCTTCTAAAGCGCATGTCTCTCGTCAGAAATGGGGAGAAGGGCGTTTCGTCTCCACTAATTGAACGACACTTTTAGAAAACCCGATAAGGCCAAAGAAGCATCCATCATCCTCTTCGAGGAAAATTAAAACATTAAAAAAAAAACCAGAACTTGAGGCGAGGAATTTTTTTTCGCTAGCGGTGGATACTGCTGGAGAAAGCCCTAGCGGTAGGCAGTATGTTATTTCACTGCCACACTGAGCCTCGTATGCAAGAAACCCGAGTAGCTTATTCAAGAAGATCCACCATAACAGGAATTTCCTTTAATTTCCCAATGGACGAAAACCACATAGCTTATTTTCCTCTCGTTATTCCGTAATAATTAAGTTATTCAGTCGTCTCAGGAGCGAATAGCTAATTCCAAGTTCGCCGAAACAGCGTCTTCAGAGACAGAAAAACTCCGCTATTTGGAATAAATTTAGTACCGTTTACATGCATACGGGGCAAGTATTATATATTCTCTACCGGTGTGCTGGCCGTGCAGGCAAGCAGCATTTCTTCGAAGCAAATCTTCGTTGACCATGCATATCTGACAGCTCGTGCATATGGGTGTGTTTGCGGGCGTGCTTGTGTGTGTGTGTGTAGCTGCAGGTAATCTGTGTGCGTGTGTCCGTGTCCTTGTGTGTCAGTGAGAGAGATAGAGAGCGCTGAAACAAAGATGACCGAATAAACAAACGAATGCAAGGGTAATTAAAGAAATAAAATCCAATGAATGAACGAATAATGAATTAAAGATGTAACAACATGAACAGGCGTTTTTCATCGTTGTTAGAAAGTTTTAGGAATTCTTGAAATGACCCCAGTTAGTTTGGGCGAACGGTTTGATACTGTCTCCAGGTCGGACAACGTACTGACAGCAAACTTTAACATAGCGAACTGCCGCCTTCTTGCCAATGTATATTCCGAAATGCGTTAACATTCAAATCAATTAATTGTAAGAGTATTTGCTGTGACGTACATCCTTTCCTATAACGGTAACCACAGTTTCGGAGCACCGACTGTATTTTAATTGATAAGGATCGATTAATATTAACCTGATCACGTCCCTCGCGGTATATATACTGGCACGAAGACCCATAATGGTATTCTGGTACGAAGCGCCTTCTCTAGTCTCTTCTCTGCTCATGTTTATGACTAAGGTAGCCACAAACTCTATTTTATTCTCTTCTGCATTTTAAACGTTCACACAATTCATAAAAGCAGAAGTAAAATATTTATACTGAGAGTTGTTGAGACAGAGGAAAGCGAGTGAACTGGACAACAGCTTAAAATAGCGCAACATGCGGACTGACGGAGAAAGACTGATGAATCTTGTACTAACAAGAGCTGTGGAATCACTCAATTCCTGTCACAAATATGAGATCAAATGTCGGACAAGACTGTCGTCAGCGTAAGACAAGCTTTGTGCTAGCTGCATCAGGGACACACATTTTCCAGCGCACGCTGGGCCAGCCCTCAGCGACAGAAACAAACCCGCCCGCATGCCAGAAAGAGAGAGATCAGGTGGTGATAGCGGGTGACGAACGAGGTCTGCGAAGCTCGCGCATCCTTTGGCAACCAGCGGCAGAGCTAGCTCATCGTCTTTGCCATCTCTGTTCTTGCAGCTGCACGCCGCATGCGGGCCGTGCGTCTGAGCCACGGACGCACGAGGACAGTTGCCTGCCCCACGTCCTGGGACGGCTTTCCACGCAGAAAAGATCACCTAACATTCCTTTGCATGAACAGTTAGTACAGCGGCTGGTATGCGGGCATAGCTAAGGGCTGGTTAAGCAAACCTCACCGCTATACACTCCAAGCAGGCGCTCCCACAGAGTAGTATTTTCTGTCCCTCCGAAGTTTAAAAAAAAATTACTTCAACAACAGCAATCCACTTCTGGCCCCGTATGCATGAAAACTGTAGTAAATTTATACCCGAATAGCCACTATTCGGGGTAGCTATTCCTCCTTTCTAATTCGGGATGAGCAAGACCCGAATAGGGAAGGAATAACTATTCAAAGAGTTATTTTAAGGCTGCGGGAATTCTCCTCGAGTGCGCATGCGTAATTTTCAGCACTTCTTCTCTGTAATCTCTGCGCTGGCAGAAAAGAATCTGCAAACCAAACTGGTCCAGGACAACCTGTAATGAGGTTGAAATTCTGCTTGGAGAATCTGCAGTCGAGGAACCTCCACTCTTGGCTGCAGTCACCATGAAAATAATTTCAATTTCTCAACTTGGAACAAAATAGCAGACCGGGTGTCAGCAGTGGGCGTGACCTTGACCTGTAGCAGTGGCGTTAAGCTCCACGCCGATTCACAACTTCTATGCCAGCACTAACTTCATCTACAATGCCCAAAACCTCAGGTCTTCGTAATATATATTTTGATATATGTCTAAATCATCAACTATGTCGAACGGACCTTTTCTGTCTCTGAAAAGGCGAACTTGATATCAGCTATTCGCTCCTGGGACGACCGAATAACTATTACCGAATAAGGAGGGAAAATGGCAAATTCACGGAGCTTATTCTAGAATATCCGCCATGACAAGAATAAGTAAGCAATTCGGGTTTCCTGCACACGGGGCCAAGTCTTATCGATAATTACCGTTTCTCCATCTCAATGTCTAAAGTCGGCTCTCTCTCCCCCCCTCCCCCACCCTCTCTATCTGGGAAGTCACGAAGACGGGCTCTGACGACTAGATTCTGCCAGACTACTAAATAAACCGCCCAGGGGCAGAGCGGGAACAGCCAGAGGGGGCGGGAAGTAGCCACGCCAAGCGTGCGCGTGAGCACGTAAGCAGCGTCACTCCAAAGGAAGGGACGCAGGCGGCAGAGGAATTCTTGGGCCTGATGCTTGATAACCCGTCTCCCCACTCCACGCCACAACAGGTTAGAAACTTCCGGAGGTTGTTGACAATGGCGATTTCCTGACGTGAATATGCACCTCTCCCCTCCCACCGGTCGCTGCCGCCCGACGTTCCTCTCTTTCGGCGCATGCACTACCTCACTATAGTGACCACGGCCGACATTTCGTTCGTGTCATTTCGCACGCTGCGGCCAAATATGCTACATGTCATCTGTGCTTGTGCGGCAGAGTGAAAATACAGCAGGTTGTCTGATATTTACTTGCAGATATGAGCAAAGGCTCCCTGTTATCGAACAGCTCAGTTGGTGGAGCTGCGGACTAGCAGGTGAAAGGTTGCTGGTTTGAATCCTGGTGTGGCTAAGGATTACTTCCTGGAGTAATACATTGTGCAGACTCCATTCGGCCATCTCCCCGCACATTAAACTGCCTGTCCGCACTGGCCATCTTACCTCAGCTATCAGTCTGGTGGTTCTTTCAGTGTATAGATCAGTACTATATAGTCCACCATCCTGATATGCACCCAGTTTGTAGTGGGACATTAAACCAACCAACCCTGTCTATTAGCACATGGTGAAATATATTAGTTTACCTGGACAAGTTGCCAACCTCTACCAGTGGGATGTATCAATGTTTGTACACTTTGCCTTCAGATCTCTGTAACTGTATGCATCTTAAAAACAGTTAACACCCACCCAACCTCACCCTCTCAACAAAATTCTAAAAATGAATCAAGAAGGACAGGGATAAGAACATGAAAAACTCAGTATAAAAATCTTGCAGTGGTCTGGGGGCTGCTGGAAGCTCCTGTCTGGGTCTAGGGGTGAAGCTGAGAAAAACATTTTAAGATGCATTTAACACACTTTTTGCTGCACATTAGTGGACATGCAAGAACACATACAAAATGTTATACACACCTAGATCAAAAGAAACTGCATAAGTCTGACACACCAACACTTTTACTGGAAACTTGTGCACAGATATCTCTGGTGCAGTCAGGAGACATTGAAGAATGTGATAAATTGACCTGACAATGACACAAGTTGTGGATACAGCAAGTGCCCCAAATTTGCAATGTGAGAAATTTGCTTATAGTAGTCTCCCTTAAATAATCATATGCGAAGGCAACGGTGCAACAAGCGAGAACTCCCCAAAACTAGCATAGCTGTGATGCAATGGAACTCACCGCCCTGTCATCTAAAACATGCTAACATAGTCTGATCCTTCAAACACACCCTCAGATTGCACTTTGAATATGCAGCATCTCGACTAGCTGCTCCACTGGTCTGTTCATGACTGGTAATCCCTCTGTATAGCACTATATTGCATTGGTGTGTGTCTGTATGCATGCATGTTTCTATGTGCCTTATTTGGTCAGGCACTGTGAGCCTGGCCCCATGAGGTAGGGTACAATGCGTTACAAATTCTCCATTATTATTATTATTATTAAAAACTAGCCTATTTGCCATTCTGCAACAGGTCTCTGCTTACTGACAATCCAAATGAGAGTAAACCAAGTACAAATAAAATTATTCCCACTTAGTACAACTTGCAGTTTGCTACCACACACTGCATATGCTTATGTATTATCAAATAATTTTTTTCATTGGATCCCAAAAATGATCCAGGCAGACGAAACAGTGGAAATTGGCCTTAAGGAGGAGAATTCTCATTTCTGCATAGAGGTTAACATTCAGTCATGATAACCATGAAAACTTCAACAATTAGCACCACCAACATAACTCGTCGCAGGCTACGATGTAGAAATGTAACCAACACATGGCAAATGAGCATGGATTGTCTCCCCTACTTGGCATTGGCTGACGATATCGCGTCTAAAGTTCAAAAGATATAACACTTTCTGAAAATGGTTACACTACACCATCAGAACATATACCTACAAAAATACAATGTACAAATGTACATTGGTCTGTGTGTGAAGCAATTTCATCCCAGTAACATTCATCAGTTTCTTTTCTTTTACAAACCTTAAATAATTGACCCAAAAGAAGAAGGGTAAATACTAAATGCAAAATATAACACCATCTTCCTCTTGCTTAACCCATTTTCTCCCTGTCCACCTTCACCACCCCCATCATGACTACACTGTGCTGCCTTTGTTTTCTGTGCCGACACCCATAGCTAATTGCTTTGATGCAATGGACTATCCAGCAGCCAGGGCTAACACGCATAATGCCTGTAACATGTAAGTAAATCAAATTAAGTGCATAGTTCCCAAGTTTCAGTCCATGGTATCAACCTTGTGAGGTTCCAGTACATGCAAAATCCCTGTCAGGTGTAAATGCATGTAATATTTCCCCTGCTTTTACTTGATCTTCACCGCCTGAGAACATCTACTACGAATGTTTGAAACTTTGTTCAACATCCCAAGTTTGTTCCTATAGGACTACCTTGCAGCCAATAAACAGTGCAGAGTTTAAAGAACACAATGAACATTGCATTTGCAGCAGGGCTTGTAATGATACACAAATAAGGTCTTGGGACATATGTTTTTCCCTTGTTGTTTGACCTAATTAAAAACAACTAAGCATATCTACAAATGACCTGTCTGAAACTATTCAAAGATCAGTTATAAAATTATATTAATGGGATTGCTTATGATGATTAATGTTGAAGCTCATTATAATGTTATTGGAAGTCTATTTTAGGTAACACACAAGAAAGCCACATCATTAGCGAACCTAATACCAAACTCAAGAATAAAATATATAAAAAACCAAACTTCAGCCTTGTAGATCAGTGCACAGTAATAGCCATGTAGGAAAATGGATGCTTTCCAAGTTCCAGCACATGACACCAAAAGTGTTTGACCAGGAAAACACAAATGACTTTTACTGGTTGGTTTTTAACATGGCAACAAATCCAGAAGATGATTTAACATTACACAGGAAACAAATATTGTTTTACCCCTAATTATGATGGTTTTAACAGTTCTGGTTTGTTAATCTACCCTCTCAAATATGCTTTCTCCACTTTGTACAAATGTTGGAAATATTTCAGTGAATGTAGCATTCATTGCATCACTTGGTTATTTGTACATAACAGTTCAATGCAAGATTTTGCATAGTCAAATGAACTGTGAGAAAACTATGAAATGCATGTATGAATTTAAAATACTGGTTTTGGAACTGATACAAAACTCAAGTGACTGCTTCAAGGCAATCAAATTCAATAAATCTAAAATAATTTACAAAAATGACACCAAATCATATAGTGATGACAGGCCTATATTATTATAGTCGAGTAGGACTATTTTTATCTGAATCTGTCTCAAAAACTGTGACAATCTTCCTTCCCCCAAGTGAAAAAAACCCAAACAAGTAAACAATGCAGTGCTATGGATAAAGAAATGTTTGCTTCTGTTGGAAGGCCTGGTTCTTGAAAAGTTAAAGAAAAATGATTCCGTCATACCACTTCATGAAATCTAGTGATAAGTAGTGACTTCTCACTAGCCACACACACAAAGACGATTCTTCTAAGTCCACGTGACAGGAAATACGGACCCAGCCCAAAGCCGAGGCGTAACAAAACTTTTGTCAAGCTAGCAAAACACGACTGTGCAAAGTGCTGATCACTAAAAACTTGTACACTCGCATACTGATAGAATGCGGATGTTGCAACATATGCCAACACACGTAAACTCTGGGTCGGCTAGTGCGCGGTCACCGTGTGACCGCAATCAGGAAATGTGCGTGCCAGGGATTAACAACTAGCACTTCCCTCGCAGAACAGGATGGGAGGTGAGGCAGAATGCGATTCCAAAATCAAATGTGTCTGAACTTACCAGCAACGGGCGACGGCTTCTTCAGAACACACCATCGAGACTTCCACTGCAAGAAGAGAACAGAAACTAAAGAAAGTGCATCTTAACTCGCTACCTAGCAAGTCCCAATGAAGTTTGATATTATATTTACCTTCTTTCCCTCTCGGTACTTCACTTTCCCCTCCACTACTGTCGCCGTATCAGCCATCATGGTCCCATGTTCACGGAAGATTGTTGCAAATCAAACGAAGGCTCTGATTGGTCAGTTCCGCATGCAAAATTACCATGGCTGGAAAGCGAGGAATTCCTTAGTTGGGGCGTCCCCTTTGATTGCTCTTTGCATGGTGGTGATTCTTTTTGTTCTTTTGTCTGTATCGAAGACCATTCACAGCAGTGGTGGGTATGACTCGTGTGAAGTGACCAGCAACTGCATGTGAAGGATGGGCGTGCTGAGTCACTTTTAGGGCTATTCTTACCCCATGCAAACAATAATACACCATCTATACTTCCACGGGTGTTACCATGTCATCCTGCATTACGCACACGCGAGCTTATTTTCTTGATGTTATGAAGACTTTTCACAGAAATGTCCTCTTTGCTACTAGATGTATAAGTTTTCTTCGTTCTTGCGTTCTTGACAGAAAAAAATTAAAAACATTTCGCGCTGGACACTGATGACAGTGTTTTCTGCATCTTTAGATCGATTTTAATTAACGAATTTCTAACACCATTGCAATCACCAAAAACCTTTGCAAAGTCTCAAGTTTTGATTAGTGGAATTATGTAATTATTAAAACATTGGCCAGAACATATTTTGAAAATCACTACGTTGTTTTTCCAATCTAATTTAGGCGATTCTTTACTAGTTCATTTAAACTTTCAGCAATAATATTTTAGCGTTTGTTGGTCTTTAACGTTGCGAGGCAGAATTGGAAACAGAGAACATTCGCCAGTTAATTAACTCGACTAGCGCTCAAGCAGTTTTCCCTTGCTTTTAGCAAGGGAGATAAACAGCAATTGTGCTTAAACTAAACGACGAAACAAAATTATCTCCCACTCTGTTCACGGGTGGTGGAGGAATACGAATACGGAGATCTATACAGTAAAAATTGCTAACATTTAGGATCACAGCTGCAATTAGCAACAGAACTTAAGGTTTCGAAATATGTCTGACTGGTTAATGATGACAGAGGAGAAAGGTGTGACAGCCTACTTCCCATATCTCATAACCGCATTAACTTAAACAGCTTGACAAACGATTCTTTTTACGAACCTAATCACTAGTTCCTTGTAACAATCCTTCTAAAACACTAAGTAGCAAGTCCCCATGAAGTTTCCCTCTCGATACTTCACTTTCCCAGCTACCATTAAACGTATAAACATTTACGATTCTTTGCGAAATCACAGCAAGGTGGAAGCACTTTAATTCCCTCAAATCAAAAAGAACGGTTGTATGTCTGCCGATATCACCTTGGGTTGTGGTAAAGGCAAACGTCGTGACAATTCTAATTCCGGTAACTATAGCACACGTACAGTGCATTGATAACTCTAGGATGGATGTCTTTCAAGGTCACCTTGAATGCGAGCTGTTAAAGGTACACATCGTGAAAGTTCCAGTCATTTTATAGGACATAATATTGCTTTTTTTTTTTGGTTGTTCGTTCAGCACTCAGTCGATCAGGAGTTGTCAGGATTTTATTTAACAACGATCTTGAATATAAAAGTTTTGTTAAACTACGCAGATAAAGATGGTAATTTTACTACAATTACAGTGGAGTGCATGAATGACCTGGGGGTGGGGAGGGTCGGTTGAATTGGTTGAGGATTTTTTTTTGTTCTGTTAATATCGTTGAGAAGCTAATCTTTTCTGAAGAGCATCGACGGTAGATACTCCGAGCGAAAGGTCAGCAATAAACCACAGACGCACACCAAAGGGGAGGTAGTATTAAAGATTTATAAACACAGTGCGATCAACACGACGCGCCTCTAGTTGCGAGCAAACATGCACAGATGTTTTTTTCCTCGCCCGCGTGCAGGGCAAACAAAGAACACAGTGTTTCGCCGGAATTTCGGACAGTTAACTTCAGAGATGTGCTTGAGCAATCTTCGTACAAGATGCTTTTCTTCTCGGTGCATCAACAGCAGTACACTTTTTAAATGTCAGCAGCAGGCACTTGCTTTTAATAGATTTTTTTAAGGGTTCGGTCTGACAGCGTTGGTATACTGCGTGGGATTATGAAGAAGGGGTCTTAAAAGCCTGTCAAGAATCTTTTAATTAATTTCAAGTTCCCCCTCCTTCTCGTCGTTATTAGATGCTGGAGATGATTACTTCAGCAAAATAATTCTCAGACACGCAAAGCAGCTTCTTTCATTTTTTTCCTCCAGGTCACCGAGTTGCCATAGTTACTGGATTATACCCTAACGTGAGGTGCCGTTTCATTTTCTCGACCACCAGACGCAAGATACCTTGTCAAACTGCATCTCAGCCAACTCTACCCTCTTAATTTTACACAAGTGTACTTGTGCACTCACCCACGAACGCTCACATACGCACAGACACGGCGTCAATAACAGGAGACTTTAGGGAGGGAGTGAGGGAGGTTATATTCTGTGTTGCATGTCTTTGTCAATACAAGTCGATAACCTTCACAATAGTACGTCCCAGTGAATAGACCCCATCATGGAAAGTCGTCTGCTAGGCCAAATGCAACTCCGTATTTCTCAAAGTTCTTGGCTGTTAATCCTGGTTACAAACTTCAGCAGAATAAGTGTAGTCGCACTCATTTAGTCAATCAGCTTCTTATCTTTCGTTACGAAAAGTCAATGTGCGCATGTATGCCATCTCAGCAATAGTATGCAGACGGAAAACCGTATGGCGAGCAACAAATGAGCAGACGTAAATGTATGAAAACATTACAGCCTACTGGTTCTTCTTTTTCCGTGAAAGATTAGCTAAATAACTAACCTAGGGCTGGGGCAACGAAAACGAGTTTCAAAAGAAGGAGACCATACAGAAAAGATAAGGGTTCTGTAATCAACCCCGCCTATTTAATTACAAGCCTCTGGTCTGCTGTAATTTACAAGAAGAGACACGAGGGAGGTAGCCAGTGAACGAGTATTGCGGGAGTGGCGGGGTTGGGGAAGAAAAGTAGGGTGAGATAGTTCAGACTGGTAAAGGCAGGAAAGAGATGGTGTTATTCTGCATGTCGCTTGCCAGATCGGGGCACTTTCAACTCTTTATCTGGCGTTTACAAACACCGCTCCCCCCCCCCCACCACCACCAAAAAAGATCCAACACTCGATTTACATCTTGGAATGAATATAGTCGTTACATTTAACTGTTTTGATGTTAATGCGAAATGTGACTCGAATTTCAGACCAAGTAAAAACTTAGTATTTGGAAAACAAACGCAACAGTTGCACAAGAATACAGAGGTGCTGCTGACAGCGGACACTGTAGACCGAATTGGTGGTGGTGGTGGTGGGGGGGTACATGCTACATGTCAGGGTACATGTCGGGGGGGGGGGCGGGGTACATGTCAGTGCTGCTGACAGGATACTGTAGACTGAGGTGCTGCTGACAGGACATTGTAGACTGAAGTAGGATATGGTACATGCTACTGTTAACACAAGGACGAAGGCGACACATGACAAGACCAGAAGGCACTCTGTTAGGAAAATAGCCTCACTTTGGCTGCTTGGAGCATCTCCATTTTAAGTCAGTCTTTCTTCTCTCCCCCCTCCCCTCCTCTCTCTCTCTCTCTCTCTCTGACGTCGGTCTCGCAACGAAACAAAAAGTTCAACTTAAAAATCATCTTCTAGAAATAGCTGAAAGCGCGATTTGCGGTATCGATGTATCCGTTTCTCTTCTCTGTGTGCACGTGTTGTCTGTAATTTCCCCGTTGTTTCATCGGCAGCGGCGCAGGCTTGTGTTCAGTTTTCTCCGCTACATGCATTCAGGACGGACCCATTGTACCGAGCAGCGCTAGCCAGACAAGCGTGGGCCACAAGCGAGGAAGGCGAGAGAAGGAAGATGCCTGCGTTGCTGTTGCTGTTGAAGGCGACAACAAGTGTAATAAGATCATATCGCTGTTGTCGACATAAAAGAGGTAAGTTGTCCAAGAATTTGTAACAATTTAATAATATGGAATGAAAAGAAAATGCTTAGGTCTACCCGTAGAGCCAGATAACGCAACTATATGCGTGAATCTCCTGCACGTGCGAAATTCTTCCCAGCACAGATTTCACTGACTGGTAGAGGTGACCAACACAGTGATGGGAGGAGCAGATTGTTTTGTTAACAAATTCTTCATCTAGTTGCTTAGCTGATAAAAAGAGTTAAAAAAAACAACCCACGCATTTCATCTGCTCTTGAATGTGGCCAAAACCAGAAAATATTGTTAACATAGATTTTATCAGTTTGTGAAGGTGACTAAAACGGCAATGCGGGGACCAGAAAATGTTGTTAACATGTATTTCATGGGCTTGAGAAGATGAACAAAACATAAAGGTTTTGTGTAGGCCTACACAGAATTTAATCGACTTTGCCTCAGGGTGAGTGAAAACAGGAAGACCAGTAAATTTTGTCAAAATACCTCCGTCGACTTGTTAAGATGAAAAAAAAATTTCAATGCAAAGTTTATCAGCTTGTGAAGAGGACGAAAAAAAAATTCATAGCAGAAAGCCGGTAACTTTGTTCACCAGGAACTAGCTTCCTAAACCGTAGAGCTAACTATAGGAAACTGCGTGGATATGTTAACATAATAATAATAATAATTTCTGTGCAGTCAGTTGCGACACAGACTACGTTCATCGTTGAAATGGCAAATGGTGTGCATAGACCTGTAGAGATGGTCGACCGAAACAGCGTATTTGCGTCTTAGTGTAGACTTACAGATATTTATTTATATACATATAAACTGAAATAACTTAAAACTGTACGATGGCCGACACATGAGACGCCAGCTGGAACACGGCTGACAGAAGATGCTGCGGTCTCGGCCTCCCCCTCCCCGCCCCTCCTCCCCACACCCAACTTTGCAGTACCGCTGATACCGTGAACAGCTCCCATTGATGTCTGTTTATTGACGAGGTAGATGCTTAACAGTCCCAATGTCTTCTGTTGCATCGATATTTTTCTTGCTAATGTTCTCTGTGTGTACTTAAGAGACGATGCGCTGCCTAAGTGCCATAGCAACTTCATAACAAACCTCCAGGCACTAAGATCTGTCGCGTGCGGACATGACCAGAGAAAGATTGACAGAATGGGCGTGTTGTTCGAAATCGTGGGCAGGGACAAGGGGAGCAGTTTACTGAAAGAGAGCGTATTTAGAAAAGGTGGGGGAGGGGAGGGCATGTCTCAGTTACTTGGGGGGAGGAAGGCATGGATATTTACAGCAGGTTGTCGAAAATGTGCTTTAAACTGAGTCAATGCCAATACTAACAACGCACATTAATTACTTCTCTGCCTATCGCTGCGATAGTATTTTGCCTGCAGGCAACACGCCGGGACTCATGACCTTTCTACATGCCTCTGGGTATTCTTCGTCCATATCAAATCAAACGCTCCTTGTGCTTGTATCTTCTATAGCACTTGATAATTCTGCAGCTTCGTTTTACACTACAGTTTATTCCTATAATTTCTGTACATTGTTTGTATAGACGACATACACTCGCGGATACCGTAGATGCCGGTGATCGTCTTCAATCCTGGATGTAACGTAAAGGTGCGGGTTAGCATAGCTGCCACGTGAAACATAAATATTCCCCTCCTCCTTCAGGTAACAACGATATATTGCAGTAATTATCAGGTACAAGCCAAAACTAGCGTGTTAAAAATGTGTAAAAAAAATCAGCGGCGATTCAAAATTCTGTCTTGTCAAGGTGTCCTCCACACCGTAGGAAACAGACGACGACGACGACGACGACAATGATGATGACTTTGACGATGACGACGACGGCAGAAAATAGTTGTCAGATGTTAAAATCTATTGTCTAAGACATTCCCTGCGTTACATAGCAACTAACGCTGCAGTCTAGCTTGAACTGAGTAACATTCTCCAGGTGTAGTGGTTCTGATGGCATTTCCTGTCTTTGAAAGAGAAGAAAATCTTTATTCGCCACGCCGATGGTGCAGTTGTACGAAGACTGATAGCAGTGATCGCCATTTTCTTCCCTGATATTTCAACGAGTCGAACTAAAGAGTGAATGCCTTGGGTTCTCCCGTGTGAACAAAACTTTTTAGGGAGAAAGTGGACAGACAGTCTTGCAAGTAAATCAAAGGAGATCCACCACAACACACGCACACAGAGGAAGGAAAGGGGGACAGAGGGAGAGAAAGGAGGTACATGTATATATGGGAGGAAGACAGAGAGAGAGAGAGAGAGGGATGGATTTATGGAGGGAGGGATGGAGGGAGGCAGGGAGAGAAAGAGCAAGAGCTATTCTAATTCTTGAAGCTGCAATCGAAAATGTCAAGATGAAGTTTCGAGTGCCTGTTGCATCTACCGTGGCTCCGAGGAACTGGCATCCTGGCGGTGCTAGGACAGACGGCAACCTTCGTGCTATGACTAGTGACTGGCACAGTAGGTGACGCTCTGGCTGCGTACTCCAGGCATAATGAGCCCCAAGCAGGTCTCGTCAGCCGACACCACACCTGGCTGGGAGGGCTGACTGATGCTGCGTGCCGCTGACCTGGATAAGTTCAGCGACAAACTTATAGGCTCCTCTTGTGCAGCTCTTTTTTTTTTATCTTGTAGAAAAATACCGTTGTCATTTCCACGAAGGAAAACGGCACGAGATTTCAGTTTGCTGTCGATGAGTTTTGTCATGTTAGGGTGTTTTAAGAAAGCGGCATCCCGCATATCGGCTTAATTTGGACGCATTGACAGCACGAAGCAAAGTACCGCTTGGAACGTCACGAGGGCGCCGTTACAACCGAACAGTTAAAAAAAAGGGGGGAAAAGTGAAACTGCAGCGCAACAAAAGTCTAAAAGTGTGATAGAACAGATAAAGAAGGACGATTACCCTCGGCATAATGGACGCACTGCTGGCTGTCAGTCTAGACGGTAAGTCCTTGTGCGTGGCAGGCAAGATGGCGTGTGTGAATTTAATGTGAGAGGATGTAGGAGAAGCTAACGGCGCCGTTTCATCAAACATTTGACGCAATCACAGCTACTGTTTCTCTTTGAAACAGCAACAGTAAGTCCCTAGTGTTGTTTGTTTTGGTTTGTGTAAGTAGCATCCGACAAGAAGGCAGCATTTTAAACAAAATAATTAGTGCTCGTATTTCTCTACACTGAAGGGACGCTAGAGGACGGACTGACTGACTGAGTGACTTATTGATTGATTGATTGATTGATTGATCAGAGGGTCCGCGCGAAAATATGGCAAAGGTTTATTTTTAAAAAGTTTTTTTTAGCTGATCATTTTCGTAACAATATCTACGTCGGAAATTGCACGTATTCCAGCAGACAGAGAAAACCACAATTGAAAGAAAGGTATCCGTGTATTTTTTATGACAACACAGGTGAAGGAAAAGTGGGGAAATGCGTGTATTTATTTACATGTGTGGTTGCGCGCATGCGTGATCGCTGAAATGAACTGTTCTGAGAGGCTAATATTTTTAAAGTGCACTACGGCCTCTTGTGACCTTTCCTGTTCGTTTTGCCAAGAAGCAGATGAACGGAAACTCCATTACTATAACAGCTGATAAATTGCAGCTGTACATCATCAGCATCATGAGCTGCAAAGATTACGAAACAGGTCATCTACGGAGATCAGAGTCGAGTAGATGTCGCGAAAAGTGAATGTGAAGGTCAGCAGTCGATCGGACCTTATCAGAACAAAATCCCAAGTTTCTGCATAATGGTCCATGTCCTCTGACCTGGTCATTACCTCCACTCATCAGCAATGATCAATTCATTAACAGCGTCCCCCCCCCCACCACCACCACCAGATTTTCTTCGCAGTGTGGACAGAAAAGGGGGTAAGCTCCCTTGATCTCAACCTGAGTGACAGACTGTGCGCTTTGCGTAAAAAGCACAATAAACATTGCACAGCATGTTGACGCGCATTCAGCAAAAAACCAAAACAAAACAAAACAACAAACAAACAAAAAAAACCACGATGAAAACATGACACGGCATATTGAGGCGCACTAACTCAGTTCTCCGCCATAGGCGCTCCTCGTCTGATCTCACTCCCCACTGGCCATACTGCAGGGATCAAACTGGTTCTGTCAGTGTATATATAGCTTTGGAACAGGACTTCATCCATCCGTAGTGTGAACTCACCGCCAGGTGTAAGAACTGTCCCTCTAAAATTACCTACTTACTAGCGAACGAGGACCGGGGAGGGGGTCGGGGCGCCTGGATAGCTTTTCAGGCAGGGCTGCATAACCTGTAGAAGTTCCGGGTTTCAATCCAGGAGTGGTCACAACTGGAGTTAAACATTGTACAGACTTCATTTGACCTCTTCGCACTGGCCATTTTGATCTGATAGTCTGGTGGATTTTTTTCCAGTGCATCGCTTAGAAATAGGACTCCATATCCCACACCCCGACCCCATTTGTGATATCACCACGAGTTGGAAGCACTGTCCCTCTCAAGCTACCTACCTACCTACCAAACGTGGGCACGGATAGCTCTGAGCACAGAGCTCCGGACAACTGTGTGGGGCGATGGTGGTTTGAATCCATAGTAGCTTAGGATTATTTCCTGGAGTTTAACGTTGTGCAGACTCCATTCGGCCATCCCCCGAACATGAAACTGCCTGTCTGCACAGGCCATCTTACTGCAGCTATCACTTGCGGTTCTGTCAGTGCATAGCTTAGTAACAGGAACCTATCTTCCCATGGTACCAAATCACTGCTAGATGGAAACACGTGGATGCCCCTCTAAATTAACTACCTTATATCTACGGAGGAAAAACCACGTGATGAAAGAAGACACGCTATATGTTGATCCCAACCAAGCGGGCAGTAGCAGCGGCGGCGCGGCCTGCAATAAACTCCGTTGTTGTCTGGCCTTGTCTCGCCTTGAGGAGTGATGGACAGGAGCGGAGAGAGAGAGAGAGGAAGTGAAATTTCTGAAAACGACCACTGTGGTGATAACACCTTCATGTAATTCCTTCATTTCGTTCCTCTTTCTCTGGTGCTGTTAGTTCTGTTTAATGAAATATGTTTTTTTTTCCAAATAATTTAAAATGAAACAAGTGACTGATGCTTGGAACAAAACCTAAGGTAAAAGAGGAAGTGAACTGTGCTAAAATGACAGAGACAGAGTCAACGTTTCCGGTTACTATCCCTTCGTCAGGACAACTCAAAGGACTACAAACAGGCACTTAACTGAGTGCAGTCGCACGCAGACAACATTACAGCCTAGATCTCTTCCTGTGCTCTACCTGCTACTTCACTCAGTGAAGTGTCTGTTTTTATTCTTTATCTGTTAGTGTTCTTCTGAAGACAGGGTACTCCCCTGTTTTTAGTCTTTATCTGTTAGTGTTCTTCTGAAGACAGGGTACTCCCCTGTTTTTATTCTTTATCTGTTAGTGTTCTTCTGAAGACAGGGTACTCCCCTGTTTTTATTCTTTATCTGTTAGTGTTCTTCTGAAGACAGGGTACTCCCCTGTTTTTAGTCCTTATCTGTTAGTGTTTTTCTGAAGACAGGGTACTCCCCTGTTTTTAGTCTTTATCTGTTAGTGTTCTTGTGAAGACAGGGTACTCCCCGACACCTGACCCCGTCTTAGCCGTTGTTAGCTTGGTTCATTTACTCTGTTGTTGTCTCAAAATAAATTATAAAATTATGATTATTATAAAAATGTAATACAAGACTACTACTACATAATGTATGAATAGACTACTGTGCCTCTTTCAGTCTTCTTTTCCGTTAAAAAGAAAAGAAAAGAAACAGCGATTAGCAGTGACAATTAAGTTTAGAATATGTTAACTAGCATAATGGCACAACGCTATGAGACAGCTCTAAGGGGATTGTTTAATGCGTCTCCCACACAGGCTCTCCCACACTGAAAAACCGAAATAATGTGAAAGATTCTTCTGTTCACAGTAAAATCAAACAAGATAAATAAAAAAATAAATAAATCGTTTGTGACAAGTAATTTTAATGCGTCACGAAGGTCCCTGTGTAAAATGTATATAATTAGGGCCTGTAGCTGCTAAATGTGACTCCGCACACGTACACGTACACGCACGCACACACGCACATGCGCATACACACGTACACGTGCACGCACACGCACATGCACGCGCACACGCACACGCACACGTACACGTACACGTACACGCACACGCACACGCACATGCACGCGCAACCCTTCATGAAGTTTTCTCCGCCACTCCTTGCCTTCACCCTGATGACGTCTTTGTCTTCCAGCTCAGCTGCAGACAAGCATGGCGGACATCCACTCGGCAGCCTTTGTTTTGCTTCTTCAGTTATTGGTGGTAATAAACAACCGCGGGGCAGTGGCCAGCGCCAGCTTCCTCATTCCCAATTTGCCGAAGAAGAGGTTCTCCAAGCTGGCGGACATTAACGTCGGCGCCCTGCTGCCCTTGTCTAGCTATGACAACTCTCTTCTCTGCACTGACCGACCCGAGTCCACCTGGTCAGTCCATTATACGCAGGTAACACGCTTCGTTACAGGCCAGACAGCACCAACAACTTGCTCAAAGGAGGGGACCACGACAAAACAAGGGGAAACATTTCGTAGATCGAACATCGACGCCCCAGTCCTCAACCTTCATTAGTCTGTCCATGCGGCCTCCTGCCTGTCTTTCTGTCTTCTTGTCTGCTTGGTTGTCTTTCAGCATGTCTGTCTGTCACGCTGTCTGTTTAATTTTCCTTTCCAAACATCACATCACTATTCATTAAGAACATATAAAACACCTCTTGACGATAATATTATATCATTGTAATAGAATGCAAAGTTGGACTGTTTCTTTACGGTGCGGTTGCAAGATGACATTTATCGTGATGTAAATTCTCGACCGTCCTGACGTACTGGGTGATATTTGCAACCTTCTTAGGAGTCGATATTTGTCGGAAAGAACATTGCAAATTGTATCTGGGGCGAAGAAGCAGTGGTCGTTGTTAGTAAATCAAAGGAGAAATACAGGTGATGTGCCTGTCTTTACGTGACACAGCGATAACTCCTTTCCTCACTGTACACTAGAGGTGGCGGCAGGCTCCGGAATACAGGTAAATACCTGTAAGTCTTACCACTGTAAGGTATACCGGTACAGCAAGTACAGATACGATTAATTTTGAATTGAATGTCAACTCGCGCGTTTATGAACCTAACATCAGCGGGAAGGCACTAGTCGGCCGTGTAAACAGATTCTGTCAACGTGTCTGACCCTGACCTAGACCCACACAAAGTCTTCACTAGAAACTAAATCGCGCTGATTCCAAAAAGTCCGAAAACGTCCTGACAACATCAACTTAGAGATTGACTGAAGGGGAAGCCGACCCTGGAATAGTCTTGTCATCAGGGTGAGCAGCTACAGTATGCTTTCTTCGTTAAGCAGAATAAATGATCAACAAAACAGATAAATATTATAGATCGATACGAAACACTTACAGTAACCGAAAACATTAACTGATGGATAATGTCCAGCAAATTTAGAAAATCGAAGATTTAAGTCAAAATCTAGTCACTAATGTATAATGATTAAATAGTTATGAAAACAGTGTGTTACGGGATAAGTCTGCTGTAACTGTTGGGCAAATGGTCAGTATTAGGAAATTAATACCAAGGGTTGCGGTTTTATTTTGTAAAGCGCACCATGGGCCTCATCCAAACGATAAACTAAAGGACGTGTCGGCTGCAATTACTTTTAAAAGAAAGTCGTTCCTTTCTCGTTTTCGTGATTCTTACCAAGGACGATGGAAATAACAGCAAACGACCAGGATTTCGAAATGGTGGAAAACAATCGAGGAAAGTCTTGGTTATGAAAACATTTGGTTGGAAAAACAAGTGCAAAAGCAGAGTTAGAGATGGAAGAAAATGTCGCTGTTTGCAGTACAGACGACACCATCCGATGGTGTTTGGTTGAACCTGTAAAGATTTGCACAAAATATTCATTTGTTTATTCGGTGTTAACTTTGTTTTCGGTTTTCTCTCTCCCTCTCTCTCTCTCCCACACACACGCACACATATGCACCTGCACTGCAGAAGCATGCCTGCAAGTGCACACCGCGTTAAGCATAGCTGACAAGTTTTTGCTTCCAAGAAACCCGGGGGGTATGGTAGTGAAATACCGTACGGGAGCCTGGATAGCCCTACAAGCTGAGCTGCGTGCTAGCGTGTGGTGTTGCTGGTTTCAATCCAGAAGTGGCTAAGGATTATTTCTACGGTTAAACATTTTACAGCTTTATCCGGGCTTCCACACAACATTAAACTGCCTGTCCGCACTGACCATCTTATATTGCACTTATCAGTCTGGTGGCTCTTTCAGTGCATAGTTTAGTAATAGGACTCCATCCCCACATAATACGAAATCACCGCGAAGTGGAACCGCTCTCTACCTACCTACGGCACACCTTTCTGCGTACTGGTACGGGTTTCTGTAGCTGTACCCACCTGTACTGTGCAGGCGCTTGAGTACGCGGTGAGGCTGACAAACCAAGCGGAGCTACTGCCGCACAACCTCAGCCTGGGCTTCGCCGTTCTCAGCGACTGCTTCACAGAAAATGCTGCCGTGGCACAGGCCCTGGCCTTCGTACCGCAGACTGACTGCCCAGGTATTTATAGTTTGTCATAACATTTCATGAATTCTAGCCATCACCGTCTTTCTTTTTGTACCGCAGACTCGCTGCCCAGGTATTTATAGTTTGTCATAAAATTTAATGAATTCTAGCCATAACCGTCTTGCTTTTTGCACAGCAGACTGCCTGACCAACCAGCCAGATAGTTTAGTTATAATATTGTCATAATTTTTTAAAATAAATTCTACCTATTACCGCCCTACCTTTCGTACCACAGACTGGCTGAGCAGGAAGTGTCTTCAAGGTGTTGTCATATTAAGAAGTAGTTGTTACGGACCCTGGTCTCTGGACCTCTATAGAGGAGCCATAGGGGGAAGTGTTGAGTCGTTGCGGTGTCACAGCTTCGTTAGTTGGTCGTTGTATAGCTTCAGAGCTGTGTATCGCAGAAGCCGTTGTTTCAGTAGTGACAAGAGTAGGTGCTCTGTTTTCGGTCACTTATTGTATCGATGTGTAGAGCGGGATCATAGGCCGTTTTGCAGTTTGATTTCCCCTCTGGCTTTAGTTTGTTTATCCTGTTTGTCTGATTCCTCGCGGTATGACGTAATCAGGCAACGTCTTACCCTAGATACGAGCACGGTGATTCTCTGTAAATAACCTGTAGATATATTTGATGTTGTCGAGTCAGTGGATGAAATAGATGTTGAATAACGGTTCGCTGCAGTTGTGTCTTTTACGAGGGTGGGGGCTCTTGAGCCTGTGTGAGACTGAGCGAACATGTCAGAGTATGAGAATCTTTTCCCTCGGTAGATTTCTCTAGTTATTCAAATTATTTCATAGCGTCGTCATCCTTTGGTGTAGAAACCATTGACCTGAGGCAGTAAAGGTTTTGGTGACGATCGCTCAATTAATTTTAGATTTACGAGATCACCATAAAAGTTTGTTCAGTAATTCTGAAGAAGTCTAGTCCATTAGGTTAAGGTACGGCCCGTCGGCCACATGCTGACGGTCAAGTTACCGCTGTCGTAGTGATCGTCAAGCAATCAGGACTTGATGCCTACCAAGAGAGAGAGAGAGAGACGTTGAAGAAACGAAGGCAGTATTCGATTAAACGTGGAACCCAATGGCTTTACTGATAATGAAAAGAATCAATAAGATGATCCTGGCAGATGAATTTTAAAAAATGCAAAATAGAATTATTGGTCTATATATTGACTGATGAATGAAATGACGAATGACTGCATAAATCACTGGCGGTTGAATAGATAAGCGCTAGTTTAAAATAAATCAGGCGTTACGTTAGACCAGTCCAGTAGATAAATCACTCTTTAGGCTGAAACTTCAGTGATACATTCTGTGCCTTTTACACAGAGGGGAGTCCCTCTCCCCCTAAAGGCATCACCTTGCCTTATTTCTGAGCGTCTAACATGTCCAGTCACCTCCAGTGCAGTCCAGACTGACCTAAAAGCCTCTACTGGCATGTTTCTGCTCAACTCCTTCACAGCTCCCAATAACGAGACCCAAGACGCGGTGGAGTTTTATGACGTCGTCGCTGTTATCGGCGCCAGCTACAGCCCGCAGAGCAAAGCCGTGTCGCACGTGCTGGGGCCCGCCAAGGTGCCACTCATCAGCATTCACTCCACCAGCGACGAACTGAGCGACAAGTCGCAGTACCCATTCTTCCTGAGGACAGTTCCGCCCGACAGGTAAGGGGCATCCAGATTGCAGCCACACCTACGGTCTTTGCTAGAAATGCAAAAAAAGGTTTGGGGTTTCTCTTTGAGAGATCGCCCAGACGAATGCGCCCGGTTCGGCGAACTAGAACGCACTACCGTTCGGTTAAGAAAGGTCTTTACAAATACAGGCCTACGTGGAGGGCTGCCACGTCTTCAAACCTGAAGAACATTCTCATCCCCCGTAGACTACCTTCGTAGTGCCACTGAAAATCAGAAAATCAGAACGGCACGGTCGAAGTCACTCTAGACAAGGACCCTTTACGCCTTTAGACAGGTATCAAGGCGCATTGCTTCCTGTGTTACCTAGCGGCAGGTGTGCGGCTTTTGACTCGCGGAGGAACTGGTGACGTTCGGCGTAAGACAGGAAACAAAAGCAAAGAGTGTAGTCAGATAAGACACCACATTTATAGCTTTTATCAGAATAACTTTGACAGTAAAAAACATTGTTCATTTTGTTTTTATTTAAATATGCGCTCAGCCAACAATATGATGCCAGCATTTTTTTCTTGAGCTTGGGTTATCTTTCAGATAAAATGTGTGCATGTGTATGTGCGTGTGTACACTTAAAATAAATTGTCGACAAAGATGTTCATCATTGTCGTTAAATACCTGAATGAAACCTTTAAAAACAAAACTATAGTTTTCAGATTATTGTTGATTTTTTTCATTCTACCGCAGTAAAAAATTGTCAAACATTTTAATATGACCACACACGAAACAATGAAACTTTCTGTTGTTGAAGATTTCAGTTCCAAGCCATCTTCTCCATCATTCGTCTGCATGGCTGGAGCTACGTGTCTGTGGTCTACTGGGAAGGCAGTTACGGAGAGAACGGTTATAGGCACCTCAGAGAACTGTTCGACCAAAACGGCCTGTGCTTTGGAGCCACGCACAAGGTTCCCCTCGTCGTCAGCGATGAAGAGGTGAAACAGACGATGAGGTCTTTCGAGTAAATACTACTTAAGGCGTCGTGGCTACCAACTCTCCTCAACGCGTGGCCACGTGTTCCCTTTAGCATAAATGTTGTAGAAAATTTCGTGAACAGAGTAGAGCTAATATTTTTCATTTGGTTGAAGCAGCAGCTGACACCATTCCCGATGTTTGCACGTGTCGTCCTTGACGTGACCCAGAGATCGCGGGTTTGTGTTCTTGAAGGCCGAGGCCATCGCCCAGAGCTTGGTCAAGTACAGCAAGGCGCGGGTGGTCGTCATGATCACAGGGATTAGCAACACCCGCTCCATTCTAACCGCCGCGGGACGGCTGGCGCCACCTGGCACGTTTGTCTGGCTAGCCTCCGACGCCTGGAACGCGGGAATCTCCAGCATGACGTCACTGGGGCCACTGGTGTGGGGCAGCATCTGTGTGACCCCATTCACTGCCGTGCTACCTGCCTACGACGACTACTTCAAGCGCGAGACACTGGTAAGATTCCCTCAGATGGCAGGCGTCAATCCTAGCCGATTTCGCATGGCGTCATCAAGAAAGAAATTTAATTCCGTTGTGCAGTTTGGTTACACTTTTCGCACTTTTTTCCATTCTTTTATCTGCCTGCCTGCCTGTCTGTCTGTCTGTCCGATTGTCCCTCCCTCTTCTGGAAATCTGTGTTTCACTTAAAGTAGAAAGATAAAAATATATTTGCTGGCTGATAGTATTTGAGCACATTACCAAGAGCTAATTGTGTTTAAGTGCAGGTGTGTCCGCACCTCTTGTGAGTCAACAATGTCCTCCACAGGTCAGGTCTGATGACCCTTGGCTGCGCGACTTCTGGGAGGACTACTTCAACTGCTCGCTAGCCAGTGGGACCTGCCTGGACAACATGACCCTGGCCACGCACGGCGCGGGGCGGTACGTGGCGCAAAGCTACACCGCCTACCTCGCCGACACTGTCCGCATGATCGCCAACGCCACCGCGCGCGTGCTGGGGTCACCGGCGTGCTCAGGTCGCACGGGGTCGGACGCGCGTGCGTGCGTCACGGGGTCGCGCCTGCTGGGGGAGCTGAAGGCCACGCGGCAGGAGGGTCACACTGGCTGGCTGGAGCTGGACGGCAACGGCGACCGCTTGGGTCAGTTCGAGGTCCGGCAGCTGCTGCCCGCCGGAGACGGCTCGCTCAACGACGCGCTGGTGGCCAGGTTCGACGCCCGCCTCGGCGCTCTGTCACTGGTGATGAACTTCAGCTGGCTGCAGCATCAACTTTCGGAGACTGGGGACACTCCAGCTGTCCCCGAGTCCCGCTGCAGCTGGCCGTGCGGACCGGGAGAGGCTCGCATCCCGCAGGAAGTGACGTGTTGCTGGCTGTGCAGGCCATGTCGGCTCAACGAATATCTAGTCCTCAACGGCACCATGTGTCAGACCTGTCCCACCTTCACCTGGCCCGACCCTGACACCGGCTACACCACGTGCTACGACATCCCTCCCGACACCCCCACTTTCAGCAGCTTGCGGGGGGTCATCCAGACCTTGGCGGCCCTCCTGTGTTTCGTCACCTGCATCGCCGTTCTTGTCTTCTTCGTCCGCCACTGGCATTGCTGCATCATCAAGGCCAGCTCTCGAGAGTTGTCCCTCCTCATGCTCCTGGCCATCGCTCTGGGCTACGTCACCATGGTGACGCTGCTGGCTCCGCCCACCGAGGTCACGTGTCGCGTCAACTACCTGCTGTTCTGCCTGAGCTTCGCGTTCATCTACGGACCGCTGCTGGTGCGCGCGCTGCGCGTATTCCGCATATTCTCTGCAAGCCAAGCATCCGCCCTCCGACCGCAGATGACTGGGTCTGGGTCCCAGCTTGTCTTCTCCGCCGGACTTGTTCTCATTCAGGTGAGACACTGGGACAGTTCGTGTCCAAGGTCTAACGAGTTCTACATTCTGCCTCCCCATTCTCCCTCTTAATCTAGCTTTGTGCTCTGTCTCGCTGAGACTCACGCAACAATTAAAAAGACTCATTAGAACTTGCAAACGGCCTGCAAAAAGCGCATGGCAATAGCAGCACTTAATTGCTACATCATTAAGTTCGTTGGGTACATGCGAACGATTATATGCGGCTGTGTGTATGTTATGATATTGGGCGGGGGGGGGGGAGGGAAGGGAGAGAAAGAGATGACCATTGGTAAAAGACGTCGTGGCGCTTAGCTAAGCAATTAAACTACGATTATTTAAAATACTATTCAAACTTCCAGGTGTTGATCTGCTGCGTAGTAATGAGCGAGTACGGCCCCTGGCACAAGCGCTTCATGGCAGTTGCCATGGAGGCGTACGTGGAGGTGAGCTGCCAGCTGCCCGCCGCCGGCCTGTACTCCTTCCTCGTCTACAACCTGCTGCAGGTGGCCGTCTGCTCGCTGCTGGCCTTCAAGACGCGCCACCTGCCGGACAACTTCAACGAGTCGCGCTTCACGTCCATGTGCGTGTCCACCACTCTGGTCGTCTGGCTGGCCTTCATCCCCGCCTACCTGGTGTCCGGCCGCGAACACCTCCGGCTCTTGATGCTGGCCTTGGCCCTGGCTCTCAACCACTCGGTGGCGCTCGTCTTCCTCTTCCTGCCCAAGGTCTACGCCGTCCTCTACCTACAAGACGCCGCCAACACGAGCGCCATCACGGCCAGAGGTTTGGGGACGTCAATCAGGACAGTCAGCGACGCTGATAGCTGTAACGGAAACAGGATGGCCGGATGTGACGTTAGTACTAGGTCTCTTGGGGAAACGGACGGAAGCGTGTACAGTGGGCCAAACTTTCTGCAAGTCCGGCCGCTTCCTCGGAATTAACTTGAGTCCTGCCTGACAGGCAGACTTCACTGGATAAAGGAGTGTGTCTTGTAGAAACTTTATTCGACTTGCAAGGGCTGGGATCAGCTGCAGCTATGGAATCTTGCCCCGTCCTTAGGTTTTAATCAAGGATATATTTGACTTTTTATTTTCTGCACATATAAATCGTCACCACCTAGACCTACGCTGAAAACAAATATGCCGATCTGAAGACTGAATCAACATAGATTTATGTAATGGTGGAACTCGCTTCCCTATAAGCAATCTGCCTTAAGCCATATTCGCCACGGGGGTGATTCCAAATTGTGCGCGAGGTACCTGGCCGTTCTTTTAACGACGTCAACAATGTCGACTGAAGGAAGGTAAAAATAAAAGACGCCAATTAGTTTTAACGCAATGCTGTCTCTGTTATCTCGCTAAGCCTTCCCCCACCACATATTTTACCTGTGAAAGTAAAATAGTTAGGTCTATAATTAATAGCAAGTAGTCAACTCTTGAAATAAAATACGACACAAAGGCTAGTTATGCTTTCCCATCTTTCTCCGAAAATTAGCACGGTTGGAAGGAAATTAAATCAGAGATGAGTAATACACGCAACTGCCTGCCGTATAAAAGCAGAAATGAAAATTTCAAAGGGAAACAAGATTAAATGAGCTGAAACATTCGCATCACACTTTCATCGATGTCCTGGAGAAAGACCTTGTGTTTAAAAGTCGAGTTGGAGACTAGTACGAAGTATTTATTACTATCATCACCTCGTCTTAACTGATAAACGCTTGGGACAAACTATAATTCTTAATATCAATAGAAAACATACTGTACATCAGTCTTTTTACATTTGAAGAATGTAAGGGCTGTAAACACTTATCAGGGGTGGGAGATACCTAAAATCAGCCCTAAATAGAAATATTTGATTTGATATAGTTTGATTTGAATTTTTTTTATAAGCTGCTGTATTTACATTGACAATACCTGAATGTAGAGTTTCTTATGAAGAGTACATGTCGCTTTGGAGGGATTTTGTGCACGTGATACTGATTGCCGGCTGTGATATAATCACATAATCATAACCCTATCGATGCGTTTTCAAGGGAAAGAGATCGGGTTTTTTTCCCCCAAAAGGAACCCTTCACCCTTAATTTTTACTTTTGTCGTTCGAGCTTTTAAAACTCACGTCATACATGTTCATTTGGCGAGGACGATGCAAGCACGACCTCTGACGATTGTAGGTCATTGTGACGGTGGTGACGTCAAATGTTGATGTTGATGATGATGATGACGAAGACGACGACGACAACAACAACAGCGACAACGCTGATAATATGACTCTCCACGAAGGAATGACCTAACGTTCCACTATCATGCGAATTTCCACTATCATGGGAAGTGCATATTGTGGTGTTGGTTTGTGTGTTTGGGTCGGGGGAGGGGGTGAGAGTTCTCACGTTACCCATGTTTAAAGGAGTTAAATCGTAACTCCCTGAGCTGTATGTGTAAGTTTAAGCAAATCTCACGCATTTCACTGTATATGTAAGCACATAGAAAAGTTTTTTTTAAATCTTGAAACAAAGGTTTTGATTTCAATTCTGTCAAATCTGGTTGCTGCCCCCGACTAAATTTTTTTTAAAAACTGCCCGTGTGCCGACTTTTTTGCTGGATGCGAGTATGCTTGTGCATGGTTTGTATGTGCGTGGGTCCGCATGCGCGTCCTTATGTGTTATTGTGCGCATAGGTACGTGCTTCTGCGCAGGTTGGTGTGAGTGTTTTGTGCGCATGTGCCGGTGTTTACGGTTGCCTGTCACTGCTGCGTGTATTATTTAACTCTCGTGCAGCGCTTTAGTAATAATAAATAATAATAATAAATGTGGATTTGTAACGCGCGAGAACACATTTCATGCACACCTCGCGCGGAGCATGAGCCTTCCAGACCTCCACGGACACCATGACAACACACACACACACAACCCGATCTCCCATCAGGACGCTGCTGTTATGTTAATTTATTTTCCAGTCCTGATCACGGTAAATGTATTCTAAGAAAACAGACTTTACACTTTTCAGCAAATTCTCCGACACCCGTACGCGTTTACTCCGCCTAAGGGAGACAACGTTGTATTAAAAAAACTGTTTCCAGAAAGATTTCACCTCTGGTTATTTCTTGACGTGGCTCGTTTGTCAGAAAGTCGTTAGCATTTTTCTTCGACCATACCCACCAGTTAGTAGCTAAACACATACATATTCAAGACGCGCGTTTCACAGGAACAGAGTACAACAGGCGTTTTGTGTCGGTATAGTTTAGTCTAGTGATCTATGATCAGATGTAGCTCTACTTGTTTGAAACCATGAAAAAGGTACAGTTCCTCTCTTACTGTGCTCTGACTAATAGACAATTATCACGACAAAGCTAAAACTTCAAAAGTAATGATAATAACACCAAAGCGATGGACGTGATGCGAAGTCCTCGGGCTAACTTTTACATCCTGCCTCATATCAGTTACAGCCTGATCACCCGATGAATCACCCGAGTGATTCTAGTTTTTGAGGCTAGTTTCAACTAAATTCAGGCTGTATATAGCCGTTGGAGACCAAGAATTCTGTTCAGGAACGATGCGTTCTTCGTTTTAAAGCCAAGACTCACATATCAGATCTTGGCAGAACTCAAAGGCTTCGTCAAACAGATGAATCCACGTTCCAGTTATGCATCTGGGAACAGAGTAAAATCGTCTTCACGTTTAGGGATGGTTAGGAAAAGCCACCACTTAAGTGATCCGTTCTTGTCACGTTATCCTCTGTGAAGGTCGTGCGTCTCACAAGGCTTCTGACCGTGGTCAGGCGCCTGCCATCTTGCGAAAAGGTCATCGTGACCCTCCGAGGTCCAGTGACGGTGGTGGCTGTGATGTCGGCGTCTTGTAGGTAGAGGACGGCGTAGACCTTGGGCAGGAAGAGGAAGACGAGCCCCACCGAGTGGTTGAGAGCCAGGGCCAAGGCCAGCATCAAGAGCCGGAGGTGTTCGCGGCCGGACACCAGGTAGGCGGGGATGAAGGCCAGCCAGACGACCAGAGTGGTGGACACGCACATGGACGTGAAGCGCGACTCGTTGAAGTTGTCCGGCAGGTGGCGCGTCTTGAAGGCCAGCAGCGAGCAGACGGCCACCTGCAGCAGGTTGTAGACGAGGAAGGAGTACAGCCCGGCGGCGGGCAGCTGGCAGCTCACCTCCACGTACGCTTCCATGGCAACCGCCATGAAGCGCTTGTGCCAGGGGCCGTACTCGCTCATTACTACGCAGCAGATCAACACCTGTTGATGAAAAAAAAAATTGTAGTTATACTGGTAGCCTAAGCAGCATGCATTCGAGCCAGTAAAAATCTACCACTACTGTTGCTGCTTTTTTTCTCTCTCTGCCTCTCTTTCCTTCTTTCCTTCCTCCCTACTTTCTGTCCTTCGTTCGAGGCATTTAGGCAAATTAGGACAGAAAATCCTATGTGAAAACTGAA
>SMGT01008788.1:284521-297939 GCA_004794575.1 Lanistes nyassanus
CGTACGCTTCCATGGCAACCGCCATGAAGCGCCTGTGCCAGGGGCCGTACTCGCTCATTACTACACAGCAGATCAACACCTGTTGATGAAAAAAAAATTGTAGTTATACTGGTTGCCTAAGCAGCATGCATTCGAGCCAGTAAAAATCTACCACTACTGTTGCTGCTTTTTTCTCTCTCTCTGCCTCTCTTTCCTTCTTTCCTTCCTCCCTACTTTCTGTCCTTCGTTCGAGGCATTTAGGCAAATTAGGACAGAAAATCCTATGTGAAAACTTAAATCCATACCAACAAAATTGTGATAACTACCTGAACGAGAATTAGACTCCCAGAAAAGAGCAGCTGATGACTTGAGTCAATCATCCGAGGTCTTTGTGCCGACCTGCGACCAGCCTCAAAGATTCGGAAGATGCGCTGCGCTCGCACGAGAAGAGACCCGTAGATGACAGCGAAACTGATGCAAAACAGCAGGTAGTTGACGCGACACGTGACCTCGGTGGGCGGAGCCAGCAGCGTCACCATGGTGACGTAGCCCAGAGCGATGGCCAGGAGCATGAGGAGGGACAACTCTCGAGAGCTGGCCTTGATGATGCGGCAATGCCAGTGGCGGACGAAGAAGACAAGAACGGCGATGCAGGTGACGAAACACAGGAGGGCCGCCAAGGTCTGGATGACCCCCCGCAAGCTGCTGAAAGTGGGGGTGTCGGGAGGGATGTCGTAGCACGTGGTGTAGCCGGTGTCAGGGTCGGGCCAGGTGAAGGTGGGACAGGTCTGACACATGGTGCCGTTGAGGACGAGATATTCGTTGAGCCGACATGGCCTGCACAGCCAGCAGCACGTCACTTCCTGCGGGATGCGAGCCTCTCCCGGTCCGCACGGCCAGCTGCAGCGGGAATCAGGGGGTTTGAGGTCCCACCCTGGGCGCGCCGTCTCCTCCACCCCTCGTGTTTGGTACTTCCAGGTCATGTCCCTCACGTGCAGGAATTCGTCGTCATTCGTGTCGAACCTTCTGACTTCCACAGCCGTGAGGGGGCTCGTGTGCGCGCTGTCGTTCTGGGGAAGGACCTGGCTAATGACGTACTGACCCTGGCGGTCGCCGCTTTGATCCAGTTCCAGCCAGCCTGTGCTGCCTGGCTGCTGCGTGGCCTTCAGCTCTGACAGCAGCCTCGGTCCGGTCACGCATCTGCGCGCCGCTGGTCCCACGAGACCTGCGCAGTTCGGTGAGTGCAGCACGCGTGCTGTGGCGTTGGCGATCATGCTGATGGTGTCGGTGACAAAGGCCAAGCTCGTGCTGAACGAGATCTGACCCCCGCGGGCTCGCAGAGTCTGGTTCGAGCTGCACGTGCTGTTGTCGAGAGAGCAGTTGAAGAAGCTTTCCCAGAATTGAGCGAACCACGGATTACGCGTGTCCTTCTGCAAGATCAGACACTGTATTGCGCGGAATGTAAACACTGGCACAAGGCACTGCAGGCAGGAGGACAACAGGAATATTTATTGAGCTTTTATAGGACATCCTACGTGCAATGCTTCCATGTTTTGTTTAATAGAAAACATGCAAAGTTACTGTGCAGCCTTTCTTGACTCAAAACAACGCATAACATGTAGACAGCACGTCAAATATATCTAGATACACACGTATACAAGTGCATCTAAAAATAATATTTTATTGTGCCGTTAAGATTGACGGGTTTGAGTTAGTATGGAGTGGCGTTGCTTTACGCGTTGCGACGCGAAAGTTGGGGGTGGGGGGCAGACAGGCTGGGGTGCAATTTTATGAGATTACAGCAGGAGGAGGAGGAGGAGGTATAAGGGGAATGAGAAATGTAGGCAGACAGAAGTGGAGACAGAGACCTACCGGTGTAAGGTTCCCGAAGTAGTCCTCGTACGCAGGGACTCTGGCCCCTAGAGGTCTGACCACAATAGCTCCCCACAGGGTCTTGCCCAGGTCCGCCATCGTGTGGGCAGTGCTCGCCCACGAATCGCTCGCCACCCACAGGAAATGGCCGTCCGCCTCCATCTCAGACGTGGCCGCCATGATGCTGTGGGCGACGCTGCTGCTGGTGATGAGGACAACGACCCTGGCGTTCTTGCTCTGCACCAGCTTGACGGCGAGGCTGGCAGCCTGGGGACACGGGGGGGGGGGGGGGGGGGGGGGGGGGGGGGGGGGGGGGGGGGGGGGGGGGGGGCAAAGGGTTGACAGTAACCAACGTTTTCTCACTTCACTTTCGAGAATGGTGGAGATTCTTTTATTTGCCTCGTTCAGCGTTAAGATACTCCGACTTGTTCCTGTCTTTTGTCGTTGTCAGGAAAGGGGGGGGGATGGGCAGGTAGGGTACAGGGGTGTGAGGGATAGATCTGTCCTGTTACCCCATCCGTTATTGTCGGTCACAGTCGCCTCTGTGTCTTACAAAGTGCGTTCTGGCATTCACCTGACTGTCGCTGATACCCCAGGGGACTTTCAGCGTCGTCCCCAGACAAATGCCTTGTTCTTCAAACAGTTTTAGCAGCTGCCGGAAACCGTTCTCGCCATAACTGCCCTCCGCGTACACCACGGACACATACGTCCATCCGAACTGCTGTATCATCTTGGAGATGGCGCGGAACTGAAATCTGTAGTTGTTACAGCAATTATGATCATGGAGATGTCATGGAATTGAAATCTATAAATTTTACAACAGATATGATCGTGGAGATTTTGTAGTATTGAAGTGTGTGGATGTTGCAACAATTATCATCGCAGAGATGTTGTGGAATTAAAATCCACATGTTACAACAACTATCATCGTGGAACTGAAATCTGTAGATGTTATTATCTTCTTGGAGATAGTGTGGAGTTTTGCTGGTAAATCGAAAGACAATAGGAGTTTAAACTGTATGATAATAATGTAAATTCAGTTTGTGTGTACAAGAGATGTGCGGGAATTGATGCTTGACATCCCTCTCGCACCAATTGCTCCTATTACACGAAAACTTGTCAGTCAATAACAGCATCACTTTCGTTCTTATTCTGCAATTCACGGTAGCACTCTAAAACAACCTTTTCATTCGGAATACGCCAAGGAGAAGCATTTCTACAAATCTGACATATTGCTGTCTAAACCTGTATTTCAGCTTTCTGTGGAGTCGCTACTTTTGTCACGCTCTGTTCGACGTCTCTGACAAGTCTGTCGAAGTGCGGGCATGCAGAGCGACGTGCGAGACCATCAATGCGCGCGAGTACAACGCCAGCTTCTGAAAAGATTAATTTTGTGTCGGGATCGGGGAAACAACGAGAAAATCGATGCTGAGTACCTGAGTGCCCAAAGCAGCGCAAATTGACTTTGAAGCGCGTCTTTGTCAATACCTCACTATCCATTTTTAAAAAATGCCAGCGTCTTGATGGCAGGCGAATTAGCTGGCACTAAACTACAACTAACGCCATGTCATTTCGAACAAAGGTGGCGTCTGACACTTAGCGCTCCGCACGCTACCAAAAACTCGCGTTTGCCTTAAAACAAAAACAGTCTATCACGCGTAAATGACTTCGAAATTTGAGCAATAAACGTTACACCCACTGTGCCTTCAAATCGACATCTTCTCAAAGTCGCGTCATGCACGTGGAGGCTTCAATATGTTATTTAAAAAAAATTAAATTGATCTGGACTTTGTTAAGCGACCAAAGCGATATCAGTGTTGACTTGTACCGCCAAATTTCAAGTCAACTAAAAGACCACAACTAGTTCTGCACACTGCAGCATTTAGAGATATCGTTTTTAATATATATATAAAATAGTGACTCGAAATGCTGAGGTAAAGAGAAACCAGAGTATTTAGAACCTACCCTTTTCATATCTACAATTTCCCAAAGCCTTTACTCGATCAGCTTACGTACATACCTGGAAAGTAGCCTTGAAACTAGTACAGAAATGTTATCATTGACCACACGGAGAGATTCAGCGCTCAGTTATGAGCATTGCTGAAAACATCACTGTTAGGGACACTCACTGCATTTTAGATTTTGTTTTAACGCAGCACAACGCTGGTTTGAACTGGGGGTTAGCAATCACCCGGTCAGCGCTATACCTGTCAGGTGGCACGGTCCGGAGAAAGTACGGGAAGAGAGTTTTGTTGCTGAGCTCGTCACTGGTGGAGGAGAAGCTGATCAGAGGAACCTGTGCAGGACCCAGCACGTGCGACACGGCTTTGCTCTGCGAGCTGGTTGTACAGCCGATGACAGCGACTACGTCATAGGACTCCGTGACGTCATTGCCCAAGTCTCGGCCAGCCGAATCTAGAAATGCGAGCACAATGAAAGTGCGCGAGGGGATGCCAGATTTTTTCCAGCGATGATGAAGAGACATTATTCAGCAGCAGCAGCAGCAGCAACAACAACAACAACACATAGTCCCCTAATAAAGTCTAAACGAATTTATACGAAAGTTCAAAACTTGAAATAATAAGAATTGGAAGATCAAAATGAACTCGGAACATGAAATTGAAGTAAATATGAACCAGGGAAATGTAAGACGACTTTCCTCACCCCACCCCCACCCCCGCCCAACAAACCGCTTCTGTGTCGTAATGTGATGAAAGTAAGGGGGGCTCTACCAGAAAATCCAACTATTCACCTCCCACCCACCCCGTCTGACTCACCCCACCCCTATGAGATAAAGGATAATTTGTGAGGGACTAAGAGGGCAAAGGCAGTAATTTAAAATGTTTCAAAAACAAAGCACAGCCGTATACACGGATCACGAAAAGGCCAGAAAAGAGAGATTGTCCGCTATCTCACAGCGACATGAGGTCTGTGGGACGAAGGTCAGGGCTTGACTTGCGGCCATGCTGGCGTCAGAACAGTCGCTCAGGACGACAAACCCCAGTGTCAAGTTGCTGGGTAGGTAGCCACCCTTGTTCCACTCTTGGACCACGTGCTCCATGATCTGCGAGTTGCAGAACATGTGCAGACAGGAATGACAAAAGGCAGAAAAACACGTACATGTACAGCATAGCTCGTTCGCATATCCTAGCAACGTATAGTTTTTTTAAATTAAAGAGTTGTGCTGTTTTTTCTGAGGCATAATAAAACAACAATGGAGTGGATCTTATTCCTCATGTGTGGACGCTTTAAATTTACATTTAAATTTAAATTCTCAGAACGTATTTCTTACGTATTCCTTTCTGTGGGGAGAAGAAGAGTGAGAGAAGAAAAGAAAAGGAAAGAAAAGCGGATGAGATGGAAAGAAGGACTTATAAATTGGTTGCTTGTTTGCTTGACTGAATGCCTGCCTGACTTTTGATTGATTGATTGATTGATTGATTGATTGATTGATTGATTGATTGATTGATTGATTGATTGATTGATTGATTGATTGATTGATTGATTGAACTCTTACCTGCGAGAAGTGAACATAGGAGAGGTCCCACATGTGGCCATCACACACCCCCTTGACGCTGTTGTAGGAATTTACAGATATTAGCATCCCGATGTTAACGTCACCTAGCTGTGCAAATTTCTTGTCGGGTAACCCGGGTACCATAAAGCTCCCCGAGACAGGGATTGCGAAATAAATGTACACAGCTAAGTGCAGCTGCAGAACCGGGTGCACAACCCAGAGACTGGGCCATGCGAACATACTCAGGGTAGGACTTTGCGGACGAACACTGTTCTCCAGGGTAGATGACTGCAACACGCCTGTTCTGTCGACACGCAACGTACAAAGCAATTCAATTGTTACAATTAACGATAGCGGTGTTCAAAAATGTCAGTTAGGATTATCTATCACTAGCCTTACTCTAGAGATGTTGAAGGTTGCGACGTAAAAGACGTTAATTAGGCAGCGAGAAAAGGACAGGTAACTATCACAAAAAGTTCCTTTTTTCCGCTGGTCGTAATGAAATCACCTCTACCAGTCATTTCAAATCGCCTCTAAGCCCTGACAATGTAGGCGTTGTTTAAACCAGGGAAAATGTTCGCCCAAAGTGTTGTCCTGTCTGTAGGCACTTGCAAGTGTGAGGTGGCAAATGCCACATAAACTTTATCCGGAAAGCAGCGTCAACGGGTGCAGCCAAGAAATCCGGGGAACTAAACAACCCGCAACACGACGGCTGAAGAATATGGTTGGCTGCATCACTGTCCGGTATTGAATTCCACCGTCCAGACACAAGGGCAGCTGCTTGCTGATACCCGACTACCTACCTATCTGCTTACCTGCCTACCTATATGCATGTATACCTTATATAGCTAACTAGCTAGATAGCTATCTACATGCATTCATACACACATCCTTCAGCTATTGTCGAAGCTTCAAGTTACGCATCATTTTCGTCGGATTTAAAACAGTTTACATGTGTCAGTTGCAGTCGCACTTTCTTCATGCCGCTGTTCAAGCTTGACGTACTTATGAGGCTGCCAGAAGACTTCTGAGTAGCGTTGAGCGTTGAACCGTACACACAATAAAAATATTGTTCAAAAGTAAGTACTTTACTGTGTAGCAGACATCTTACCTTTTTGTTATTGTTGTTGTTGTTGTTTTACAGGAATGTATTCAGACTGAACTAAATGATACAGGTCGTAACCAGAGCAATCGGTCACACGAACAGAAAAATTTATGATAAAACAATCTCTTCTACACAGGAAATGCCAACAGTAAATATGTATATTAGGACTGTGTTGTTAACTTACAGTTTCATGGTTTCACGGTTGTACCTAGGTCTGCCCCGTCAGACGTTTTTCTGGTCACAGAAGCTGCCGCCATGCTGCCAGCAGAAAGAACTGTGGCATACTAACGTAGACTGCAAGATACCAGGTTGGTCCTGCGACACTCGTATGCTTACTTACCTGGTATTAATCTCCTGCAAGCGTGGCGATCTATAAGAATGTGGCGAGCCTTATGTGCAGCTGTAGAGGCGTCTGGAACTGTAGCTGAGCGTCATCGAAAGACGCAGACAGACAGGTGGTGCCTTGCACTGTCAGGTTTTACCGAGATTGGGACTCTGAACTTTGCTATATCATATGCTGGAGTGTGCAAACGACACCTTTGGGTGTGGCTTTACAAACATGTCCCTCTACCCACACTATTAGACACCTTCACTTCACCCGTTTGACAATTCCATACCTGTTTTTTTTTCTTTCGTCCTTTACTTTTCTTTATTTCTTCCACACTATTCTAAATTTTTTCCTCCTTTCTTCTTTCTGCCTATCTATCTGTCTGTATGCACTAGGTTTGCATCCACGGAATAAGAGATATTGCAGTCATTTCTGCCTTCTCAGTAGGGGTTGTAGCATGATGCTGTGCAGCCTGCAACGCTATAAAGCCCACTGAATAAGGGTGCGTCTGACAACATGCAGATGAACACTGGGCCACTAATTATTACTTGCTTAGAGGTGGACAGGTCATTATCCGGAGCTTAACTCCACCCCTGACCTCACGTGAAAGTGCAGGTAAAATAGACAAGAAAATGTAACTTTAGATACGAATGCTATTGCAACCCAGCCATGGTATCCAATGTCTATAAAGTTCGGCCGATGTAAAGGTAGATTTCTGCAAACAATGACAACTTTTATATCAGACTTATAACGCAAGCCATCATGTAGAGAGCTCTGCGACCGACTGAAGCTGATGGCACAACCTGTACCGACTTTTGTCAGCTCAGAGTCCGCGGCCCCCTTCTCCCCCAATAAAAACCCTCACAGGAGTAAATAGCAAGCGCAGCTGCAAACGCGCCCTACTTAGCTCATGCTCATCTGACCCCGCGCGCACGCAGAAAACCACGCAAACACAAAAGAACGCACTTATCTAAAAATACATTTAAACCAAAAAAACAAACAAACAAAAAAAACCATGGGTTCAGTTTGGATTACTGTCTGGGTGATGTGATGGACGTGGATAAATCTAAGTAGAGGCCACTCCTCCACAAATGCAAATAATTATATTGTAAAGAACAACAACAAAAAACAATAAAGTTATTTTTACATTTCTGAATTTAATTGTGACTAAGCTAGCTTCTGTAGTAAAGCTGAGCACATTGATGTACTCAGTGTTTGAGCAGGAATTATTCTGAATACAAAGAATAATATTTTATGTGGCTTTATGATTGATTTCAGTGCAGAAAAAAATCCCGAGGAAATCTCCCCGCTAGGGAGGCTTTATTGAACGCTGAACTGCGTCAATCGCCCAGTAATTTTTTGCTTATGACTGCAAACACTCAATGAAATTTCTCAGTCGATAGAACACGTGAGTTTATCTCACAGACTTCAAAAGCGGGAGCCTCGCAGGGTCAATAGCATTCACGTGCTTCCATCAGCAGAACGGGCTACTCAGTGATCTAACGTTACCAGCAACATGCGCATTGTCACACGAGAGACGACAAATGTAACTATTCGTCTCTATGGGGATCGGCTGTGGGTCAAAGTGCATGAAAGTTTTTTTTAAATTTTTCTTTCAGACGCACGCTCTTCCGACCAAGAAAGCCTTTGAGTGTTCATATGTGCTCTTTCATCATCAAAAAATGTGTACGTGCAGTTCTATTTATTTTACGTGCAGCCCCATGTGTTGTTTATGTGCAGTTCTATTTGCGTATTTTATGTGCAGCCCCGTGTGTTGTTTACCTGCAGTTCTATTTGCGTATTTTACGGGCAGTTCTATTTGTGTGTTTTACGTGCAGTTCTATTTGTGTGTTTTACGTGCAGCCCCGTGTGTCGTTTACGTGTAGTTACGTATACAGTTTACCTGTAGTTTTAATTGTGGAAAGAAGATACGTTTGCCCATGCAGCATAGCTCTGGAAAGCAGCACCAGCGTTTCTCTCTATATGTAGATATAGATGTAAGTCCAGGATGCTGACCTTTTTGCAAACTGCTAAGCCCTTCAAGAGCGCTGGATTGAGGCCGTCATAACTCCGCCCAGATGAGAGGCTAAAACGTAACTGCAGCCCTTCCATGACCTTAATGAACTCAGCTGCCCGATGTGGTCCAAAGCTAAGTTGGTTAAGTTGGTTTTAGTTGCTGAAAAAATGGGGTAGGGTATAATTTGATTCCCTACAGTTTTATTGTAACTTGCTGCTCGGGATGGGGTTAGAGGTAAGGCTGGACTCAGGATTTAGAATTAAACACGAATCAATTCAAGTGTAGTTGGGGTTTATTTTGAAAGCACACAGAAAACACTAAACGAAAGTCCCAGTGTGTGCCATGCTTTGTACTGCACCTGTCATCGTGTCCTCGGTGGGTGGAGTTAAGACGGGAGAGTGGTCCCAAATTGCTCTTGAAAGCTTTACCGCTTGCCATAAAAACGACAAGACAATCAGCGTCCTAGATTGGGAAATATGGTAGGATGGCCCATAGTCACTAAAATCTGGTCTAGGCTTTAACAGTCAAAAATTCCTGCCCTTGCGTTTAGCCATCTTAGGTATTTGGGCTTTTTGGTTGTTGTTTGTTTGGATTGGTTAACATCCCGTGCATAGCACAGCTGGACCATTGAAGGAAGCGTCACTCCCTAATTCATATCCTTAGCAGTCAGGCTTTCTGCTTGTAAGTTGTTGCTGGGGTCTAGTAAGACCTCCTTTCTGTTGTTGTAAGTAAAGAGTCCCCTGTGGTAGACCTTAGTCTGTTTTCCCTGGGTCCCGCTTAGACTACCAAGTGTGGTCTCTATGGATGACGCAGAAGTGTAGGGCAAAGCGGTTGACTTGAAACAAAGTGAAGAATCTTTGGCATCAAGCTGCGCAAACACATGCGTCATGAACAGTTAGGCATTTTTGCAGTGTTATTGTTCGCACACTCGCGAGTCGTTTAAAAGCAGCAGATAACGAAACGTGAGGCTGCAGAAGTCGGTAATAAGGCTAGTTAACCAACCGTGACTAGCATGGGAGACAGAACCCTCTCAAACCTGCGATAACTTCACGTCTCTGACAGTCCGATATTCACTTTATGTCTCTGCCAGTCCGACAATAACTTGACGTCTTTGACGACCCGACAATAACTTTATGCCGAAGAAGGAGAAAAAAATCCCTAGGGGAATCATTCTTCTTTCAAACATCTTTACTATTAGACTATAGCCAAACACAAAAATTAGTGAAATAATTGTGTCGTGTTGAAGCAGCACGGTAAAACAGATTATAAATGACTTGTGTCTAAGCAATAGTTTAATACTCATCTTGTAAAAATTATAAGTACTCCTTGCAAAAGACACGATGTTCAGATAAATAAAAGACAAAAGTTATGCTATTAATAATGAGATGTCAGAAGATCAAGTGGGCACATTATAGTTTTATTGTCCCTGTTCAAAAACCTTAAATACAACGTACTTCAAAAAGACTCGTTCCAGACATGACGTCATCATCGTCAATGTCTTCACGCATTGATCGTTGAAACTGTTGTCATACTGTATTATAACTGGCTGTTCTTACATGTAGGAACTGCCTGGTAAACATCTTATCTACGTTATGCTTCTGGTGATGTCATAGCCGGTAACATCTCTTGCACAAATGTAATATTGTTGCGAGTTAAAATGTTTCATCGACTGTATTGTGGATGAATGGAAGCATTAACGCCGCCGATAAGGTGATTTTCGGAGAAGATGGCCTAAGAGCTGTACAGTGCAAAAGTCAGTTTGGTTTAAAAGCAATGATAGTGCTAACGCGGAATGGGTTCGGCAGAATATTTCTGGAGGCAACTCCCGCTCCGGTGACGGTGGCGGTGGCTGTGATGTCGGCGTCTTGTAGGTAGAGGACGGCGTAGACCTTGGGCAGGAAGAGGAAGACGAGCGCCACCGAGTGGTTGAGAGCCAGGGCCAAGGCCAGCATCAAGAGCCGGAGGTGTTCGCGACCGGACACCAGGTAGGCGGGGATGAAGGCCAGCCAGACGACCAGAGTGGTGGACACGCACATGGACGTGAAGCGCGACTCGTTGAAGTTGTCCGGCAGGTGGCGCGTCTTGAAGGCCAGCAGCGAGCAGACGGCCACCTGCAGCAGGTTGTAGACGAGGAAGGAGTACAGGCCGGCGGCGGGCAGCTGGCAGCTCACCTCCACGTACATCTCCATGGCAACCCCCATGAAGCGCTTGTGCCAGGGGCCGTACTCGCTCATTACTATGCAGCAGATCAACACCTGGACACAGGGTAACGCAAGACTTTAATTTTCAGTGACAAGAAACGCAAGTCGTATATACCTGTATCATGTAAACTTTGCAGCGTCCCTCACATCGATCGAGACTAACACCTCTAACTTCGTACACACTCATAAAACTGGCGTGCATATATATAGATACTTGCTTAAACACATAAAATCTTCACGTTGAAGAATAATGTAAAATAATTGACTGCATTTCTTGACAAACCTTTTCGAGATAATAGTTAACTCTGATGTGTCTGAGGACAAAAAATGTACGTAAAAACTCCGTCCAGCAAAGAAAAATTCCAGACACATAACAAATCAAAACGAAATGGAAGGGAACGAAGGAATGAAAACTAAGCAAGCCAACAGAACTCAACGCAACCCATCCCCGCACAACACAACACAACACAACACAACACAACACAACACAACACAACACAACACAACACAACACAACACAATGCAACGCAACGCAACGCAACCCTTCCCCACACAACACAACACAACACAATACAACGCAACGCAACGCAACCCATCCCCGCACAACACAACACAACACAACTCAAAATATCAACACAACACAACTCAAAATATCAACACAACACAACTCAAAATATCAACACAACACACCTGAATGAGAACAAGGCTCGCTGTGAGAAGCAGCTGGTGACTAGAGCCAGTCAGTCTAGGTCTGCGAACCGATCTCTGGCCGGCCTCAAAAATGCGGAAAATGCGATAAGCCCTCACCAACAGCGGGCTGTAGATACAGGAAAAGCTCAGGCAGAACAGCAGGTAGTTGATGCGACACGTGACCTCGGTGGGCGGAGCCAGCAGCGTCGCCATGGTGACGTAGCCCAGAGCGATGGCCAGGAGCATGAGGAGGGACAACTCTCGAGAGCTGGCCTTGATGATGCGGCAATGCCAGTGGCGGACGAAGAAGACAAGAACGGCGATGCAGGCGACGAAACACAGGAGGGCCGCCAAGGTCTGGATGCCCCCCCGCAAGCTGCTGAAAGTGGGGGTGTCGGGAGGGATGTCGTAGCACGTGGTGTAGCCGGTGTCAGGGTCGGGCCAGGTGAAGGTGGGACACGCCTGACACATGGTGCCGTTGAGGACGAGATATTCGTTGAGCCGACATGGCCTGCACAGCCAGCAACACGTCACTTCCTGCGGGATGCGAGCCTCGCCAGCGCCACACGGGCGACTGCAGCGGGACTCGGGGAGGACCGTGGACGTGCGGTCCCAGGTGCCAGAGCCCTCGTCGTCCCGCCCCATGTCCTCCTCTCCCTCCTGTTGAACGAGATGTTTCCAGCTAAAGTTTCCAACCCGCGTCAGCTGACCTGTCCTAGTGTCAAACTCGGCCACCAGGACAGCTACCAGCGGCCCCACAGTCTGGCTTTCGTTCTGCGGCAACACCTGGCGCACGGCATATCGCCCCAAGCGGTCGCCGTTCGCGTCCATCTGCACCCACCCGGTGTAGCCGCCATGCGCCGTGGTTTTCAGCTCGGACAGGAGCTTAGGCCCCGTGACGCAGGCGCGTGCCTGCTGACCCAGGCGCCACGCGCAGTCAGGTGACTGCAGCACGCGCGCTATGGCGTTGACAACTATGCTGATGGTGTCTGCCAGCGTGCCCACCACGTCATCGTAAAGAATTTCACTCTTTCTGTCCTCTAGCGTCTGTCCGGATGTGCACGTGCCTTGGTTGAAGGAACAGCCAAAGAAACCATCCCAGAAGCTCAGAAACCAGGGATTCTTTGCCGTTTCCTGTCAAGTAACAGACAAAACTTTTTTTTTTCAAGTGAAACTGCTTTCGCTTGGTGAATGCCACGGAAACATATGCTGCTCTTTTGGTTTTAAATCTTGAAATTAAACAGACATATCCTTGTAGTTAAGGGTGAGATCTTCTCTGACAGAGAACGTCAGGTTTTCAAGTTTAACGCAGTTCGCTTTCTTTTAGTTTATTTTTTTTTCAAACGACTGGAAAGAGGTAAGACGCAAGGCTAGCTGGAAGAGTGACGGAAAGGATATACCGGGGTAAGGTGCAGGAAGCGCTCTTCAAACTCAGGGACCCTGGCCCCGAAAGGACTGACCACAATAGCTCCCCACAGGGTCCTGCCCAGGTCAGTCATTGTTACAGCATTGTTGGCCCACCCGTCACTGGCCAGCCAAATAAAGTGTCCGCTCGCCTCCACCCCAGACGTGGCGGCCATGATGCTGTGGGCTGCTGCACTCTGAGTGATGAGGACCACGACGCGGGCGTCCCTGTGCTTCACCAGCTCCTGCGCCACGGCGTGGGCCTGAGACACAAGTACGGCGCGCATTCACAGCCCCACCGCCTA
>SMGT01008788.1:302753-321999 GCA_004794575.1 Lanistes nyassanus
CAAATGGCGAGTTTTATTTTGGATGTGTAAAAAGCGGAGCCAATCAAATGGGGAGCTTTAGTTTGGATGTGTAAAAAGCGGAGCCAATCAAATGGCGAGCTTTATTTCGCAGGTCTTTCCGGGGGCGGGGAAAGGAGGAAGAAGGGTCATGTTTCGGGAAGAGGGGGGTAGGGGAAGGGTAAGGGGTGGAGTTAGGGTGGGGTTTAGGGAAGGGAGGGGTTTATAGGCAGGATGATCTTCCAGGAAATTGAAACGTTTTCAATGGTGACCCTAAGAGATTAGAATATTTTATGTAAGACGGTATTTTGATCGGCTCCAGGTTTTTTTTTTAAATAGCTTTTTCAAGATCATAGTACATCTTCACAGAACACGTAATTCTACTTGAAGTATACAAAACCATTCACAAAATATGTGAGAACTTGGGAGAATGCGCACCCTTACAGTTACTTTATCACACCCTAGAATCACCAACTTTTACATGTACTTTTATATGTATATATAAAATATGTCTACGCACAATGCATGTCAATCTAAACGGATAAGCACGAACACACTCTCCAGGGAAAGAAACACAGGATCGAAGAGACACAAAATCTTAACTGGAAGTCTCAAAACCAATGGGATCATGGTATATCTTGTACTGTTGTTCATTTACAAGAATACTATTTCAGTGCAATCAACATATTACAGAGTTACTTCCGTGTCTAACTCGTTTGTTCCAAACGACTGGTAGCTGGAGTGAAATCAGTGAAAATTATGTCCTGAATATGTAATTCTCTCTTGGTTTGCGTTTTGTTTGGTTCCTTTATGTTCCTTTTTCTCCTGATGAAGGGGTAATGCCCCGAAACGTCAATTCTATAGGGTTTTTTTTACCCTTCTACTTCGGTCAGACAAACTGCTGTTTTCACCATATCACAGAGTTTGCAAAATATAAAATTAACTACAGATTAAGACAGACCCATTGTCCAGATAGCAAAGCTACAACATAACATTTTAAAACTTGCCACCGAATACCGTATGCTTAGGTAGACGAGTAGGTAGCTCAGTGCAATAAGTTTTACTAACATCTCAACTTACACGTTTTATAAGCTTTCAAACTTATCTATAATATAGTTTGAACTGTTTTTCGTATATAACCATAATTTTTAAAACATCTACGGATTTTGCATTGATGTCAAATAGTGTTCATGACAGCTCACGAAGAAATCTTTTTGATCTATTCAGAACCTATGTCAGATTGTGAACTGTAGGAGCCCAAGAAACAGTATTTCCTTGTGAAGTGCTGCCCCCCGACACCCCTTTTGTGACTACAACTGATGGATGGAAAATGCATAATCCGATAAAGTTTTTAAATAATGTTTTACGACGTATTTTGTACTGACGAAACCCATCTTTACCCGAACACCAGCAGCTTACTTATGTTAATAGTTTTCAATAAAAAAGCGTTGTGTTGACCGAAATTTGTCTTTAATCGGAGCATCAACTTACTGTTGGCGCCAGTCTCTCTTTTCTCCCTGCAAACTGTCCTGCTTGCGTCACGAGCTTCACACCATCCGACCGGGAGCAGCGGGTTACGTGGGCACAATGAAAGGGTAGATAACTGTGGCAGGTGGCACGGGAGCTTTGTTCCTCCGGGTTGTCTGCCGAATCGATTGGCGAGTTCTTATATTAGCTTGACATTCAGCTGGCATTAAACGGTGAGTCCTGTTTGATCGACGAATCCTCCCGGACGATGAAAAAGGTGGACGGAAAAGGTGGGGGGAGGGGAGGTTGTCCCGGCCAAGACCTCCCCATCGCAACAGGGACGACTGCACACGGCGTCTTGACGTCAAGATGGGGGCCGCAGCACTGGAAGGTATAATTTGTGTTCGTGGGCGGAGCTATAAATGCGAAGATCTTGTTTGGGATGTGATTATTGGATTTGAAAGAAGTTTGCACTTTAAACAGTTGCTTGTCGGTCTTCGGTTCTCAAGGATGCCATTTCAGTGCAATCAAAACATTAAAGGGATCGCAAATTATAATATCCAACCCACGGCAGAGTACACAATGCCCTGGGTACACACTGCTTTTTTAATACAAATATAACATAAAAGTCGTTCATCCGCACCAGGGTGTGCAGTGTAATGTGGCGATACGTTGACACTCTGTTTCTGATAGATGATTTAACTTTGGCTTCGCCGCACAAATCCCTCTAAGTAAATTATCCTGTCAGTGATATTTTTTCACCAGCAAATCGCCATCACGTTATTTAAGTCAAGAAGAATGGCTACGCTTCGTTTGTCTGTTTAAACTTCCCAGTTTCGTTTAAGCTCGGAGCCCCCAGCTCAAAGCCCGCAAACTATCTCAACAATCCAAAGGAAGATGGCGAATGGTTTAACGAAACAGTTATTTATATACAACTACGGGAAAACAGGTGAAAGATTATTTATGCTGTTCCACTGACATTGACTGTTCCACATCGACACACATTAATATCATGAACTTTCTGCACTCACACGCTGGCGTCAACATTCGTACGCATACCTACGTCACTATAAAACAAAGAAGTGCTTACAATACGGCTAAGTCCTCGTGGGACTGGAAACGTCCCCGAAATCTTCACGTCAAGGTCCGGCGACAGTCCGACAGAATACTAACGTACAACGCTAGCACTGACACACAGTGCTTGCACGAATCTATACGCGACGTGACGTTCTCAATGCTCGAAAAATATTCGCAATATCCTCTGTCCGTTCACAACACAACTAGCCCGATGCAGGTGCTTATTACAACACACAGTAATCGTGACACACACAGGAACAGTATGACGAATTTGGAACTCGATGTTCTAGAGCATGTCACGTAATGCAAACACAATTCTTTGACGCTACAACTGCGCTTCTGCTGCCAACAATGTCTTTAGACTATGACGTTTACTAGTGTAACGGACCCCCAGTCTTACACACATAACGCAGATGTCTCATCACACACACCCACACACTGCATTTAACTCTGACGCAACATTTTCACCAACCAAATATCATGTGAACGACTTGCTGATACAAGTATTTTAATTAAAGAAGAAACAGATACAATGAATATATACATAAATGTACAGATGCATAAAAAGGGGTTAACGGTTTATCATACTAACGGTTACGGTCTCTAAGTATATAGGCACAGCTACTCACACACACACACACACGGGACACGCTACTTGCTGTACACGACACAGGGGGTGGTTGACGAGCGAGAGGGAGAGAGAGGTGTGAACCTCATCATTACTGGTGGTGTCCAATTCGGCTCTCTCCTCGTCGGGTCACCCGTTGGTCACAGGTCGGACCTTGCGCCGGGTCGCCTCGCCGGGTTGACCGGCCGCCCGTTACTTCTGCCGCCGATACGTGTAGTACTCATCGCTTCTGTCCTTGCTGGTGCTTTTTCACTCGCCTTTCGGGGGAAAAATGACGCGAAAGCCACGCCAGCCCGTGACTGTCGTCCCCCTCCCGCCCCCCGTGAAACATTAAACCAGGGGGCCACTGATAAAAAGAATCCCCAGACCCTGGGTTTTGACCGCGTAATAACCTCACGCGCATCGTCCGCGATTTTTCCTCTAGCATTTCACAGGGTTGCTTGCAAAAGTGGCCTGTTACAACTAGTCTTGCCAACAGCCGTCCTTTTGTTATGGTCGACGACCCTAGTTCAACAGTAACTCACTTGCTGCTACGTTGACGAGATTCCTCTCGCTTCTTACGGAGGACAATCATGACAAGCAGACTCCTTCCTGCAGTCACTGTACGATACGATGGCCACTGGCGGCCTCCCCGAGCAGATCTCTTGTGGATGTCTACAGCTGAGTCAGGTGCAAGGCGGTCTCTTACAGTCCATCTGGGCGTTCATTCGACGTACACTACAGGTCTCTCTACCTGGCTGCCAAATGAGCTGTCCACTCACTCGGCACGTTTTACAGGTCCTCCTGTTCGGCTGTGCCAGAGAGTAGTGCAGATGAACCCTAAATATTTATCCCCATATGTAGGAATCCCTTTTTCAGACCGTAATAACACGTACCGTCGATTCCAAGAATAATTGGTAAAGAATATTGATACAGTTCATACAGTTTTTTGTGTGATAAAATACCAAAATCAATAATTTTACAAAAAATAATGAAATAATGAACGCGGTGATTTCCCACTGCGGGGAATGGTACCATATTACTATTCCCCAAACTGAAGCATTCACCAGATGGTATATGCAATGAGACGGCCAGTGCGGAAAGGCTGATGTTCGGGGGAGCGCTCTAACTTCAGAATCTTAGCCACTACTGGATTGGAACCACCAACACGCGAGTTCGATTCTCTAAACACCGAGCTATTCAGCCCCATCCTGTGTGACTATAAGATTATTTAGAGCTGGAGTATAATTTGTTTTTGCCAGAAAGAGCTGGTCACCTAATAAGTGTAGCTTCTATGTTTCGAATACTTGCAGCCGTGACTCCCGTTTGCATTATATTCAATGTCGGGAACCTGACACCCACATGTTTCCTCTCGAAACGAACACATGACACGAAAACTATTTCTGTCTATTCCTGGTGTCAAGGGATTGACACAGCGGGCGACACTGGTGAATAAGTCAGTGATTCTTGGCATGCTGCCTATCAGATCCAAACGAGACAGGTTGTTCGATGGGAAAAATTCTGGGTTGGTAGGACAACGAAAAGCGATCGATGACAGAAGAAAAGCAGACGACTAGATAGGAGTACAGGAGAAACTGGCTGTACCACTGTACAGGGAGCGAATGTAAGTGCACGTGGGAGTGCACATGGGAGTGCAGATATTGTGAAAGGGTTAGCAAAGAAGGAACAGAAATATATCGAAGAATGGACTCACCGCATGCATGACAATGTGACTAACAGAGAAGGCATCGGGAGGGATGGAGGGAGGGAGGGAAGTAAGCACGAGGGAAACGAGGGAAGAGAGGGATGGGAACGGAATGAAGGAGAACGATTTCCTTCTTTACGATATTAATTTAAGAGGGAAGTGGATAGCTAAACGGCCTCTTTCAGACTGTAATATTATGTCGATCCTGAATGGTCACGACACCACGAATGTAGCGTCATACAGGCGTCACGGCATCAGAAAGCAAATGTACCATTGTCAGGATACCAGCAAACACGAGATGACATGTTCGTCTCAGTCACCCGTACGTCCGTGGCCGAGAGAACACCAGCACTTCGTCGCCGTTCAATTCTTTTATTTCACATCCTCTACATCCATCCCCGGTCCCGGTACTCCGGCCAATCCATCGTCCAAAACGCACAAAAGCCCAAAAAGCCAGGACGAACCACCAAGCTTTACAAACTCAGTGGATATCCATAGTTCTCAGACTATCCTGCTTCATCAGTCCGTCTACCACTCTATCTATTAATTCCCACTAGGGTTTATATACCTATCTATTCACTATATTGGGTTCCCACGCTCTGTATGTGCTGTTGTGAGTGTGTTTGACATGTGGACAGTGCATGCGGGGAACCACAACTTCTATGTTTATAGTTAACTGAGTGCATTGCAGGTCAGTTCCCAGCCCTGTCAAATATGCCATATCCTTTCCTAAACTGTACTATATGCCCCTCACTAACCTACCTACTACCTATGGCTGGTACGCATATTGTTACAAGACGAGACCTTTTTCTTTCAAGATTTAATGAAAGGCGTCCACGGTCAGGCAAAAACGTGAACATACCACTTTGCACGGCGCTCGTTATGTCATCCGACACAATGGATGTCTGTTAAGGCGATGTTTTCTGCATGACCACCTGGCATGGCATAATAATTACGATGTATATCTATATATATACACAAATGAAACGTGGAAAGCATTCGACGTAAGGAGCTTGTAACGTGACATGTTTAGCAAGATGAATGGCGGAATCGCCAAGGGAAGCCATTTGTCTTCTTTCACGTATGTTAATGTAATGCTTGTTACGACAGCGCTAATGCTGCGCTTTATAAGAAATACTTCCATTATGTCAAAGTTCAGGGCAACAAGAGCAGGGGCAGGTAAGTCAGGCATCTCGCGGGTTCTAATGTGAATAACAATGTCATCGTCAGCCGGAATCTACACATCGCTGGATGTCAGGGCCATGGTCATCATCGTTATTATGTAGATGCGTTACGTAATTAGCCTTCTTCTGTCTGATGTACAGCAAGATCCAGATCTACGACTCTACCTGTATCTTTATGACAAGTCAGTCCCTGGCCTGGTTTGGGACCATGTTATTTTAATTTTCTAAACTCCAAAGCATATTCCTTTTGAATAATGTTCTAACTTTCAAATATTTAAGCGATTCCACAATTATTCAAAGACGTCAAAATACGCCCTTTGTAAAAGGAAAAATGGCGAAGTATTATTCTTGCATCATTGCATCTTTCATGTAACTGAACCAGGCACCAAAATCTTAACTGAGACCTTTCGGCATCTCAGATTCGCTCAACAGGCGGAGCACCCGGAACTGTGGAGTCTGAACAGAAAAGTCTCGTTGCTTTTGAACCCTTTCTAAAAATTAATCCCCTCAGTTTTAAAAACCATCGTCTTTGCTATGTTTGCAACCATTTGAATTAGGAATTGAACGTAGTGTTCAAAAGTTGAATATCTCCTCTGGTTCAGGATCGTAACCAAACGCATGAAAATCGTCTTTGTAAAAATTCCGGACTTGATGGAGTAGCTCTACCGGCAACGATCTGTAGGCCCTTCCAAAGTAATCCTCCTTTTGTCTGCTGATTTCCGTCTCCGTGCGGTTGTTCGCGAGGAACAATCCTTGCATCATGTTAATAAGCTGCTCCACGGAACTCGGTGCTGGCACACGGCTGACGCCAGCGACGCCTGGCGGAAGGTAGCCGCTGAGGATGAATGCTTGCAGCAGACGGTTCTGAAGGTCAAGATGGGTCAGGCAGCGGAAGTGACGCTGCTCCACAACTGTCTCGTAGACGAACTGGGTCAGGGTGCGCAGTTGATTCAGCACGTGGAGCTTGAAATCTCGCTCCGGCCCGACGGCTGTCAGAGAAAACTGCTTGAGAAGATCGTGGGCATCTTGAACCAGTGTTTCAAAATGGCCGACAAAGTGGGGTCTCAGCAAGCACGGATCGCACACGCGCGTGACTGGCAGCACGTGATCGTCGTGAGGCGGCAGCAGGTTCGGTGCCCCCTTCACGGCGTAACGCACAAACTCTTCGAAGGAAATATTCAAGCACGGGAAAGAATCTGGAATCGATGGATACCTGATCAGCCAGCCGTGATGGGACCAGAAGAAATGGTCGGGTAGTACAAACTTGTCGATGTAAACGGCCCACAGGCGGTGGTATGGCTCGCGCGCGAACATGAACCGGAAGTCCTCAACACCTGGTCGGAGTTTGCCTGCGACGTAATCTAAGGCAAACTTGCGGGAGGACGTGAAAGGCGCCATGTGCGCTTCGCGCTTGCTGATGGACTGCGGGTTCTTGACCTCACGCCCCTGGGTGTCGTTGTGCAGGTAGCGAAAGATTCGAACCCAGTGGGTGGAAGCCACTTTGTGTACGCTGCAGAACATCATCATGGTGGAGCCCGTCTGGTAGGACAAGACGTCCACGGTACGGTCGTCGTTGATCTCATTGTCAGCCTCTGGGGACCTCCCCCCCGTCTTTGCGTCACCACGACCTGCCTTGACATCGAGACCCTGGATGGCGCCAGACCTCTTGGCACAGTAACCTCTGACCTTGTCTTGGCGCTCGACGCACGTGCGGTATGCAGTGGCCTCGGCAAGCCTGCGGCACGTTTGCGCGGCGGAGGCAGAGGAGTCCGTCTGCTGTCTGACCTGTCTCCACCAACTGAACACGCTCGGCTGGCCGCTCAGCAAAGATGTGTCCTCTCCGCTAGAGTCAGCGACCTGAAAATGACGGGATTCAGCATCATCCACCCGACACGCACACACTTGCTGGAGCCTCAGTGTGGTACAACCTACGGCTGCTAGCAGCCAGGGCCCGACGGGAGCGGCAGAGGCCAGCAGATGCGCTGCAAATACCTGACCAGTTTTCGCACCTGTTCGCATCCAATTAACAGTGTCCAAGGAATCACTTTCTAGCCTAATCCTAATCTCCATCCCGAGCAACATGTTTAAAATGTGGCCCGGACGCCAACACACATGGGCGGGCACAGAGAGAGAGAGAGAGAGAAAAAGAAACTGGAAAAGCCAAAGGAAGATGCGAGAATCGAACACAGTATCTTCAGTCGTTGACCCAATCCTTTAATTAACCATTCGATTACGGACCACATCGGTAGGTTGTGCGCTAAGACGTCTCGAGGCGTGCAGTTTCTTATGGTTACAATCAACAGAAGACCCCGAAGTACGCCGTTGCTGGATGGTTAAAGTTTGGGTTCTATGAATTGAAAGTTAAGGTGTTCGAATCTCGATTGTAATATTTTTCTTACTTTGATTGGGGTGCGAGTTAGGGGAGGGGGTAAGGCCTGGGGGTAGAGTAGAAAGTGATTGCTCTGGCGCAACTGCTGGCCTCTGCCCCTCCCGTCTGACCCCTGTTAGCAGCCGCAGGCTGTAGCCCGCTGAGGCTTCAGAAAGTGTGCGTATCGGGTGCATCATCAGCATCACCATCAGCAGCAGCACCACCAGCATCGTCGTCGTCGTCTCCCCTGCCGCCGTTGTTGTTTTTGACAATAAGTGCATCCTAGAGACTTCAGTTTAATCTGTTTTGCCAGCAGTGAAAGGAAGAGTAAGTGCCCTACCTCATTGTTGTGCCTGTCCACGAGGCCATCTAAAGTCAAGGTCGTTTCTGGAACAAAACAGGATATTTTCGTCCAGTTATAGATTTCTTTCCATCCGATATTCGGACAAACAGTCGGTCATAGATCCCTTTCAATATTTATAAGAGTCAAAGGTGCGCAGCTGAATGTTTGTAAACACTCATTTCCCTCGGCTCCGCTTCCATTCCTTCACTTAAGACACGTACATTGCAGCTGATCGATGAGTAGTATAAGCGACAGCAATTTACTGCCCCCCCCCCACTCCCCACTCCCACCCCAAATCGTCCTTGCGGAGAGACACGTTTAAAGCGTTAGCAGTGAAAACATGACAGTTCTGAGCTTACTTGTCTGTCTAATGCCGCCAGTGTTTGTACAGGCAGGCTGTATGCATTTTTCCTTCGCTGGTCAAAATGTACACAAAATTACATTTTCCTATTTGTTCTCAGTAACCCATGACTTTTGTACAGCCACCATAAACTGTATTCACAGCCTCCTGTTTTGTTCTTTGCCCGATATCGTTATTTTCGACAGATTCTGGTTAATTTGCAAAAATATCAGCTGGTCCATCTTTGCGTATCTGATTGCCGCATTCAACGAACAACAAACATCTATTCAGACAGAAAGATATCCCTTCTCACATTCCTTTAACTTAGCACTTCACTAACTTGAAACCTACCTTTGGTCGTAAAGTACAGCCAAGCCAGCACCATCGTCATGACAACATAGATCAGTCTTCGGCATTTGACCCTCATCCCTCTACACACTTCCAAGTCAGTACCATTGTAGACTCTCTTTGTTTTGCAAGAACTCTTCAGAACGGCTGCAGATAATTTTTCTGCAGATGCATGTCCATACGGCTGTAGACAACTGAAGACTACGTACCTTTCAGAACGTTTATTTCTGGAAGCACCCTTCAGATAAGTTGTAGACAGGTGTACTTTGTTGAAGTATATTTCGAAACGACAACACACAACTGTACTTTTCTTCAAAAACACTTCAAAATTAAACTTTCTTCTCACCACACATCAGAAAGTCGGTTGACTATTTTTCTACAAACTGTAGGCAGCTGTATATTTTTCTTTAAGCGCGTTTCGAAACGGCTGTAGACAAAAATACGTTCCTGTAAACACACCTCAGAAAGGCTGTTGACAATTTTTCAAAACAAGTTGCTTCTGGTTTAGTGATGTTTGAACACCTGACAGTGAATTGTTCTGCAGGTGACAAAGATGACGTCGAACATTAGTTTTGCTGAAGGGCTATTTTCACCAGCGTTTGCATTATTGACATGCGACACAGTAAATTCAACAAAGTGTCTTGTGCATTAGAGCCAAAAGTCTGCTTACGTGGTTCCTGATACATAATTTAGTAAGTCGAGACAGTACACTTCATTTTTGCACTCCCCCTCAGCAGTAAAAGTGGGTCTGAAGTGAATTTGTGGAAAAGCGGGTAAGGACCCTTTCAGCTCAGCACTATGGTAAACATAGGCAGCAATCACAGGTATTCTGCCTGCAGACGTTTCACCAACCTCCAAATTCACACATAATTGGTTACCTTGAGGTGCAGCATCTGAATTGCTCGATAATGCAAATCAATATTGTCGATATTAATAGACCGATGTTGTTTGTTAAAGCTTTGAATTACTAGCTTCTCTGCGCAGTGGAAAACTTTGCAGACGACAACAACGGCGCACATGCATACGTGCGACCGAAATCTTCGCGAACTGTCAAGCAATTCGCTCGGCAGACTCGCGCAGGTGGCGAGAAAGGTGTACAGTCGTCAGAGACAAAACTGTGGGTTGTCTAGCTAGGCTCAAGAAGACATAAATTACATTCGCATAGGAAGGACAATTAAATGGTGACTTTCTCGCAGACATCATGATCATGCGTAACACTGACACAACCACACAACACCCAGAATCCTTTGCTCTCCCATCGTCATACATCAACATCACCGCGCAGCGGCAGACACTGGAGTTCGGAAGAAAAATAAAAAGGAGACATCTGTTCTTTCATGTTTCCTCTACAGCGTGGAAAAGCTTATAATTATTGCTCGTGTTTTCTGTCGGGAAATAAATGGCGATGTGGAACAGTACTAGTAATGTGGGAGATGAAAAAAGTAGAGCCAGGATATCATGATTCCCTGGTACGGGGAGATAATGTGAAAAGAAGGAAATTAAGAAGTGAAATAGTTATGTCCCTTGAAAAGTGTTAAGTAATGTCTGTAAATAGGAATACGTAGTTATGTAAACCCCAGTTAACAGTATTAAAACATTGTCTAATAAGATTCGTAGAAAACTGCAACAAGAAAAGCTTCCAGCTGTCATTAAAAGACTCCATAGGAGGACAGAGGGCGGGAGGTGGTGCATGAAATATGGCCTGCGGCATCCGGGTCAGACTTTATGACTGATTTATTATGACAATTTCATTGCAACGTGAGACACTTAATATGTTTCGCCTTATTACCTTCATACAGCATGGGCGCTGTCAGAAAAAGACGCTTAAGATTTTTATTCATCTTCAGGCTAGGGTAGTTTGATAGACAATTAAGGGTATAAAGAGGCGTAGACAGTCGAGTGTCTGCACAAACAATTTTTTTTTAAGTCGATCGATACACAGGTGCAAATCCAAAGCCCAAAAGTTGAAAACTTAGGAGGGGGTGACGGTGTCTTCTGTCCTGGGGGAAATGACTCTCTTATACACTCGGAAGCGTGTCGGCCAGACTATATATATATATATATTTATCCATAAAACACCAATGTATAATATTGTTTATCGGACCAGGGTGAAAGTTTTCTTAGCTTAAGGTTTCTATTTCACATCCACTTTACCTTGCAGTTCCGCGGCTCTTTTGTTGCGAGCATGTGTCTTTCCAACTGTGCGAAAAGAGTTTGCCTGCTCCATTTTAGTCGCGGCTTTTACATTACATATTCGTATAATAACCCTTTTGTTGAAAAGAAATGTATAGCTTAACTAATTTTTCAGAAAATATCAGGCATTGTATACAATAAGCTGTCTTCGCAATGTAAACGTGTGAAACAAGACAGTTTTACTTGATGCAAATTTTAAGTTTTCTGGACGCGAAGCGTTAAATTGAGTAACATTTTACACCCACTGCAGTGATAACACTGCACGTGACAAACTTGCCGCTTCTGTTTTTTGTAAGCAAAAAAGGTGGAGAAGGAAAAATGCGTGCGAAAAAAGGGCGATACTCCCTTATAATAGAGTGTGGAGCAAGCTTTGGGAATAACTATATATGGAGTTTTCTATAGCTCAATAGTAAATCTCAGGATAGGTGTCTACAAAAGTTGGAGCAGTAAACTCGACAGGCATTTCACTGAAAAAAATGCAGTCTTTCAAACATCAGTACGTATATAAGAACCGCATATTTAACTATGTCTTTGAGAAATAACTTCTAAGTGGTCCGTGCACTATCCTAGGGTAGATCCACCCTGCACTTTACAAAGTACGTGTGTCTTAACAGGCCATGTCCACTTCATAGTGTTCTTCGAAGATCACATAAAAGCTTCAATCCGATTGGTTGCTTGGGACAAGAATCAAGAACACTTTAACGGATGTTTGTCCCGTTCACAAACACCTTTACCAAGTCACAGTTTCTTGAAATACATACGACACCCTGGTTTCTGTTGCCTTATCTGATACAGACCGCATTATGTATCTATGCAGACAAACTTCTTTTTACGTGGGTACAGTCGACATCTTCATTCCATTATATTTAGGTAAAGTTGACATCGTTGTGCTATATTTGTCGACATCTTCACTCCGTTATACTTGGGTAAAGTCGACGTGCTCGTTGTGTTATATTTGGGTAACATCGACATTTTCATTCATTTATTTTGTTTTCTGTTTGGCTAGCATCGACATCTTCATTGCGTTATTTTCTTTTCTGACCTGAACCAAGAAAAAAAATGACCTCTACATTACTTTGCTGGAAAATGTTTTGGTCACGATGACTGGGTGTTTGTAGCGCCTAAGTTTAGATTCCCATCCCAGAGTCAGCAGCCCGCTGCCCGAAGCTGAAGTCCCGGACAGGGCTGGGAACTATATACCCAGAACGATTGGCACATAAGACAACATGCGTAAGATGGATAACGTTCCGACATGCGTAACTCGTATCCGAATGCCCTATACGGAAAGAAATTGTCCCACAGAGCTGTTGATAGCATGGAATGGTGTACAGTTCCTTCCCACGGGTGAACACGGCAAACGAGAACTATTTGCCGAAATCAGATTTCATCGAGCGTGCTAAAGGTCAACACAGAAAAATATCCGGCCCCAGCGTTCGCTGGACATAAACAAATAACAGAAAGTCCGTCTGGCGCGGTCTTCAAAAGACGGATCCCCTTCTCTGAAGGAGGAGTTACGTCCATGTGCATTCCCCACCAGGTATCAAAAATAATTTTAAAGGAGATCATCGCAATTGATCTTTCAGACCAATTAGGGAGCTCCATCCCATAATGTCCGTGGTAATGTGTCCGCCTGGAAAGTAAATAGTCGTGGTGGGTTGTCTGCCGGATGTTTTGTCCAGAGCCCCAAGCGATGGCAACCCCGAGGTCCATCCACATGTAAGTACCTCTGTGGTGTCGATGAGTGCCGCGTTCCTTAGAGACATACGGATATCTATCTATATACACCTCAACCGCCGAAGAATGCGCGCACGTTACGTCCACACGGTAACGATGACTCAGCAGCCAGGTGAAAGATGAACAGGCGGTGGTGTCGATATTTTGAACGGATTTAGCTCCTCCTGTTCTTGCTCTCAGAAGAATTGCGTCATCCGCAGCTGGCGGAACCGGGGTGCAACCGCCTGCAAACTACGGGAGGCAACTGTCCCAAATGACGTACAGGGGAAGTAACTTTAGCTAGGAGGCCTTCTTGATGTGCTGTGTGTCTTGGACATCCTCCAGATAACTGTCCAAACTGGGAAACGTGCACACAGCGGGCGAGCACAGGTAGGAGGTAATAGACAAGATGGGATGGGGAGGGGTGGGGAGACAGACTTGCTCCTCCACCCTCCTGCGTTGTTAGTAGGGCACTAGGTCGCCAGGTTCACAAGGCTAGTCTTGCTACAGTCGTGCCTTGCCAGCTGAGCGCTAATATTTGGACTATACACGCTTGCTATGTTGTGCTTCTTCTCGCCTATTGCCACATCTAAATAATAACATCATTATCTCGATCTATCACTCCGTTACTCTCTGCCGTCTCTGTCCCTCTGTAGTCGGATCGTAAAGAGATGAAACATTTGGTTCGTTTTGACGTAGGCGGTGCCCGGAGTTTTTTGACGGGAGAGGCTTCACTTTCTCTATCCTTATTTCATTTCTCCTCTTCTTTTCTTCTTGGCCTCGTCTTCTCTATCACGCTGCGATTGTTCTTTTTCTCTCGTTGCCCTAGTTCATAGGGAAAAAACTAAGGAAAATAGTGTTTTCAGAATCCCAGTTTCGTTCTCGCTGCATTCCCGTGTTCGTAACCACAGGCTTCCCACGTTTCACTGCTATTCCATTACTGAAACTTGATTGTAATTATGTTGGTGGCTGAAGTTTTGTTTTTCTTACTCGTGTTCGTAGATGAAGGCTGTGTTTGAAAATTGATGAGCACAATCTTTGTCTTCAAGCCGCTGACGTTCCTTTTCTTGATGGCCGCGCTGTGGTGGCTACGCGATGAGGTGTTGCCGATTCTTTACTGTCCGTGCTCCGACAGGGATATAGATGAAGGCCGTAACTGGGTTAACAGATGAGAATTCCGGGCCCACTGAGTTCTAGCTGCAGCCGTCTGTTGAACTCAGCACCGAAGCCAGAGAGGGGTCACATCCAGACTTGGCAGTTTGCACGGAGAGACACGCTAGGATATGTAACGCTTATGATCGCTACCATCTGGCGCTCAGTGGTGGCGCCATCACACACCATAACTCTAACTCTAAGATAACTCTAATGATGAGTTGAAGCTCAAGCCGGGTTGTGGGGTTTTTAAGGAACAAATTCTCGTGGATAACATCGGGTGCAGGTGTCGATGGTATAAGTAACGTCTTACAAATCGTATAGCCACTGTGCTGCGAACTCTCCACCTAAGTGAGGCTTCCATGTTTTCCTAACTAAGAACCATGAAGCGAAAATGAGACACAGGGCTGTCATTCGTATAAAAGCGGACCAGCCAGTGTTTTTTTAAAATATATATATATGACTCGTGTTTTGGTTTGTTTGTTGTTGGATGAGGAGTACGCGTCCGGACAGTGTATCCCAAACAAACGAAACACGTTTCCCCTTAGGTTGTAACCCCTCATTCTGAAATGAAAGGATGAACTGTTCTCATTATGTGATGAAACTGTGGACAAGAGCCAGTTAGGCTTCACGAAAGGAAAAGCGGAAACGAGAGCTCAAGAGGAAAACGTTATAACAAAGATTACCACCATGCGACCCACAAAGTACAATGTTTAGTTCGTATCTGCAGCATTCTGTGGATTAAAAAAAAACCTCAACACCTCTCAAAGTTGTTCTTGGACAGTTCCCGGCCTTTTATTTTTCGGGAGATACGCAGTGGGGTGGTGGGATGAGAGAAGCAGATAGAAGTTTGGGGGATGCCATGGGCAAGTGAAAGTGATATGAAAGTCAGGTTAAAGACACAACACACTGCATTCTCCTCAGATGAAGTCGCTTCTTGTTCTGGATCCGTTTATAAAATATTCAACAGCTCACCAGAGTGAAGGCGAAACATGATTGAGCTTGTCAGTTTGATGAAGTGTCCTCGTGTCATAAAAATGGAGCACATGAAATTTGAAAGTTGTTCTTCAACGGTTTAAACGCACACCGTGCAAAGACCCTTTCCGTCTGGTGGGCAGGTGGGGAACATCACACGCGGAGGCTTCACTCTTTCACTTGTCTGGGTTGTATAACACACCAAAGTATTCCTAACTTTCAACCTGGCTTCTTTCCGGGTTAAACTTTGTTGCTAACTGGGTGAACCTTATATAAACTGCAAACCCAGATCTGGGATTTCAGTTTCGTTTTCAAACCGAAGGCCAGATCGCACTCCCGCAGTTTTTCAAGAGGGTGGGGTGGGGGAATGTTTCAGGTGGGGCCTTCAATCGTTAGTCAAAAACCTTTCGGATTTTTCACGCGCGGTCACTACTTTGGGAAGTCTGTCTGTGAAGGGGTTTCTGACTTGTCTTTCCGGAACTTCCAGCGCTCCCTCGCTCGCTTGTTTGTCCTGAACTTCGAACACTCGTTCGTTTGCTGCTTGCCTGCTCTGCAGTCCTCGCGTTTGTTTGTCCTATGCTTCGAACGCTCGCTCTTTTGCCTGCTTGCTCTGTACTGTGAACACTCCCTCTTTTGCCTGCTTGCTCTGTACTGTGAACACTCCCTCTTTTGCCTGCTTGCTCTGTACTTTGGACACTCCCTCTTTTGCCTGCTCGCGTCTTGTCTGACCCTGACCCAGCGTGTATGTTGCCGGACTTCGGTGGCAATCCGTCCTTGACCCCGTCGCTAGCAACCGAGCCCTTGGAGAGGTCATTCGATCCGAAATGACTTCCGCCGCTGGTCTGGGCAGAAACCTGTGCTCCTGCTTTGCTAAACATCTGTTCAAAGGTCGGCAGACTGGCTTCGTAGTTCGACTGACCGGCAGTCGGTGAACCGTAAGGTCTGTCGACGATCTTGCCAGGGCTGCGTAGCGGCTGTGAGTTGTCCTTGGGTTCCGACCTGCCGGCACCCGCCACCACCCTGCCCGGACTCCACACCAAGGACACGTCGGCGACGAGCCCCGGGGTGCCGACAACCCCCGGGGTGCCGACAACCCCCGGGGCGGCTTGGCTCCGGCCGGAAGTGAAGGCCAGAAGAGAGCGTGGAATGGTTGGAGGTGCGGGATGAACTGCTGACGGATTTTGAGACATGGCGCTCAGCAGTGGCTGCTCCTGTTCCGACCAGTACCTGAACAGACGACGAGAATATCAACGTCTTCATCCATATTCAAATAAATGACAGTAGTCTGAGATTGGCCCTCTGTTTGTTCATTTTGTACAGAAACAACAACAACAACAACAACAACAACAACAACAACATAAAATTCACAGTATTAATTAAAACTGATCCCATTAAATAAGCATTAACGTGTTCAACACGTTACGCACTAAACAGATGTAATTCTACATATCAAGACTGTAATTTAACGTTTAAATGTTAACTGTTGTGTGTTGGTCTTTGGTGTACCTGCTGTAAGCATTCAACATCACTCATTACGTATGTATGTCACATAATGCCCCTCGTGTTCTAAAGGCTCCTCGCTGTCTTACAATTGTTGTGTTTATATCGTTTGGCAGGCTATGCATGAGCACACATCCCTGTAACTGGTAAGTGCAGATGCAGCGGCAAGATACGACGAAGACATATCTGTTGATTTTGTCCAAAATGATTGATCTCTCTCTTTTTCGCTCACGCGAGCATGCAAGCACGCACAGACGGGCAGACTAAATAAAGGAAAAAAACAGGAAGACATGAGGACAAACAGAAAAACCATATGCATTGTCGGGGATGATAAAGGTGGTAGTGGTGGTGGTTGTGGTATGGTAACATTAATTTTGTCGTGTTTGGGCGTGTTGTTGATATTCTGAGCCTCTTATCACCCACAGAAAGAATAAGAGAAACGCCGAAGCCAGAAAACAAGGTGCAGCAGCCGACAGATGCATTCTATTCCGGCTAATGGCAGATATCCAAGAACAGTGGTGCCAAAACTGAGCAAACAGTGATATATCGCGCACGTTTATCCAGAGAGCGAGAAACTGAGAGCGAGACTGTCTGCTGCAGACAGCGCTGTGCTTGTCGGCAGGCCACTGTTATGTGGTGATCCAGAAATATAGAGGCAGGCATCTCCATTTTATATTAACATCTATTGTGAATACCTTCCATGCCCGTCTCTCCACTCATCACGACCTGCAGATTTGTCAAAGCGCCTCTTTCTAAAGGTAGTGTCAGTAAATAAAGATTATTTCATCGTATTCTCAATTCCTTCGGGTTTGTGACGACTTCCAGTGCCAGAAAATGAAAAACGCTAACGTCTTTTGTAAATCCCTACATTCAGCGTGATAAACCTGTCATTCGTTGTCACTTTCCAGAACATGATAGGGGTCAAACTCCAGTCTTTGAAAGCCTTTCAGGCAAGACTGACATTCCCTACCCCCCCGGTAAAGTTACCCTAAGGATTGTGTGGACGCACAACAAGGTTCCGAAGCGCTCAGGTATTCAGTACTGCCTCCCTCCCCACTCCTGTCGACTATCATTGTCGGTGAAGATGTTCTCACACCCTCCTGCCGCTTTCTTCTCTTGTCTCTCCAAACAACGGGTGTTGAGTTTCTTATTGGAACCAGGAAGGGGGGAGGGAGTCCTTTAATCGCATTTTCTCCTTTTTCTGTTACAGTCACTGCCTCACACTATTCTCCGTTGTGAACAATGCAAACATGACATCGCTAAGTGCGCCCAAAACTCCCTGACGAGCAACATGGCGGGAAGGGAACATCAGACCGAGATATAAGACCAGCTGCACTATGGAAGGCAGGTTATCGACCTGAGTAATTTGCAAAAATACATCAAACCCCAAATTACTCAGGTCGGCAACCTGGCTGGATGCACCTTGTTTCATGCTGCCACACTGGACATCAGAGTGAGTAGAAATCACGCACAATGTGAACACAGTTCAGCCCGTGTTGAGGAACTGGTGGGTATTTGTGGACGTGTTCAAAAGACACTTTGTATCCGTGGGTCCAAGACGGCGACTCAGTGACGCTGACCGTAGCAGGGCAAACGGGTGGCTGCAGGAAGGCATTGGGGTCTTTGATGTTAATTTCTGACGCAGTCATTGTGACATTGCGAGACCCCTACAAGCAGACAGGAAGCGTCAGCGAGCACAGACAACCGCGACGCCTAGGATCCAAGTTCAGACAGGATGACAGGTTAGTTTTGCTGTCGGCTTTAGGGGACGCGAAATTTTGTTCAAGTTAAGTTCTGCCCCAACCCTGACACGCATGCGCAGGCCACCTTTCATCCCGTTCAGCGCAAAGACAGGCTTGAAGTTACACATGAAAACAGAACTCCTACCTAATACCACACCCTAGCTCTACCCCTAGCCCCCTCCCCTCCAAAAAATAGCATGTTAATATGGGTTTCGAACCTGCGACATAACCGTGAAAGCCAATTTCTTTACCAACTCGGCTCTTCAGTGGCGTCTTCACTGTAACTATAAGAAGTCATGCTGCGCAGAGGTCATGGCTTGACCTATAATTATCTGTTGTGGTTATCAACTGGCATGTGCCGGGGCCCGGGCTGGGGTAGAACGCTCTTGGGAAAAAATACGATTACGGGACAGAACAGCCACCGCCAACACGTGCATGTGGCAGCTGCGAACAGCGAAGTAATGTCATCGTCAGCAACCACACGATTAGAAACCTGCTGTGTGCGGTTACCCCCCCCCCCCCCCCCCCCCCCCCC
>SMGT01008788.1:322024-340003 GCA_004794575.1 Lanistes nyassanus
CCCCCAGTACTACCTGGTCAGACGCCTGAACATCGCGCTGCACGGCTGGCCTGGCGCCGATATTATCTGGCTTGGAGACGTCAGTAGCGGGCCAGATTTCTCGTCACCCACGAGTCCCGATTTGCTAGATCCTTTCACGACGGCACAATCCGTGTTTGGAGGCGACTGTGTGAACGGATCCATCGTGGCTTGGGGAGGGATGGACATGGTCTACAGAACACCCTTGAACCGTGTGCAAGGTAACCTCCCTGGCTTGGCCTAGAGGGATCACATTTTGCAGCCCCTCATAATACCAGCGCTGCATGAAAAAAATTAGACCAGGCGCCGTTCTCTAGGATGACAATGCCAGACCACACAGAGCTCGTATTTCTGCATCCCGCAACAGTCTTTCAATTCTTCTGAGCAGTAAAGATACGGTCCACTGATCAAGTTTATTCTGCCCCTGGTGTCCAAGAAACTACAAAATTAGGACAGGAAAACAGCGCTGCAAAATAATATTTTCTGATAATCGTGTTCTTTGAAACTGCAGTAACATATTTGTACCTGGTCTTCCACACCGCCATGTTGCCAAGGGACTGGAAGGGGTTGGCAGAGCTGGGGACTAGCACGTGGAAGGTTGCTGATTCAAATCCTGGTGTGGGCAGGGATTATTTCCTGGAGTTATACATTGTGCAAACTCTATTCTGCCATCTCCCCGCACACCAAACTGCCTGTCCACATTGGCCATCTTACTGCAGCCCTCAGTCTGGTGGTTCTTTCACTGCATAGCTTACTGACAGCACATCATCCTATAATCCACCGTCCTGATATGCACCCAGTTTGCGGTGGGACGTTCCCAACCAACAAACAACCACGATGCTGCCTAATACATGTCTTCTCTTGATTTCCGTGGGGTTGGGCTTGAAGCCAGCATTTTGTCCGTGTTTGCTTCCACTGATATTAATTTATTTTGTGTGTATGTCTGTGTGTGTGTGTGTGCGGGCGCGCGCTTTATATGCGTGGCGATTTATGGGTACACGCGGGGTGGGGCTGGGGAGAATCCATGATAGGTATCTGTATTAGCTCACACGGTTTACCTGACACGTATCTGTATTGGCTCACACAGTTTACCTGACAGGTATCTGTATTGGCTCACACAGTTTACCTGATAGGTATCTGTATTAGCTCACACAGTTTACCTGTAGGGGAAGCATTTCGTTACCCGTGTTGACTCACGCAGCTTAAAAGTTTAGCCGGCGAGCGAAGCTTTGCTTACGGAATGAGGTGTTTGACCAGTTACGTGCGTGAATCATCTCCCATGGCGTAAACCTGCGGGCAAACCTAATTGCCACTTGGTCGCTTCCTAACACTTGCCTGTGGGCGAAGCTGATGGTGAACTGTGTCGGCTCGTACAGCTTCAGCACGTGGTACTTCTTGCTGTCGTACTTCCGGTCCCTGGCAGAAAACTCCGCGTATCTGGCGAACTCCGGGGTCAGGAAGGCGGGCAGGCTGGGCGTCTGCAGTCGGCTGACTTCCCTGGGCTTGTCGGGCGCCGCCGGCACCTCCTCCTTGTCGCCTAGGCAACTGATGGGCTGGTGGTGGCGATGACGGCGGTAGAAGACGCAGGACACGATGAGGTTGAGAGCCCCGCCCCCCGCCACGAAGACCCCGCAGAACGTCATGGCGGCGCCAGCGTCGAAGACTCCCTTGACGGCGTACACCACGACGAGGATCCCCAGGTACAGAAAGAACAGGCCGGCCAGCGCGAAGTACGACCACAGCTCGCGCTTCACGTGCTGGCGTGCGTGCGACATGCACGTCAGCTGTCCTTGGTCGGCCGTGCAGTCTTCGACCGTCATCCTAGCAGACGTTTGAGCTGCAGAGTGCTGGCCAGCCCTTGAATGCTTTGGGCTCTCTGCTTCTCGATCGACGTGCGGACTAAAACTCAAGGGCCTGCGTCGAGACGCGCTCCGGCCACGGAAGTAAGTGGAGCATCGGCCCGCCAGCAGGCCTGCTATGTGTGCGTCCGTCTGCACCCACTGTCCGTCTCACCTAAGTGCACCATCGTGCACACGTCGCCCACCTGAAACAGAAAGTATTGATTTTCTTTTCACTTGTCTTGTTATCCCTGAAATGTGTTCTCGTGACAAATAAATGATTATATGTTAATGTTCGGACGCTGTCGCTCTTTGTGTGGGGACAAAACCTTACGTTGTATACTGCTCAAAAGAACTGAAAGACCAGTGGAAGCTGCACGCAGTACATGATGCCAAAACACAAACCAGTAAGACAAAAATCTTAAGTGTAGGTAATTCATTAATGTATAACACGACCAACAACAGATTGAATGAGCTATTTTCATTGCGAAAGAAAGACTGCCTGCCATGAAGGACACAGCCTACGTATACAAAAATTCGAGTAGGTGCAGCCCAGAATAGTTAGTGGAAAAAACGTGAGTGCTCTTCACTGGGCTGCACCCAAGCCAGGCATCGTATGTCGTATGGACTGAGCCAATATCCCCAGTGTCCCCAATGTCCCCAGTGTCATTTGCGGGATCGAATGTCACTCCTGGTGCAGCAAAAGACACAGCTGGTAAGGTCACCTGGTGGTGGGTGGTTTGCCCAGCACATCCCATAGGTACTCGATCAGGTTAAGGCCCGGGAAATTTGCGGGCCACTCCATGCAAGTAACTAACTTGCTGCTGCTGCTGCAGGAAGGTGGCGACGACCCGAGCCCTGTGTGGTCTGGCTTTGTCATCCTAGAGAAAGGGGCCTAGTCCCATTGCTGGCAGTCTGAGGGGCTGAAGAATGTCATCCCTGTAGGTCACGTCAGGGAGGTTACCTTGCACACGGTGCAGGGGTGTCATGTAGGCCGCACCCATTCCTCTCCAAACTATGACAGACCCGCCACCAAAAAGTTCAAGCTCCCCGACAGTGTCATCACCTGTCGCCTCCGGACACGGATTCTGCTATTGTGAAACGATCTGCCGACATCTGGCCCACTGCTAACGTGCCCAGGCCAGATGACCCCAGGCCCAGGCCAGCTGAGTAGCGCGATGAGCCAGCGTCACACTGCGGGACGACTTGAAGACAGGGTAGCCTCACCCAGTCGGTTTCTAATCATCTGGTCGCTGACGGTGACATTGCTGGCTGCTCGCAGCTGCCCCCTGAGCATACTGGTGGTGCCTGTTCTGTCCCGTAAGGCCAACAGGACAACAAAGCTCTCATCCTGTCTGGACATCGATCGTAGATGTCCCAGTCATCTGAGCTCCCTGACACTCCCTGTCTGTTTGTAGAGGTCCGGCAATGTCTCTTTGACTGAATAGGATACTCCCAATCAACCACGAACTTCCTGGACCGCGATTTTTTTCTGCAGCCACCCTTTCCGCTCTGCCGCGATCACCATCACTTAGTCGTCTTGAGGCATACAGTATTGCCTTTGGAAGACGTACATGAATAATTATCATCCCTCACAAACGGCTGAATTCTGTTCACATTCCACATGACTTGCACCTACACTGCTGTTTTTCACCTGTTCAGTTTTCCTGTCACCGTATTATTTCCATACACAGTATGACGTCTTGGGTGCACACGTTTTTCTGTCTCCTGTGGTGTGCCCCAGTACTTATTGCCAGGCACACTGACCTTCACTGTTGCTGTTGCAGCATGAAAAAGGTGCATCCGAATGTACAGGGTCGGTTATTTTGTCTCTCCAGACAATACACGTTCGTGACCTGCCTGACAAAGGTCTTTCGATTCTTTTGAACAGTATATGTTTAAATTCTGCGCAGTACTTAATAGCAATTTGCCACAGCATTGTTCACGTGACTGTTGCATTAAAAGCATTTTAGACATATAATCTTCAATGCTTGCTGTAGGTCTTAAAATATCACAGAAGTGTACATAAACATGCAATCTCAAGCATACGTAAACATACCCCACCGGTCTATACCCCCCCCCCCCACACCACCACCACACAGAATGTTTAAAGTTTCATATCTCAGTTCAGCGTACACTGACACGCGTGACTTGTTCTAGGCACCAGCACCGACGCATGACACAGCTACTGTCAACACAACGATTTTCTTTTGGTCCAAGCAACCAGTTCGTTCCGTTCTGGGAGCAGCGGGTGGCAAAGCGAGCAAGATTCTGTTTGATCTCTTATCGTACAACCTTCCCGCCGTGCCAACAGTTTACATTGAAATGTTTTGCGAGTGACGAACCTCCTGCATCGCTTGGCTGAACTCTGTGACATCGACTTCCGCAACAACCGTCTTAGTGACTTGAGGGCCGAGCAGCTTGACTGCAGTGAACAAAGAACGTGGCCGAACGGACTGAAATGCTTGACAGAGTTCACTAAAGAAGTTCGCGAACAAACCAAAGTGGTTGATGGGGTCAGGCAAGAACTTATCCTGACGGTCCTCACTGAACACTATTTTCGTTCACTGATGACCCCAGCCATTACTACTTCGGCTCACCGACAATGACACCTTTCTCTTTACGGTTGTGCACTGAGCTAGACACGCGAAGGAACTAACATAAATAAGTAAACGAAAAATAAAAAGAACTCGATATCGTCCTATCTCTTTATCTAGCTGTCGATCTACACTGCAATGCAGAGAAAAACTCCAGCCAAACACTGACACTACATGTAAAACAAACTACAAGTTGCTTTTGCGTTACGAAGGATGAAACAAACGTACAGCAGAACGTCATTACAGCGAAACACATTTGGCGTTAATGTTTCTTTACGGCCGTTCCAGTTATGGAACAGCTTGACTCTGTACGAAAGCGTGTTGCTTTCACCAACAGCCGTACATTTTGCAAACAAGAGATCGGGATAAGCAGGAAAAAAGTGCTTACTCTTTTCTTCGACTGGCACAGCAACATTACCTGCGTCAACAAAGGGGCCGGCTTCACAAGATCCGTCGCCGAGGTAACAAGTTCAGCGCTGGTGCTGCACACTGAGTGCAGTGGCTGGGCGCGAGAGGTCTGGCTGTCGTGGACAGGTCACAGACTTTCATCGCCCACGGCCAGGCCTGCTCTGCGGTACATCCCACACAGGAACCGCACGCTGATGTACGGCTGTGGAAACTGATCGTGTACTCGGTCTCTCGCGGACCCGTGCCAGACGGCAGAACTTGCAGCAAAGCCGGGGAGGGGAGGGGCGAGGGGTGCTCTTGCAGGCGGGTAGTGAAGACAGGGCATTAAGCCAAATCACAAGCCACCGAGGACTGCATGCTGTCGGCGTATTTTGACAGGCTAACGTGTTGATGTAGGGCCAGGCGCGTGCAGAGCGACTGCCGTCATAGGGACGTGTGCCGTGCTGTTCACCCGGAGACCGACGCCCAGCCCGTCCCATGGGACGCGTCACCTGTCTGTCGTCCCGGGCCGATACAGTCACAGCCTTTCTGTCAGTTGCTGAGGCTGTTATGCGCTCACACCCAGTGCGTGTAACTGTTTGTAGTTGTCCAGCTTTTGGAGAAAGAAAGACAGACAGAAAGAAAGACAGAAAGAAAGACAGAACGAAAGACAGAACGAAAGAAAGAAAGAAAGCCAGTTGGAAGAATAGCAGAAGTAGGGGAAAAATATCCTGAAAAAAAAACGCGATTAGAAGCACACGACAGATGATGCGGAAAACATCCCTCGCCACATACCGGAACAATGATTTAGCGCGGAGGTGACGTAGTCAGCTCTGCCAGCCAATATCTAGCGTTTCACGGGCTTATGCACGTGACGTCAGCGTGTTCAGGATCAGACCTACTGTCGGGGAATCATCATTGGATTTATCGCGCGCTGCTGCCGAGTCGGGCCATAATGGCCGTAATAACCCTGAGTAATCCCGAGTAAAGCAGGTGTACATATGTCGCAACCACAGCAATAACAAAAATGTGGTATTGGGGGTGGGGTGGGGGACTAAAGTAGTATAGCATGCTACAGATACGGGCGTATGTACGTACACAGTCATACGAACATACAGGTATATACATACCTGGCCACCAATCGTTCTAACCCTCTTCCCCTCCCCCTAGCCGGGAGGCGGGAATGGCAGAGAAATATGTCCGCATGTATTTATTGCCATTATCTAAAACAGCATGGGAACTTCCATTATCTCCCCTTCAGAATTCCCCGAGTGGGTGTACGTGTTCATGGAGACTGCAGGAGAGGCTGATAGCAGAAGGTTACGCGGAGCTTTACAAGAAACACTGCGCCAAGCGTTAGACTTGCACTGGGGACCTTTGTTCTTCGCGACCACCTCGAGGGTCTACTGGTCAAGGCGTCGGCTTCCCAGGCGGGAAGCGAGTGGTTCGCACCCCGGCCGATCGAGTCATACCTAAGACTTAAAAATTGGCAATGTACTAGCTGCCCTGCCAGACGCCTGGCACTATAGGGAACAGTACTAGGACTGGTTGGCCCGGTGTCAGTACAATGTGACTGGGTGGGGCTGAAACCTGTTACGACTGCAGTCCCACGTGTGGCAGCACGTTGTCTCAAGCAACGCGGTCCTGATATGCACATACTTAGCGGAGGGATGTGAAGCAATTAAAAAAAACCAACAACCAACAAACAACCAGCTATTCTTCAGATGGCCACAGATGAACCTGTCGTGCTGTCGTTATCGAGTCTCGAGTCAGAGTTGTCAAGTGTTGATGCAGCTTGAACGGTAGCGCGCTTCCAACTATTAGAGCTTCATTCCGAGCACATCTCGCACCCCGTATAACACGGCAAAGCGAATAGAGTATTCAATCCCCGTCCATCTCTTGACATCAACTGCTGCACCTCAGAGATATCCTTCGCAGATATTTCCAGCCCCCGGATGGAGGTAAATGCTGGAGGATTGGTCTCAGTTATTAGGGGAGAGAAGGAAGGATATATTGTAAGGACGGGATGGAACCAATGACAAAATGAGTGGACGGGAGAGTGGGCGGAATGAGAGGACCGGAGAGTGAGAAACACTTGAGCAGTAGAGGCGCCTAGGCGCCTGGACGTATATATGGGTCTCCTACTTAGTCGGCCGTGGTCAGTATGCATGGCCAGATTGGGCAAAGTAGAAAGAACATTTGTCCCGTTAAGAAAGGCCTTAAGAAAGATTGCCGCGCCCACAGGGCACGTCCATGGACGCTATTCTTTCCGCATCTAAGATCTAAGTCCGTCGCCAATCTGACGTCAATCCCCTGTCGCCAACGGAAAAGCCTCTTTAGTGAGTAACAGCGCCCTCTGGCTGTCAGGGCTCACGCAGCTTTGGGTGTCGCACGTGTTCGCGGCGGCTCCTGAGAGCTTTTGACGGATGCAGTCGCTGCACGACGCATACCTGCACTGTGCGCTCGTGCGTCAGTCGCATGCCGACGGATACCTTTTGCTGCTGGCCTGCACAGCTGTGGCGGGACCTTCAGTAAGTACGGCACGACACCGGCCGTCAACACCAGAACAGTAACACAGCGGACACTGGAAGCTCCCCCGTCTTTGGTGGCTGTGAGGTCCGAAATGTAGGAGGAACTTTGCTGGGGTTGCTCTTTGCTGTTGTCTGTCACTGACTTGAATGCACTTGGTGATAAAATGTAGTCGGGCGGTCTGGCCACGGAGGCACGAAACCCGCTTGAAATATTTATTGCCCTCCGTGGCCGGCCTGTGAAGATGGAGCATGAGACACTCGATCGAAGGTGGGGCGACTCTCCCGTGCGGTGAGATCACTTACTCTGGAACTCCTGATACCTGAGAGGTTTCCCGACGCACCTCACTTGTCCGCCAGCTTGTTTTCACGGGGCAGCCAGTGCAGCTTCCAGAAGTCTAAGCGTCCTGAGTCCTGACATTTAGGTTTTTTAATGAGCAATTTTTAATGGGCTATTTTTTAAAAAATGAGTTACCACTGTCCCAAAATCTGTGAATACATTATTTGCATAAACTATATGCTTGAAGTTGAAACAGAATATTTTGCTGTTGTTCGAAACGATTATGAATTGATACAATTTCTTCCATACGTAGAACATTGATCGTCGGTCTTGGATACATAAATACTGAACAGAAAGCATTTTAAGCACTGTGACGAGCAATTATGCCCCCAACCCCCGTAAGACATGTTCTACTCTGCTATAACGTCACCTCAACCATAGATAATTACTTCTTGCACGTTTTCCAAGCGCCGTCTCTCACTGTGTATTTCCCGAAGCTGAATGAGATTTCTATTTTCAATGATACGTAAAACTAGAACTCTTGTTACTTACAAGGATGGCGAAAGGTGGAAATGAACCTAAACGAGCTCATGTTAACGAAAATAGATGACCACGTTGCCAGTGATAATAGCTGTATCGTGCTGAACGCAGACAAGCGCAGCTGTACCTTAACTGCATTGACCAGCCCCCTTATGTAAGACAACCGAATAGCCGACTTATTCCTGTCATGAAGGATATTCTAGAATAAGTTCTTTGAATTTCCTATGCACGAAAACCGAATAACCTATTTTCCCCTCGTTTTTCGGTAAATTGAGTTATTTAGTCGTCCCGGGGCTGGCTTGCACGAGCGTTCGTAGCTGCTCTTCCGGTCATAAGAGTGGTCGTAAGGCCCATTTGCCCTGTGTAATTTATGTGCACCTTTGCAAATGAACAGAATATAAGAACGCTCATGCAAGCAAACCCAGAGGATCGAATAGCTTATTCCAAGTTCGCCTAAAAAAACGCTATTCGGATGTGAATTTAGTACGGTTTACATTCGTTCAGGCCCAGCTAGATCTCTATAGTCAGTTTTATCCCACCAATTCTTCGCTTCAGCGAACCCAAGCAACATAAAGAAAAGAGACGAGAAGACAATATTTGCGAGAGATATAACGATAGTTTTGTGATGCAATAACACGGACGAGTGAGTGACTGAGTGAGCGATCGATCGACCGATCGAGCGAGAGAGCGAGCAAACTGTGCGCGTGAAGTGAGCGAGAGTATAAAATAGACCGCATACAGAGATGTCCAAGTAAGACATTTAAAAGACATTTTGAAGTAAAGTGGCAAATCGCCTTCCAGTTCTTGTGGAACTCCATAGGAGTGCACGAGCAGCACACACGGTGATCGCGAAGAGACAGCAGGAGGACTCATGTTCGAAGTGATACGCGAACTGGTCGATGCGTCACTCCAGTGGATCGGCTGATCGACATCAGCAAACAGTCCGCGCATCGCCGGAAGCAGCAGACCTGGAGGCAAACGGAAGGGGGACAATGAGCACACCACGCACAGAGTGACGGACCCTGACGAGAAATGGACGGGCAGGAGATATGAATAGTCAGAATGCGAGAATAAACGCCGCTCGCACCCCTCCAGGGAGTGCTCCGCCCCTACCCCTACCCCAACCCCGGCCGAAGCGAGTAATGGCTGCCAGGGGCCGGCTGACTGTCGTCAGAGGATCGTCTACGAGCGACAACTGACCCGTCCTTCAGTTGAAACGCGAGGTCGACTCCCTAGTCCCCAGCTCTTCCATCCCAGCCAGCCTGACAGCGTGTTTCCTGTCGTTGCTGGCAGCGCAATCGCATCTGCTGCAGCCGGGCCCAGGAGACGTGAGACAGCAACAGCGCGTCTCCGCTGGGTCACAATCTTGTCGTGACACTTCAATACGCGCAATGCTCAACACGGTGCGTTGTATTTTAGCGGATAGAGGCCCTATACGGACGTGGCAGGGATGCAGGAGCAAAAAAAAAAAAAAAAAAGGTCGGGGAAAAGGAGATAGATCCGATCTCTAGGAGGGGATCGTAAGGTAATGAGCTGGGCGTGTTACGTACGTCCAGAGGTCAAAGCGTGACCTGAGAGATCGCACAGAAAGATCTGTGCGCCAGCCTTGAGAAAACGCCATATCCTCTGTGGTTTGTGTCGACGTCAGCACCGAGGTCTACTGTTACGTGGGAAGTATGAAGCATTCGCGAACGAGTGTGGTGTTATGTGAGTGTAGTGCATCACGTGGTTATTTTTTTCTCGTATGCAAAGAAGAGATTAAGGTGCGTGGGTTATTATTGTGTTTAACTGCGAGGCGGGTGATGTCATACATGTAAACACACACACACACACGTGTAGACACTGAAAGGCACCTCGTATGTAGAAAACAAATTCTTACATTTCATCATTACCTGCGCATCACTTCCAGATTTTTACTGACAAAGTGACACTATACTGCCTCCAGACATACATGCATGCCGGATCGCACATCCAAGTACACACGTATACATTCTCAATACGTTTAAAAACGAAACAGCGGCAGATCAACGCTCAAATACTTATAAATGTCAGACCATGGCAGATTAGTGGCAAAGAGGTTACATCATCGACATAAAAATACATGTAGTTCGTTCATTGGCAGCATATTCACTTTCATCGCTCATAAAAACTTTTTTTTTAGTTTATCTTTCCTCATTTACATGTGTACATGTATTTACAGTCTCGAGTTTGAAATCTATACTGGGCTACTAAAGTTTTCAAGTATTTGTACAGCACAGGGAGCTATAGCTATACGCGTGCGCGTAACTGCGTACTGAGTATTTAACGCATGAGGTGGATGTGTGTGGGGGGAGGGGTATCCTGATGCTTAACGTCCAGCCGCAAAATATGTGCATATCAGGACGGTGTTGCTTAGACAAAGTTTACGTGCTGCCACACGTGGGACTGATGGCGCAACACGGCCTCGGTCCCACCCGGTCACATTATACTGACATCGGACCAACCAGTCCTAGTACTGTTCCCTGTAGTGCCAGGCGTCTGGCAGGGCAGCTACTAGATTGCCAATTTTTAAGTCTTAGGTATGACTCGGCCGGGATGCGAATCACGGACCTCGGAAGCGGACGCCTTAACCACTAGACCACCGAGGCGGTCTTAACGCATGAAGCCAGCTTGCACGTAATCGACATTTCGGGAAGTAGAGGTGTCTTCAGCTTTAATCCTTCTTAATACATTTGGAGAAGTAATGGCATCTTCAGCCTTTATCACTTTTCACTGTTGTATCAGGTGTCAGCGCAGTCGTTGTTCGCCTCGATGTCTGCACGAGGACAGAGCTACGTTCCTGGGATGGCTTGCATGAGCTTTCGCATCTGCTCTTTCGGTCATACAAGAGCGATCGTAAGGTCCATTCCCTCTGTGTATTTTTGTGCGCCTTTACGTATGAACAGGAGATAAAAATGCTCAGGCAAGAAAACCCCGGTCATGTTTACCCCGAAACTGCGCGTTTACTCAAAAGGAGAGCAGGCGTACATCTTGCGTAAACATATTATTTCGGGCAGCGTGTGGATAGACTCAGGTACGAAATGAAAACAACGTTAGTGGTCCCAGACTGCACGTCGAACTGCGTACACAGTAACAGAGCGGACTGGTCAAGATAGCTCCGCGAGACGAAAGAGATCGAATGATCCCATGTGCTAACAAAAGAGATCTCGTGTACCTGTCGACAAAAGAGATCTCGCGTGTTGAAAAAAGAGATCCCACGCGTTGACAAATAAGAAGAGGTCCCATGTGCTCGTAGAATTTAAATAAAAACCATAAAGACGACTCGTACATATTCGGAACACGTCATAATCTTTCCTGGGACCAAACACGACTACCCAGCCTCAAGTTGCGTCACACGGCGTTGTCTGCTGTGACTTTGTCCTGACGCTCCGTCTGGAGCCGTTTTCACCGGTAAGACACCTGTAGAGGCGTTGTCGAGGTTCGTGTTATTTTCATGCAAATTAAAATCGTGCGTCGTTGGTCCTTCTCCTCAACTGACGAGACTTTTTTTTTACCCCCCCCCCCCCTCAAAAACAATCGGACACCCACAGAACACAGCTGCCAACTATAGCATGACCGCCCGCATACTAACCCACGGCTGATGCAGTATCACATATGTACAACACATTTCTTCATGTCCTAAATGTTTACAAGTTATGGTGAAACAAAATTACTGCGCAGTGTAACCGCACAATTACGTGATATGAAACCCTATCTCCGTTGTAACCACGTATACACGTCTGTAAACTCTTCCACAGCATACCGTAAACTTTAAAAACAATTGTGTTTTTCGCGTTCCAGTTAGAAAGCGACAGAGAGATCAGCAAATGCGTTGTCACACTAGTATCTACAACAGATGTACACGCATCACGGTATCGCAGTGCTGCTGCACGGCTGACCACAACGGCGCCACAGCCTCTTCGCCCGTTGTCTGGGAGCGCGACGTCTGCTCTGGGTCGAAGGTCTTCCCTTGAACGTTCCGGCTTGACCTTCGTTTCTTTTTAACCTTTTTGACCCTCTGAATAACAGCATCTGCGTTTGCGGCAGTGTCTTCTGGACGCTGGCTGTCGTTTGACCGCTTGGACAAATTCTCACTAAACTTCAGACCGGCCGGGTGAGTCTGTGACCTGTCTGTATGCGTCCCAGGCTGGAATGAGGCCTCGTTTTCTGTCACGCCTAAAATTTTGTGTCTGTTCCTTGAATCTTCCTGAAAGTCGTCTGCGTCTTCTAATGGAAAAACAGATAACGATCGATTTCCACGGACAGACATGTCTGACAACTCCATTTGTTCGGGAGCTGATCTATTATTGCACAACTCGTTTTGTTGGATGGTTGTTGGCGAAATATCATAAATGTTCTCCTGGTCGATCGAAACTAGTGAGGAAGTATTAGAATCTCTTTGCTCCTGACTGTGTTTACCCTTTTGTAAGGAAAATTCTTCTACAAGTATTTCACCAGCATCGTTGTCATTGTCTTTGGAAGTTCTTTGCTTCCGCGGTGCGACAGCGCCATCTTTCGTTCTTCCTGCGGTCTCATGGCGTTGCAGAGTGAAGCTTTTGTCTAACGACCTGCGCGTGAAGAGCTGTTCTGTCGCTGACAATGGGTGGTTGATTTTTCCAACTCCTTTACCTCCTGACACAGAAGAGCGGGAAGGAAGCCAGGAAGAAGCCCCGTTATCAAAAGCAGGGGAAAGAACCCTGTCAGCGGCTTCCCCTTGTCTGCCTCCATCTCCAGACGTCCAGGAAACTGCTTCATCCACGCTGGAAAGTTCGCTCGCTTCGGCTCCATCCCTCCACGCGCTGGACTCGTATTCCGAGGACGCGCGACCGTCGGCTGCTAAGAGCTCTGTGGGACGGTTGGCACCGACTGCTCTTGGAGAGGTTGATGCGTCGTCATGACCGGAATGTTGCCGAGTGTGACGTCCGCTTCTGGTCGCCGCTTGCCGTGAGTTGAAGGGCAGACCTTGAGTACAGTCGGCCGGAGCTTCAGGACACGTCAGACTTGCTGATGTATCGTTGTCGAATGAAGAGACAGAATGGATGTCCGGATGGCAGGCACGAGTGGAGAAGACATTTCTGCGACACAAGAACAGCGCGTACAGTGTGATACAGGGTGGAGGGGAGTGCGTGTCGCGTGATGAACTTTGTTTCAGACACACGCATACAATACGATATGAAGGCCTGGAACTCGCAAAGCCTTAACGTGCAAACACTTAGAAAGAGGAACGAACAACCCACTTCATTGTAACTGCGCTGTGTACACTTACTGCTGGGCGAACATGTTATCGCACGCACGTTTACTCACACTGTGCATACAGACGCAGGTACATGCGTGGTTAGTTCTGTAAATGTAGACACGCAAATACACACGTCAATAAGCAACTCGCTCGCTTGCTCTGTCACTTACTGACAATCAGCGACGACAGCGAGTGAAAAAAAACTCAGGCATGCAGGGAGTCGGACAGCCAGACATGCAGATAGCCATACACACAGGCAGGCAGGCATACATGTTGGCAGGCAAATAAGCAGACAGGCAGAAATACAGATTATCAGGCATGCAGGCACGCTGGGAGTCAGGCAGACCGCCAGATAAGAATACAAACAGGCAGGCAAGCAGGCAAATAAGTTAGAAAAAAACCCAGCCAGGCAGGCAAACAAAATATAAAGACTTCACCAGCGAGATAAAGAATAGCGCAGAAAATAAAATTGAGAGAAATACGTGCAGGACCTAGTTCCATGGCTACGTCTAGTTATTTCTTGAAAGTCTTCTGCCAGAGCGGGCCTTGCCCAGTCATCGGTGCTTTCATAATCTGCACCAGTGGTTTGCTCCGAGCTTGCTGTCGCCGTCTGCTGGTGGTGACAGGCAACCAAGGTCCTCGCTGGCTCACCCACTACAGACGGCGAGGGAAGGGATGCAACTCTTGGCCTGGCCGCGTCACTAGCTTCTGCCAGCCGATCTTTGGCTACTTTGGACGAAGTGGGACTGGAAGAGTGCTGCGAGTCTGGGCCCGCAGCCATGTGTGACCTTGGCGTCATCGCCGGCACGACCTGAGGTGGCGCGTGCATGGAGAACGTTTCTCCCGAGTCCTCGGCCTCGCATCGAGTCCTGCCACTCTCCGGCGCTCTGCCACCCGACGCCATCTTCGGCTGCAAGGGAGGTAATGCGGTCTCGTTTTGATCGCTGCAAGAGCTCACGGAATACTGACCCACTCCGGCCTCGTTGCCAACGGCCAGCGCTGGGGACAGGGTAGACGTGACAGCAGCAGTCTCTGGCTGACGCAAACTTTTCTCCGACGACCTCGACGACAGAGGTGCGGCGTGAGAGTGAGTGGGGTGCGACGAGATCACCCGCTGGCCGTCTCCCGGCACGACTGCCCCTCTGCTCGCTGTCCCGTCGCGGCGAGTGTGGGTGGAAAACTGGGCACCCCCCGGCTTTCTGCCGCTGCTGTCCTGCGTGCTGTGCGCGGGTGTGACCTCCTCGTCCAGGGGCTTCACGCGCGCTCCTCCTCTCTGTGCACGTGCAACAGGAAGTAAATAATGCAGCAAACAAGGGAATGACAATGGTGTGAAGGAATGCTTGGATTTAACCGAGAGAAGTCAGAGGAAGTGTTGTATCGTGCACAGACAACACAGTTAGGTTGTTCGAGACAGGAAACAGAACAGGTGTCACTATTTCAAGTCCACGTACTGAAGAGACATTGGCACAGGTCTGGCTACATGACAACGTGGATAAAGGAAAGGTTTTAATCTGCTGACAAAAGCGCACGACGTTAATATAACAGCCATCGCTTCAGCTTTTTGACCACCACCACCACCAAAGTGCTGACGTGTCTGCAAGTCCCGTTACCTTGCCCACGAAGCACAGCAAGGCGATTCCCGCCAGGGCCAGCAGCACGGAGAGCGCGAGGAGCATCATGCCCACCACGTGCAGCGCGCCATACTTGGGGAAGCCCGGGTTGTCGTCGGCGAAGGCCACGGTGGTGATGGTGACTCCGGGCAGCAGCAGGGGCACGGAGAACGACAGCAGGCAGGGCGGCAGCAGCGACACGACCTCCTGCCGCCTGGCCTCGGGCCCCGCGGGCTGCATGCCGCGTGTTGACGGCCGCGCCTGCTTGCACGTGCTGGTGCTACCTGCACACCGTCATTGGCTGCCTGCAGCCGCGTCCTGCAACAGTCTGTTCTACTCTCACTCGCTGCCGCTGCTGTCTCGTCATAACGGATCGCCCACACAGGTATACGATACGTAGCTACGGCTGCTGCCTGCCAACTGGCCATTGACAGGTACACGGGTACAACAGGTTGTTTATTAGTTTGTGACTGTTGCCTTCTAACCAAACCCTGGACATTGACTGGTACACGGGTACAACCGGTTGTTTATTAGTTTGTGACTGTTGCCTTCTAACCAAACCCACCAGGTAGCGAGGTATAACAACAGGCAGTCTGACTTCTACCAAAGATGTTACACTGCGTATGCACAAAACGAATGGACCTTATAATGTCACCCAACCAAACAAAAAACAATTAAACCCCCAAAGTCGGCACGCAGTACAAAAATGATCGAAGTCCAAAATTCAAATATAGGACTCCTGAACAATCACAGATAACAGTAACAAAAAACTGTGATTCTGCTGTGACAGAATCATTATAGTTTTGATTATAGAAGGAAAATGTGTCTTATAATGTGTGATGCTGCATCATGCAGGTACTTAAATGTCTTTGTTGCGTCACTGATTGTGTGCGCGCGTGCGTGCATGTATGTGTCCGTACAAGTGACCCTTAAAGGAAAGAACAGGTTAGGCGTACAACCGTCTGTGCTGGCTTACCTTGGTGTGGGCAGTTCTTCTCTGTGATGCACGCGGTTTGGCAGTGTCAATGCCAGTGGGGTTCGCTGACAGTGACACGGGTGGCGCGGCTCCCTGGCATCGATCCCAGGTATATCACCTGTTCTCTTGCTGTCGCGTGGCCACTGGCATGTATCCCGAAGCTGTAGGTGTGTTTGTCACGACGCACACCCCACCACTGGCAGCACCCTGGCATGGCGAGAGGAACCCTGACGATGTCTGTGATCAATATAGTTAGCCTACTGGAGCAATGCAATGCTCGATCGTCATTGTTTGGCCGGATATTCAGCTTGTCTCCCTTGGTGATCTACTGCCGCTTTGTCGTTCGCACTGTAATCACCTTGACCTCAGATCGACGCTGGCTGATCGAAACCTTTGAACTTCCTTGCTACCCGTTCGTTGATGTGGCCCTGCTAGCGCGACGCGCTGCCACTTTCTCTCGCCCCGATGACGCCACAATCGGCTGTTTCCGACCGCGCCGTGCGGCGGCCATTACAGGTGGGCATGGTGACAGATAAACACGTCTCAACACCTGAAAGGTACCTCTTGTCCTTAATGTGTGCGTCACGGCGGTGTTCTAATGCGTCACATGGTCTGTTTTGTTGCCCGTATGAAAAACCTGAAGCTTTTTTTTTCAAAAAACCTTTTTGCCGGTGTCGCAACAAATTCAGTCTGGCAAGAAATGTTGCACGTGGGCGCGTAGAGATCGAGTGGCAAATCGCTAACCCAAACGCTGAGACCAAACACGCTTCTAATTTAACTGATAACTGGCAATTTAAATCTTCGGACCACATTTACTACAGTAGCCAATGACGCGTAACCTGACTGAACCCGGACCAGATTTCTTGGCGGACCGAATTAAGTTCCTGCGACAGCAGTAGCTTTACATTTTACTTGGAAATGTTCTGTAGGCGGTCTTTGAGAGCACACTTATAGAAGAATCCTTTATGAGTCATTGAGTTCTTGAATTTAATGCGGAAGGCACGTACGTCGACCGTAACCATAAAAAGCCGTTATGTATACCCCCTCCCGCCAGTGGGGTGGGGTGGGAGAAGGGGTTATAGCTTTTTGCTCTCCTTTCTGATCCATCATCTCAAATAAGATCCAAGTCACTGTACGCCCAAATAAACGTGAGAGAGAGAGAGAGAGAAGGAAGGATTGACGTGAACAATTTAACATAAGGTGCAATAGCGACCGGAACGATGTATATAATCAACAGAAACATTGACAGCGACAAATCATGCAACAGGGAAGTGCGTCCAGCTACCCAGTTTCTACATGCATGCATGCGACTGGGAAGTAACGACGTATATAAGGTAACGATAAAATGAACGGTCAACCTAATGCAGGCATCACCGATCATGTAACCCGGTGAACAGCAAAGTACTTGGTGCAGGCAGCAGATGGCCCCATGCTAGATGCCGAACTGTATCTGTGGTGACTTGAATCGACTCGACAGTGCATCCTGTAATGATGCTGAACGGTTCCCTGTAGCGGGTTCTACAAAAAGGGCGCTGTGCAGGATTTCATAGAGGGCACATGAAGGGTGACAGACATTTATTTACAGCTCACCAAAATAAAAACCTGTGTGTATATACCAGGCCATTCTCATAAAATCCCGTAACTAATACTAGAATGTTCTATTATCCTCATGCATCCTGGTCAATAAAATTCACACGTTTTTGAGTGCACTATTCACAGGCACAGTCATGAGCTATTCAGGTGGATCTTTTTATAAAACTATGTGTGGATGTCACAAATACACACCACAAAAAAGTTTATTGTACGTGCAAATGGTCAGTTCCAACGGACTGTATGCTGCCACATTTCAGCCTGCATCGACCACTGATCCTGCTGGTATTAATGTTGGCGACCTTAGATTTAAAATGAATAGCTCGCACCATACATGCCAAGTTGAACAATTACAACCCTG
>SMGT01008788.1:340360-352256 GCA_004794575.1 Lanistes nyassanus
GGTTCCTAAAGCTTGCTCTTGTTTAAAATTGCATCCAGTCCATACATCTAGTCTAGAAAACATTTAGTGCAGATATCTAATGTAACCCATACATCTACTCTAGAAAACATTTAGTGCAGATATCTAATGTAACCCATACATCTACTCTAGAAAACATTTAGTGCTTATATCTAATGTAACCCATACATCTAGTTGTTTATCTAGCAAAAACCTCTGGTGCACATTTCTAGTCCATAGACCTGTATCTACTCTAAACGCCTGGTACAATATCTAATCTAGTGCATACATACAGTGCATAGGTATAGCGCATTCATCTAGTGCACACTAAGGCAATGCATTTGCTAGCTGTCTCCTGTGTGTAAATGTGTTCTTTGAATAGGGCAGGCGCATGTCCCTCTATGCTCAAGTCAAGTATCATGAGTTTTTGTCTCTGAACTTTAAAAAAAAGTGTTTTGTACAACCTTGTTGCATTTACCAGCAGTGTGTTTTGTTTCATGTCCTTTACAAATCCGTCATACATGTATCTCATGCAGATTTAAAAAAAAACACACACACACACAAAATGAAACAGAAGACGGATATACTGTTAGCTTTTAGAACACACACACATGCATGCACAAACATGTACAGTTGCTATATCTGTAATTCTTTATTGAGCCACAAGGTTAAGGGAGTGAACGGCAAACATGATAACCACCCTGTTAAACACATGAGCAATGAATTCTACACCAACGAGTTCTGTTTAATGTGCTAATGATTTGGTCCAATTAACTATCACTAGTATCCCATAACCTGTTCAAAATGGCAGAGCCCTGGACGATATCTGAAGTGAAGCCTCAAGGCTTTATGGCTATCAAAGCGCTTAAATCTGAAACAGGCCATACAGGTTCATGTTTATCATGTAATTTGCAGTGATTCAGAATTGGAAAACACGACTACATGACAAGACACTGATGTTTTCTCCAGAACACTGGACGGATGTGCAAACTACCATGGAGAACTTAAGAAAAAAGTCTAACTCAACTGACACCGATGTATGTGTCATAGCAATAAAACAACCCTGCAACTGGTAAAAGCAAAAGAATATCATCAGAGCAAACACACACGCTAAATCTAATGGTAATGTTTCTAACATATTTAAAAAAAGGGTAGTGAACAATTCAGCAAATTTATCTTTCACCAACTTTGCAGTTATAAATAGTGAAACAAAATTGTGCCTATCTCTTGCACATATATTGGCATACATGCACTGTTCAAGCAGATTTCTATTACAGATACCTGATCACATGTTTGTCACTGAAGAAATGAATAAACATCAAAATTGGCCAATTCTTAAGATTTAATTTGAAGAAAAACTAAATGGAAAGATGACAACCATGAACAAATAAACGGAAAACATAGAACAAAAAAAAAATGTTCATAGAATTGTTGACTTTAATTAATGACTGACAACTGGCTAATTACAATGTATTTGCAGAATTATTACTTACAAGGCCTATTACACTATCATTCACAATGATATATAATATGGACAAGAGCTATTTCTATTTTCTGTATTTTTGTTTTGATGAGTATTTCTAGCTAAAAAGGTACAGTTAGTGCTTTCACAGGATTGTGAAGATGCTGACTGAGCGTTTCTACAGCATAAAAATAATCATGCTGTTAGCTCTGAAATCTTGGACTAGTCCATGTGAATATCACATCCAAAAACCGTGTCAGTTTTCTGCTAAGCTGTGTAATAGATTTTTCGAAGCTATATGCAATGTTTGCAAAGTTTAGTTTCACATGTATCAAAGTATCTTTTCTTTCATTCTGGACACATACACACATATATACCTGAATTAAGTTGACCAAATGTTTCTTTTAACCCACTGCAATAACTTGAACAAGTACAGTCAGCATATTTATTCACAATTACAATGTTTTTCACACAACATGAATGAATACTATTGATATTTAACTGTAGGATGGTACTTTCTGTATATATATAATTCAGACGAATTCCAATACAGCATGTCCTAATGTTATCCTCAAAGTGTATTTGTTGTCAGCTTATGGCAAATCTAAGTCTAAGAAAATCCAACCACCGGGAAAAAAAAAAACCCCCAAACAAACCTCCCTGAACTAATTCATCTGTAAGTACATGTAAATGATAAACAGTTATGGCAGTCGTAGAGGTGCCAACATCTGCTCGTGTGACACATACACACACACACACACAGTGGGCAGGCCATATAGAAGTGAGTTGGACTGACATGAAGTGGTGGTAAACAGTAAAAGTGTAAAAGGAGTTTGTCAGAAGACGATGTGGACAATCTAATAAACCTACAACGCTTTTCTGATCTGAAATGTCTAAATGAGAATGCCATCAAAAAATAAACAGCCTGGCTACTAATTAATGCAACAAAGAATTACGAAGAAAGCAAAGGAAGAAAACACATTATGAAGCATGTGGTGTACACATGGATGAATCCCGAACTCCCTCACATGTAAATGCCACCCCAGCCCACACAAAACACTTGCATGACCATGTGCACTTTATAAATACTAATCATAACGGTTTTTTATTTTTGATGACAGAAACTATAAAAATCTCCCCAATTACATTCGCTCAAAATATATAGGACTAAAGATGCTAACGGCTCATGCACATTTAAGTCCAACATTGAAGACTTACATATTTTTCAAAACATAAACATTTACATGTTTCAGATCTTACAGTCTCACAAAAAAAATAAGATTCATTTGAAATTAAAAGATTACACACAATGCACTGATTTGTCTTTTGTTGGTTGTTCACAGGGAATTACAGTTATCTCCCATGTGCCTCTGACAAAATCAAGATCAAATGGATGTGGCAGGCGTTCTAAAAATAGATTCCATCACAACGGATGGATGGACGGACAAAAGTAACTGTACTGCATCATAATACGACTGCAAATTCATGAAAATATGAAATCTCTTCTGTGCCACTGACATGTTAATGTAGGCATGCTGCCATATCCAGACAAAACCTTTTAAAAGCATGTCTGGTGCCAGGTGCCTGATATGTTTATGTGGACTTGCCACTATCTGTACACGAAAAGAATATTTCAAAACAGGACCTTTTCTGCATCACTGATATGTTTGTGTGGTAACTTATGCATGGGAACATCAGCCAAAACTCTAAAGAAACCATGCAAGGCTTCTCTTTCAAATTCAAGAGAAAATGTTAACATTTGTTTACAAACCATACTGGCATGCTGTTTGATTATTAAACAGCAAATGTGTTAACTGATTCTGTACAGTAATTTAAAATTTTTAAAAAAACCCTAAACAATGCAAAGTTTTCTGATTATATTTATCTGACACAAAGTTTGACATAAAATTATGGGTAACATGCTACCATGAACTATACAGCTGCTGTTTAAAAGAAAATGTTTCAGGCTTTCGGACTCTTCTGTTCGTTCTGTTTGCTTTAGCTTTTAAGCACGCTGAAGATAAAGGACAAACCTCTGAGGCTCCTTACATCAAGGGGAAAAAACTGTTCATATTATTACCAATAAAATGTGAAAACCAATTATGTTTATGCGTTACTACTGGGCTATGGGTGAATGGAAACCTCACTGGTCATTCTTATTATCTCATTTTAAAAAAGCCTCACGAGAGAGTGTCTACTCTAAGCAGTATATTAAACAACCCTATGAAATATCAAAAGTTCAAAAACTTGTCTTCAAATGGTTAAATGCATAACATTTTACACTAATGAACAGCCAAAATGTGATAATTACTTCATTTTAATAATTGTTTACCAGCTTTCTACAATGAATTCAAAGCAAAGTTTCACAATAACTTTTTCTTCTATCCGAAGCAGAGCAAAGTATAACAACAACTGATGTAAGGGGAAATAATGTGTTACAGTCACACCACAGTCCTACTTACCTGCAGGCACCTGAGAGGCCTCTTACCTCCCCTGGGATTTACTGATCACTGTTTCCACTGAAACTGTCTACTTTTGTCCAAGGTTGCGTCCACTGGATATTTTTCTTCTGTCCAGAGTTATTTCCACTGGAAAGGTTTCCGTCTTTTCAAGGCACCTGTATCACGAGAACACTGTCTAGCACCTTCTCACCAATCAAACATTATCACCTGCAGAATATGTGTCCTCTATCACTTCCTCTTCCACAAAGCCCACCTCCTCTTCATCTTGACCCCCACGGCTGAAGCCATTAATGCGAGTGCTGGAGCCATAGTTTTTCATCGGTATGTCCAGTGCATGGTGAATGGCCCTGATGGTCTTCATGTTGACGTAGTATGCCAGCTGAGTGCCAGGCATCTTGCTGCACATCTCTTCCAAACAAGCATAGGCCTGCCATCAGTCAACACACAGCGAAACGTCAGAGTGCTCAGTCTGAGATCAGTCAACATAAAGTTGGTGTGCTCACTGCTCAGCCTTCCGTCGGTCAACACAAAGTCAGTGTGCTTATCCTGCTGTCAGTCAACACAGTCAGTATGCTTATCCTGCTGTCAGTCAACACAGTCAGTATGCTTATCCTGCTGTCAGTCAACACAAAGTCAGTGTGCTTATCCTGCTGTCAGTCAACACAGTCAGTGTGCTTATCCTGCTGTCAGCCAACACAAAGTCAGTGTGCTTATCCTGCTGTCAGTCAACAGTCAGTGTGCTTATCCTGCTGTCAGTCAACACAAAGTGTGCTTATCCTGCTGTCAGTCAACACAAAGTCAGTGTGCTTATCCTGCTGTCAGTCAACACAGTGTGCTTATCCTGCTGTCAGTCAACACAAAGTCAGTGTGCTTATCCTGCTGTCAGTCAACACAAAGTCAGTGTGCTTATCCTGCTGTCATCCAACACAAAGTCAGTGTGCTTATCCTGCTGTCAGTCAACACAGTCAGTGTGCTTACCCCGCCACCAATCAATACACAACACAGTCAGAGTGCTGCCACCATCAGCTTCTGTCCTTAACTTCCTGAGGGTCTCCTTGTAAAAATTTAAGGGACTTAAATAATGGTGACCAGAACAAACAAATGGAGTAATATCTACAGCAGGACAGTGAAATGAAAGACTGAATTTATCATGTTGTGGAAGCGAATAACAGAGAATTCCTAATGTGTAAGTTCAAATGACCGATAGATTCACATATACACAAAGAGTGTGCATCAAAAAATCTCTAACAGAGTGAAACAAAGTGCGTGACACATCCAAAACATGAATACAAACACAACAAATCTGAAACATGAATAAAGTGCACAAAACATCTGAAACACAGATGAGTAGCATGACACAATTACAGCATGGATGAAGAACACAATTAATGTATGACACATTCCAAAATAGTGAACTTCCTGATACATCCAAAAGCACCAAAATAATAAATAATGACACACCAGGAACAATGTGCATCATACGTGAAACAACAACACATCTAAAAACAAGAAAGTGCATCACACACATGCAGCACACAAATGCACAAGGCTTATGAAACATATGCAGCATGTAAGGAAAAGGAGTTCAGATCAGCTGAACTTAATTTTTATGTGTGTCACTGTTATAGCTGACAGCTATAGTACCTACTATATCCACTGTTCAAGTTCTGTAGTTAGCAAGTAGGTCTTTGTTATGTATGAGGTATTTAAAGAAAAAACTGAGAGTGAGTGAATGTGTGCTGGGCGAGAGAATGAGTGAACGCGTGCTTGGCGTGAGAATGAGTGAACGCGTGCTGGGCGTGAGAATGAGTGAGCAGGGTTCAAAACAAAGGGTGAGCCGTGGTGGAGATAAAAAGCAAGGGTTGGTTTTGGAGAAGGGAGGAGAAAGAGAGGACGGCTGGGCTGGGCTGGTCAGAGAGAGAGCTGCTGGTAGCTTGAGGAAAAGGAGTTAAAGTTCGCGGGAATGTCCTGTGAAAGAAACGGAAAACGGAGACTTGCTTCTTTTTGATTGTGTGGAGAGAAAGGTTGAGTTCGGAGTTGGAGCAGCCAGGCGGAGGAAGGGAACTAAAAAAAACAGGGGAGCGCCACCTCATAACAACTACGGAGGAAGGGAACATAAAGAGGACGAGCGCAACCCCGTAACAGTCACCTAATGAACACTTCAACAATTATTGCATAAACCAATAAACTCAATAAAATCCATCTGTGGACTTGCTGTGTCAGACTGAAAAGTTTGTTTATATTTAGATCTTAAAAGATTTCTAAACAAAAGTCTTCATGGTCCTTCAGCTAGAAACCAAATACATCCCCAAACCTGAAGACTCACCGCCTTCCAGCGTTCTTTACGAGCATAATGCTCGATCAGGAAGCCATACACATCACCAATGCGAACAGCAGAGTCAACATCGGGTTCCTCCAGAAGGACCTGACACTGCTTGGCAGCCTCCTCTGCATTTTCATCGTACTGTCTGCAAAAACCAACCAAAGTGTCACAAACATTACATATTAAATATCAGATAAGAAACTGTGAAACAGATAAAAATTGTTGAACATTTATGATGGATATTTGGGTGTTTGGGGCAGGGGTCTATCACTTAAGGCCAGAAAGTGCACCTTTTAGTAATCAGAAATTTGATAAAATCTATGGGTATATATACCAAGGTACAACTTAGAGGTTACCAAAAAAGTACTTATGTCTAATATATGCTCTCTCGTTGCCATGGAAACCATCCAAAATGGCCGAAATATGCTATTTTTAGAACGTTTTTTAAAGCAAAATAACTCAACAACCACATGTGTTAAAATTGAAATTCCTTTTCACACATATTCTGCACAGTATAAACTAGCTTTCCCCTAAAAGGAATTATCAATAAATGCATTCATTTGTCTGTAATAAAAAAAACCGTATCATACATACATGAAAGAAGACAGAACGCCAGTCTTTACACTTTAAATGGGCATAACTTGCCAATTAATTATTTTATTCAAAAAAGCTTTTAGCCAATTTTTAGCAGACACAACAACAAAGCCATCTGATAAATATGAAGAAAATCTGTCAGGTAGTTTTTGAGTTATTTTTAATTTTATGACAATAAATGGCAAAACTGAGAAAATCGCAAATTAGTGAAGCAACCATGTTTTTTTATGTATTTCTTCTTAGTTTTAACCCACTGGTTGTTTTACAATGGTAAATTATGTTATTACTGTTTAGATGCTATGAGTTTAACATTGTTGAACTGAATTATTTGTTATTACAGCAAAATATTTACCCTAGTTTTAGACAAAATCTGTAAAATGTACTTCTGCGTTCCAGCTTATGTCTGTCAGTATTTGTAATAGACAATTAAGATTTTACAAACAAATGTCCATTTTGTAAAAGAAGAAGAAATTTACTGCCCTATGCTATGCCTGCCCCATAGACCTCCCCATCCCTGCTTTCCTCTGCTCGGACTTGAAGTCGACGCTGACGATCATGTTGTTTTCGGTGCCGTCTTGCTGGCACGGTTGCTGCTGTGTCTGCCTTAGAAACCCTTCTATCATCGGCCCTTCCCAGTTTTTCTACAGTAGACATACTAACTTCCACCCAAAGTTTGTTCATGACCCTAACAAGTTCTGTTCTACCTTCATTGAATACCCCAACCGCCCTTGCTACCGCAGCTTCTACCCTTCCCTTTCCCATGAAGACTGTTTTTGGACATCTAAGCCATATCAGCGAGTTCAGGCATTCGTTGTTGTTCTGCGTCCCGCCATGCAGCATTCTTTGGAGTAGACTTTCATCTGACATCCTCTTGTAGATAGGAACCACTTTTTCGGCAACCTCCCGGCTCAAAAATGTATGTGTAGGATGATCTGCGTGTGTAGGTGGGTTGTTACCAAGTGCCACTTCCTTCTGATAAAAGCACCAAGTGTCTGGGCCCTCTGGACATCTGTAATGGAAATGTTCCTCGTCAGTGGAAATGCTATGAAAGAAAGTAGCCCATACAGCAGCTCTCATTTTTTCTACACTATCAACGTTATGCTGAATAGCTGTCCGGTAGTAACTCTGTAGGTCGTCACACTTCCTATCTGTCAGCTTACCTAAGCCACGCCCCCCTAATCTGTGCTCCTTCGCCACCTTTCTAAGAGCAGTGCCCATGCGCTTGTGTGCGTGGTTCACACATTCTAGTTTAGTAACCTTAACACTGCCATAAGGGGCCATTTTTTGCACAGCAGAGTATGCTGCTGAGTCGCCGTCAGACAGCATATCAACGTATCTAAAATTATATTTCTGCATGGAACGACCCCACATAACCTTTGCTGCCTCCTGTTCCATTGCCTTGCTGGAAAGTGTGTGATTGATGCAGCACTCACTTGCATGTTTAGTCTTCCATACTTCTAACTCCTGCTGCGACGGGTTCTGCGATTCCTTGATCTTACAAGCATGGCAATATTTAGAAAGAATTTCATAATCTATCACAAGACCAGTAAGAATATCTATACAAAGCCCAACCCCATACAAACTAGTGAAGCCCCTCTTCTGCCAAGTACCATCAAAAGAAACACTTATCGCAACAGTTGGAGTTTCACCACGGTCCAGGGCCTTCTGCAAGTCTAAATCGGTTTCAGCGTAGGCCTTGCGGATAGAAGCAGCTGCATGCTCTAAAGTGTCGGCACCAGATTCAATTTCAGCAGCTGAAACAGTAAATAATGAGCCCTCAGTAATTTAAAAAAGGCTTAATTTACTTTGTAATTTAGAAATATTACTCTGGTTTGTGTTTTTAAAATTTCAAAAATGCTGTCAACAAAACACTGATAGAAATAATTGTCACTTCAAAGACATTGCAATATGTCAGCTAGAGAAAACGTTTTGCTTAATATAACTGGTACTGAAAAATAAAATAATTACCTGTTATTCTTTTGTCGTGTCGCTGGAAAGTCTTGAGGTGCATCCCTGGAATTCCCATAACGACCTCAAACTTTTCTAGTGCCGCATGCGAAGCTCCTATCTCGTGGCTGTACACTGTCATCCGAGTGTTCACTTCGAAAGGAAGATCGCCCCTGTACGAATCATCCTGGCGTGGTGATGTCATCTCCGTTGTTTTATATTCACATTGCTTACAAAAAAGTTCTAGCTTGGATGAAAATCCCATGTTTTCCCCTTCGCAAACCCGTACCTCTAACCCATCTTGAGAACAATGCGGGCACATCAGATCGCAGATCAGCCGACTAATTTGGCGAACGTGCGCAAGACACCAGACTTGTTCCGCACCTTTCAAATTGTCTCTGGTATCTTTCGTTAATTCTAATTTTTTTCTCGAGGCCGACTTCGAATTATATTCTACATTTGACGAACTACAACTAGAATTAGCAGGAGTAGCAGCATCGGCATTTACATCGGCTTGCTCCGACGCAAATTTTCCTCGTTTCGCAGCTCTTGCCTTAGCAGCAGCATCTCTTAGACTCTTCTTCAAATTTTTAGGACGCATTGTAACTAAAAGTTGTTCGAAGTTTCCTCAAAATATGTCAGTCCGCTCCAAAGGCTCAGACAACATGTGCCGAAGCTGAATCGGAAGCATGAACAAAGCGTCATGTAGAGCGATGCATTGTGGGACGGTTGGTAGGCACAAAGAAGAAAAGCTAATTTCTGATTGGATGACAATTTGAACCGGTGACGTGGTGCTCGCGTGGTTTCCATAAAAGGAAAGGTTCGCATGTGTAGTGTGCTGGTTTTCAGCCAATCGATGCTTCGCTTGTTAGCCCTACAGTTTCAAAAATAGTTGAAGGAGATAGACAAAAGAACGACCTTCCCAGCGGTATCAAACATGGCGGTCTTCGTGCATCGCAAAGGCACGTTGTCAAGGTTGAAAAAAGACCGATTTTCAGGCAAACAGCGCGAACGACAACAAAAGGGAGGATGGGGTACCTCACTTTATTGATTTTTTACACAAAATTTAGCCACTTTTTTAACAAAATAGTGACAGAACATGATAATATATAGTTCAAATGTGACGAAAACGGTGTTAACTCAAAATGCATAAAATGGTCCCAAATCATCGTTTTCGGGTGCCGTGTCTCCCCTTAAGTATGCGTTGTAGCATCTGCTAAACTGACAGTTGCAGTCAAGATGGTCAGTGCAGAGAGGCAGTTGAATGTTCAGAGAACCAGATCCAGTGTGCACAACATTTAACACCCAGATACAGCCCTCGGCCACTGCTGGATTTGAACTCTCAAGTTTAATATGCATGTCCGATACTCTACAAACCTCACTGGCTATTTATGAACTGCGAGTCCCTGATGCTCTGTTGACTGCCACATACCTGCGTGCTGACACAAATCTTTTAATGAGTGTCATCTTGTGCTTGAGCTGGCCCAGGTGATCTTCCTTCAGTGCCTCATCACCCTGAGCTTTACTGAGGCACTTGTACGCCTCTCCAAAAGCATTCAGGGCCTTCTCGTAATTCTGATACTCATCAATCTCCACCTACACAGACACAAAGGGTGTCTTGTGACATGTCTTCTTGGATTTACAATGTACCATCATTTCGTTTTAAGATGTCATTTTTACACAGCCCCTCATTGTTTAAATTTAAAAAAAAACCTCTAACAACTGAAAATTAGTTACATTGCAACTTCACTAATACTCACAATTTTAAAACTATGACATCGCTCTATTAAGCATTTCGCCTTATTCTATTAATTTCAAAATACTAAAGAAAAAGATTCCTTGATCTGTCTGGTGCAAATGGGGCAAACCTGTGCACAGGCTTCATAGAATGAAGCCAAAGAGTCCAGTGCTCTCCCTTTGGTATAGAAACTTATAATGTTCTTCATGATCTCTGGGTCCTTGCGCCAGTCGACAGACTGCAGGTAGTTGGCAGCCATGACATAAATTTCCTTTTGCCTGGAGACGCCTGCAAAGAACACAATCTTCTCTGTGTCTCCAGATTTGAGGAGGGCTTTCATGGCCTGTGGATACAAAAAGCTTGTTTAGCTGTTAGCACTATTCTGAATGGTGACAGAGTCATATTCAACAATGAACCCAAGTTAAAGGAATGGAAGTCCTGTTCATAGTGCTTAGGTCAAACTGCTATTGTGTCTTGCAAAGTACTTCCTTGTTTTCACACAGACCATTGCAGACTACGAACATTGTGAACTAATCATCCTCCACAAATAGCAGACCATAATCAGAAGCAACTGCAAGGTTATTTTTGCTTTTTGGGAGGTTGTTTAATTATATGTGAAGCCATACAAATTGGTTTGTTTCGTGTAAGAGGACGGATCAATGTTTTTGTATGACTAAACTCCCGCTCCCAGCCCCAGGACCTTCTTCTGTAGAACTAAATTATCCTTCAAGCAAAACAGAAAGACAAAAAAAAAAAAAACCCAAAAAGCGAAGGTCTTTCACTCACCTTGACCTTGTTGCCGGCTTGGGTGAACTTTTTGGTGGCCAGGTGATACTGTCCTTGCAACATGCACACCTCAGCCACAGCCTCCAGCAGCTTCAGCCTCTCGGTGTCATCCCCTCCCCCTGCCTCCTCCTGCTTCCCAGGAGTCAGCTTCTCGGCAAGGTCCTCTGTGATCTCCACATGCTGATCCATGCAGATCTTCACTGCTTCCCAGTACTGGCAAACCAGGTTACAAGTTCAACACATGACAAAAATTAATGCAAGTTACTCTCCCTCTACCACGTCTACGGGATGTGTATCAAGTCTGCAGACAACAAGCATCTCCTTCAAAAATAAAATTCCAGATCATGTAGTGAGAGCTACTGCTTTTCTTCTTCTAACCTTTGAACACGGGGCATTATCTGATGTTTCTTCCAGAGTGTTTTGGGGGAGAGAGAACAAGTGCTTGCAGATTTTTTGGGTTCATGACCCCTCAGTTCTTAACATATCTCCCATACACACACACACTAACCACATTTCTCACACACACACACATTAACCACATTTCTCACACACACACACACACACTAACCACATTTCTCCCCCCCCAC
>SMGT01008788.1:353347-383485 GCA_004794575.1 Lanistes nyassanus
CACACACACACCACATGTCTCCCCCACACACGCACACACACATTAACCACATTTCTCCCACACACACACACACTAACCAATCAAAGAGCACAAATTCTGACATGACAGAGACAACAAAGCAAAGTGAAAGAAGTGGCAGAAGGTTACCTTCTTGCCCATAGCCAAGAGGCTGACAGCATTGTCATACTGGCCATTGTCCAGGAAGAAGTTTGCGCACTTTTGAAGAAGCTCTGGGTCAGCACGTTCATCAAGGTCACTGGAGATCATCTGTAAAGCTCCAAACTGCTTTGCCATGAAAGCAAGATCCAGTGCTTTGGAAAAGTTTCCAGCCTGTGTTCACAAAAAAAGCATGACTTTACAGTAAATAAAGTCTACACGCTTCACAAAGTCATGAACCTTTTCTTCTCATTGAACTGCCATTGAGGTATGTCATATCATGTTAGAGAGAACAAATCAAAAATAAACATGATGTTCACTGTATAGTAAGCAAACACATCATCTTCAGTAATAGCCTAGATGTAAACCTTTGGAATATAGGCGGTGAGCAATTTATATACATGGCCCACAGATTCCCAGCCAGCATGAAAGGCAAACTGGCTAAAACTGCACTAAAAAGTTGCTGTACCAACACACATACTTTGTGGTAGAGCATAACTGCCTTGTCCATCGTGTTTGGCCGCTGTTCAAAATATCGTGCTGCCTCCATCATATCCTCTGGGCGTCCCATAAGCGCCAGGTTAATCAGCTGATCTTCAAAGTTGTGTTCCTGATATCAAACACAAAAGCATAGGCACCACAGAAAATTTTATTCAGGTTATCTTCTATCAACCTTCAGTTTGGATAAATTTCTTCAGAAAACCTTCAAAATTTCAGAAAACCAAAACAGTAACTGATGGACCCAGCAGGCTCAAAGTTTTTTCTGGAATAAGAGTTTGAAACCTGCATGCTCAAAATTTTTCTTGAGTTAAGATAGTTTGGAACTAGCAGGCTCAAAGTTCTTTCTGGAATAAGATAGCAATAGCTTGCAGCTGACATAGGGGCACAATGTTGCCACTCAACAGACATAAGTAGTTCTCTGGTTTCTTTTAAGCTTATCAATACCAAACAGTAAAAGTACTGTTTTAACAGAATTTCAGGTCAGCATTTTTGCACACTATCCAAGACGGCTTATGGAAAAGATAACGGAAAGGAGTAAAGAGTTCAAATGATGCATTGTCAAGCAACAAATACTAGAACACAGCTTGAGAATACCTTGCACAGCCTGATGGCACTGCCATACGCCTGGGCCCTTGTGAAGAAATGTATGGCCTCTTTAATCTGATCCTGGTTTTCATACTGACGAGCCAGGTAGTAGCAGGCCGCTTTGTCGCCTGTGTCATTGCAAACCTTTGATGCCTGCAGCATGCAGTATGTTTCACTTGTCATCTCAAATCAAGTGGATGCACTGCCGACCAGTGGCTATAAAACTTCAAGTATAGCATGAGGAAGAAGATTCCATTCAGACCTCTGCTTCAAGTAGAATTTTTTTAAGGAGTTGAACATGTTTTCTGTCACATTTCTTGTCTACCACAGAAGTTTAAAAAAAATCATGGAAAACATTGATCCTGCACTTTATTAGAGACCTCCCAAAAAGGAAAACATTGATCCTGCACTTTATTAGAGACCTCCCAAAAAGGAAAAGTTAGATGTTACCACAGTGGACGACCCACCTTCTCCATGTTGCCACAGTAGCAGTACACGCGGACCAGAGAAAAGTAGTCCTGGGCAGTCTCGTAATACTGAATGGCAGAATCCATGTCTCCTGTGCTCTCCAGGAACTGTGCCCACCACTGCCGCAACTTCCTAGAAACACGCTAAACAACTGTGGTTCTGCTTCTCCAAAGGTGTCGTATAACTACAATAAAATCCACAGCCATGCCTCTACCTTGGGGCGAGCATAACCAAGCCCAGCATGTCCCTCACTGCTGTAAAGACTGTGAAGCACGGAAAGACTCACTCAGCCCCTCTCCCCAAACCTATCTTAGCTATTACCTTAATTCGTCATGTAGGCTGCGATGAATCTACGACAGCGCTGATTTTAAAGTTTAAATGTCACTATATAAGCAGCTTATCTGGAGATTGCACAGCACTGTGCATGTTCCTACATCATGTGTACAAGGTCTTAATGTTTGAATGCTAAGTTTCAAGGAAACAATGAGATGATAACACAGATCAAGAATAATTTCTCTCACTTGTCTTTGCTTTTACTGATGTACTGTTCAAGCTGCTCAGGGTCATCCACAAGCATACGTGGCACCTCAAACCTGTGTGTCTCGGACTTTTCATAGCTGTTGGAGAGACGCAGAAAATGTGCTCTCAAAAGTTCAAGGATCTCACAAATCTGAAGCAGCCCTCATTCAGCAAACATTCAGGAGCAAACTGTTGATCTGACAAAACTTGTCTTATCGAATTATATTGTAAAAAGTTTTGATACGTCTTGCTGCACCATGAAACCAGTCTTAAGTTGGAAACTGGGTGTTTAATAATATTTTTGAAATCTATAGTGTTTCCTGATCATTTTGATCTAAAATCCATTGTCCTAGCTCAATTAGTAAGAGAGATATGACCTGTTGAAGGTCTGAATGTGGGTGGCAGCCATTTTGAGAAAACAGGCTCCAAAGTTTCAGCATGCAGTGCTGTACCAATTTCCTTAGCTGCACAATTGCTTAATGTTTACCTAATTATATGACATTTGAGGGAAACTTTTGCATCTATATGATAGTTTATAGTCTTAGGAAGGCTTTTGTGCTAAAAAGTCAAAATCGACCAGATCGACCCCACCAACCTATTTCTGCTTGTAGCTACAAACTGGCCGTTCTGACTTAAGACTGGTTTTGTGGTGCAGCGTTCTTGTATTATAAGAACTGTCACAGAAGAAGCAGGCCATTTTGAAAACAGCACTGAATGGGTCAATGCCATGACTGCCTTCCTCTCTTGGCCATAAAATGGAGACCCACTAACATTAGAAGACGTATTTCACGGTGATTCCGAACTCTAAGCTTTGTATCATGTTACAATCAACACAGAACCTCACTTTGGAATGGCCCCATTGGTGTCACCACGATCCTCCAGATGGCGTGCAAAGTTATAGTAGGTAGTGCGTAGGTGAATGCGATCATACATCTCTGCAGTCTCCAGTGCCTGAATCGTACAGAAACATGATACCCAGACATACAGAAGGTTCATCAGAAATACACCAGACGTGCAATTGTACCAAGCAACAGCAGGCAAAACATCGCTAAGCTTGCTGATACATGCACATGTAATTAATAATAAACAATAATAATAGTATTTATAAGGTATCAAATCCAAAAATTCAAGGTGCAAACATTCTTCCCCACATGCACACAACACAACACAACACACACATACATGCATGGTGACTACATACAGACACTGGAATATGTAAGCTACCACCTCACCTTGCCCCACTGGCCTCGGTTCTGATAGAACTCATTCAAAAGGTCATAGCGTTTGGAGCTTTTCAGCAGACGTTCTGCATCTTCCTGTATACAAAGAAGATAATCCCTCACAGTTATATAAAGCACCATGCTAGCCCCCTAATACCCTTTGTTGCCTTCAAGAAACCTTCCACCTGGTCCAACCCTCAGATATGTGTTGGCTTAGCTGTTTGCATGAATGCGACTCAAATGCTTGACAAACAAAGTGTAATATGTGTGAACTTCAAATGACCAGGTAATCTGTATGTGCACCAACGATCAAGATACATGCATGCATGCACGCATGCACACACACACACACCATTCCACAAATCAATTATGTCAATTTGCAAGTGCTGATGTAACCATTTATCACCATCTCCCTAAAACATGACGACAAAAAGACATCAAGACCAATCTGAATATTGACTAACAACGGTTCTTCCTTGGTGAAAAAGTCCGCTAAATGAGGACCTACATAGAGTCCCAGCTGAATGGCCAGAACTGCCACTTTGGCATCCAGATGTGTCTCCTTGGGTAACTCTCGCAGAGCCTTGGCTCCTCGCGCATGCCCCATGTTGCCAAGGCACACACTGGCCACGTCCAATCGCCGACTTTTTACGCACATCTTGGCCATGTTCTCCCAGACTGATTCACTGCACAAGTGTCATTTGATACCCAATAACACATCTCTCCCCCTGGCTACCAAATAAAATCATGTGTAAAAATTCTTTTTCATCCTCATTAACAACCCCTAAAAAAAAAGCCAGAAAGAATGACTGCATCCAGACATCCCAACTCTGATGTCAGCATCCATCCTCTAAAATGCCTCTTCACTCAAATCTGACAGGCTAGCACCCACCGTATCCTGGTAACAAAAATGGCATCCTAAAACCTAACAACACACCCCAGTAATATTACTAGCTATGAAAGTAGATGTATTCCACTTACATAAGGTATACCACACTGGACATTAACACTAAAAATCTACCAGGCTCCAAAAGAAGTACAGAAATAAAAAACTAAGCAACATCTATAACAAAACTCAATGAAACATGGATAACATCTAACATGAAACAAATCAGTAAAGAACAAATGAGGACCGAGCGCTATAAATCATCAAATGACAACCCCAACAAAGTACTGGCAGCGCTCAACACAACCGTATGCTGACGCATGTGACCAAGGGAGCCTACCGTACCCAAACATGTAGCAAAGAGAGAGTCGAAAGTAAGGAATGTGGCAGATCTTATTGCTATGAAAGTCTGTCGAATTCTAAGCTACTTTCAACTTCAGAAAACATCCAAATCTTTTTGCGATGCCTTGCGAACCGCAGAAGATCTGCCACGTTCCTTACTTTCGACTCTCTCTTTGCTACGTGTTTGGGTACGGTAAGCTCCCTTGGTCACATGCGTCAGCATACGGTTGTGTTGAGCGCTGCCAGTACTTTGTTGGGGTTATCATGAAACAAATCATTAAAGCCAAATAAGTCATCTGTCATAATATATGGCTAATGTTTTCTGAGCAGGCTGTTCTACAGATTGCGAGTTCCAGGTGAACAATCTGAACCAAGCAGAAAATCAATCTGGTCAGCTTAATTTCACAGTAGACAAATAGTTTATAGAATACGAACTTTTTTGAAACCGAACAATCATCTTTAACTGTAGCCAACAACCATAGCTCTCCATTCTTACCATTTGAAACTTGAACTGCACATTGAATTTTTTTTTAAAAGGGAGTAGCGAGGTGATGGGGACGATAATGCCACAGTAATTTCTCAGTTCTGATGTACAGGGAGAATCCATTAAACAATACATTTTATAGATAATACATGACAAATAGTTTCAATACTCTAGTCGTAAGACAGATGCAATAAATATCACTGACTGTGGACTAAACTAAAAAGAAAAACGTCACACGCAAGAACATGATTCCCATCCATCCAATATCTTCCAAAAAAAAACAACCAAAAAAACAGATAATAGATATATCTTATTTTAGTCAGGGTTAGTTCTAGCCAGAGCAGTACAATTAGGTCAAACTGACCAGAAACAGATATTAACTATTTTTTCAAACAAGCTTTAGAGCCTACAATACTTTTGCAATACAGAGATAACTGAAAGAAACACTGAAGACTATTTTCACCTTTTAGACTTTTTAGCACTAAACTCAATTAAATAAGTGTTTTATTGCTATGAAAGTCTGTCAAATTCTAAGCTACTTTCAACTTTAGAAAACATCCAAATCTTTTTGTGACGCCTTGCTATTTATACGTCACAGACAAAAACACCCAACTCTGCTAGTTAACATGAAGCATCAGGTCTCATACACTACGCATGGAGAAAAAAGAGAAGCAAACCTTTTGATCAGTTTGATGGATTTAAATGCCTCGTCCATGTTTCCTGTGGTCAAGTGAAAGCTGAAATTCATCATAGCATCTCGAGTCATGCGGTCACTTGATTCCAGTCCAACAAAATCGCGCATGATCTTGCGAGCAACAAACTTGTGATACGTGATTGCACCTGTCTCTGGATTCACAGACTGGTTGTGGGGAGGATCAGCAGTTTCCTCAGAAGTCTGATTTTCTGACTGGCGTTTTTGACAACAGACAAGGAAGGGGGAACCAGGGAAAAAATAAAGGGAAAAAGCAAACTCTGACATCTTTTTGCAGAACTTTTATTATTATTATTTTATTATTAATAAACTTTTATCCTTCAGGAATTAAATGAATTCTTTGAATTCTTCCTAACTCAGCAGCACAGAAATCATTAAATAAAAGCCACAAGAGTCAAGGACTGGCTTTCTATAAACAACAAAAGCTTCATCCACAAACCTGATATCTAAGGCTCTGTACCTCTAACAAGTGTATTTCTGAAGCTGTCAAGTGATATGGGCTAAATCCCAACACATTTGCTCACCTTTTTGATGAAGTAGAGGTACGGAACCTCAATGCCCAGAAGGATGCTGTACTGAGGTGGCACGGAAAAACTGTCTTGCAACAACACTCCATACTCTGAGGTACAGAAAAGGGACACCACCATCGTCTCCACCTGCACGACAGTCAACAAACTGCTCTCCAGTCAGAAAGAATTCAAAGTCAAATGACAGCTACTGTCATCTTTGATGTAAGAAAGTACAACCAAAGTTCACGGTGACTCTCTCTTTTAAAGTCTAAATCACTTAGTAAAATTCCAAGATCATCAAGGGATGGAAAATAGCAGTGAAACAGTCACAGAGCAAAGAAATACAAATTTGTCTTGATGAAGAATTAAAAAAAAGAAAGAAAAAATCCTTTAAAAAAAAATAAAAGCAAATTTCTTGTTAATTTTTTTGTTAAAAAATAAACCACATTTAGCTCTGTATTTTTAGGATGACAAGTCTGCATGAGGCTTTTCTTATTCAAGCGACCACCGGCATTTTCATGTCATCAGAGGTCATAAAAATGACAATGCATTATTTCTGACAACTTTTCTGACCAGGAAAACAGTATCTTCAAATTATTTCAACATTTTCAAAGTAAAATTTAATGTTAGGCAAGTACAGCTGACCTTTGGATAACTGCACTATGGGGTAAATAGTCTGACAAAAAAATGCATTAACATCAAGCCCGAGAACACCTTCAACAGTCACATGGCTGTCAGAGACGTCTCTAATCATGGTCTCCTTACCTGGAACAAAACATGAACACAAAGTGACAAAAGTATAAATGCTTTCCACATATCAACTCACAGGTCCCTCGCCCACTGCTTTAGTGAGTGATGGCCGCTTCTTCGTGTTCGCATCCTCATGATCTAGTTGCTGAGGCAAGAGTTTTGCCTCACACACCACCAGCTTGGGTTCCTCGGGGTCCCAGTAATGAGAAACAGGGTAACGGCCTGCTATGTCACTCGCAGCCTGGTTCCTTCCCCTGACACAACCAAATTCACCTTCTCCATAATGGTTCATATCAATAAAATGTGACTCTCAAGTAAACCCTAAAGAAATCCATTTTTTGTTTGCTTGTTTGTTTGAATATGAACACCAGTACAGCTTTAATAACCAACCAGCACTGTGATCTTTATAACATTTATGTGAAATTAAGAACCACTACCCACATAACATTAAAAGAACTTTGATTAAACCTTGAAGATAAAAGGTATGACTGATGATTAACCATGGCAACATGTCATTTAAAACAGTCAGACTCACAATCAATAGTCAGCCCACAAGATAAAATGCTTCTGACGTGGGGAAAAAGCAGAGAATTTAGAAAGAATTATGAGGAAACGAAACCAAAACCATCCAGACAATTCACAGAAAATGTGTCGGTATCACCACCATGTGGCCAGGTCACCTCTCAGCGTCGTTAGTGTCTCCGTCCTCCTCTCCCTGTGCTGCTGCCTGTGAAGGAAAGTCATCCTGCTCACCCCGCCCGGTCCGGAAGTTGAAGTACTGCACCGTGTCCAGTTCAACATCCCAGATCCACAGCTTGGCATTGTCCTGACTGTCTCCCTGCACGTCAAAATGATAACACAATGCCTGGCATTCTAGTAAAAGGATTCCAGAGTAAAGATCTTAAAGACTTGCATCAGGACCCTGACAGAGTGCATTCTGGGTTTTTATAAGCTTGCAGTAATTAGCTAAATGTTTTTCTTGATAATCACGCAGGTCTGACAGTCTGCAAGCAAATATCCTCAGAATATAAACTTATATAAACTGGCGAAAAATTGGTGGCTTGTGGACACTTGGAAATACACATGTAACTTTTATAAACAGCTGAATAACTAAAGTTCTCAAATGCACATGCCCATGCATGCGCACATGCACAAATACACTTTTTCAGAGTTAATTCTTTCTTATGAAGACTTACCAGGAGATTATCAAGCATTCTGGCAATGTCAAAGCAGAATACTTACACAATGAGACAGAGAAGCAAAGAGAATAGTGATCCTATAGCCCACAACTATGTCAGTATTCACATTATACAGAATACCAGCAGAGTGGAATATCAACAGGCGTCATAAGTCAGGGCTGAAAACCACAGAAGAAACACTTACACACTTGACAAGGATGCTGACACGGCTCCCCATACAGTTGACCTTGGCGCTAGCGATGCTTGCGGACGCAGGAATAACATCTGCCATATTCTTAGGGTTTGTATGAGCTTTGGCCTCTCGCCGCGACAAGTCGTATATCCGGATGATCCCAACATCAGTAGCCACCACCATATACTGGCCACAGACATCAAGACTGACAGGCCGACCTTCTGGTTCAGCAAAGGTCATCACCTGTTTCACTGTTCCCTGCACGCCATCAAACAATTTTACTGGTTAGGGTTTGTGCAGAAAGAAAACTAACAAATACATGTACTGAGAGAACATCTTGTGGAAGGCAGGGCTGATATAGGTTGGCATGCATATTTTTACATGGAGTCACAAGGCATTTTTTTCAATGCTGAACCTGTAACATTTAATACAATACAGTTATAATCATAGGGCCAAATAGGGAGGAAGAAAATGTCAGCCTCACATACCTGGAATGTTCGGACCTGAACTTTGTTTTGTTCAATGGCATAGATGTTTTGTTCATAAATGGTTATCACGGTAGCTTCTGTCAGGAATTTACCTGTCATGAGATGATGTGAAATTGTGAGTTAAAAAAAATAATTTGTGCCCCAACTTTTTCCCCTTCACCAACTGCTTTGCAACTGACCTTACTGTTAAACTTTGGAATATTCTTTAGGAACAACCATTTTGTAGGAATCACAAGCACTCATTAGACATTACAAGTATTCTGCATGAATCTTACATGGAAGTCGTACTTACCTACAGCCTTAATTGTAGATCTATCAGCACCAAACTCGTAAACTAAAACTTTTTTGCCATTCCACAAAGCCAAGGAATCCTGAAAACAGCATGCAGTTCATGGTAATTGCTGACAAGAATTAAGTTTTATCGTTTCGTGCTGTTTGATTGTATGTATAGGATATTTGCTTGGTATAATGGACCAATAAATAAATCAATCATATTGACTAATCTGTCTAGATCCTACTCCCATAATGCAGTCAGTTCCTGATGAGCGCAAATGATATCACAGAAGTCTGCTCTAAAATGCACCCCATTCCATGAAGACCACATCTAAATGAACTCCGTGCTGTCCTCTTGTCACCTCGTCATTCTACACATATTTAAGTGTGAAGCATGCTCGAGATTTCCTACCAAGAGCACACAGTCGCCAGCTTACCTTGGTGGTATGGATCCCTTTGACTTGAATGTCTGTCCGCAGATCATGTTGACTGCCGGACTGAAAGAACTCTATGGACAGCGAGCTGGGAGCATATTGCACAACGGCTGTCTGTGAGTGGAAACTGACACTCATCACATGCTCACTGAGGATGAACACGTTGGTGATGGTGTTTACTGCCATCAGACTGGACTGTGTGCACCACTGCTCACACAAAATATTACAAAATTCCTATTATGGTGCAGAATAAAACTAGAAAAAATGAAATGGGAAATACTGGGGAAACTGTTAAGCAAAAGTTGTGAAAAATAGCAGCTTTTGCCTGCCACCTTGATCTGCCCTGAACATTAAAGTTTGATGCTTTCCTGCTCTCTCTTCTTTTACAGCTGACCACCATTAACCTCCTGCAAGTGTACACTTCCTTCCATGAACACACCCCTGTCCTACAGTTACCTCTATCTGCCTGACAGGTCCCTCAACAGTGGCCGGTGCTGTAAGAACCCACTGGTCGGCCCCTTCAGATTTGTGACCAGCTGCAGGCGTGAACTTCCACAATGCAATGTTACCCATGTTGGTGCCACCAGCAAGGATGCCTGCATGGTTCACACCGGGCAATGTTATAGACATGAAGGAGCGTTTAGCCTAATTTTAACAAGGATGCTAGGATGCATAATCCACAGAATCAGCTTTTTATCACTGCAGTTATTCTATAACAGCCACCTAAAATCAACGCTTCAATAAATGCCAATGTTTTTATTGGAACTAACACCGGATGGTATATCAGAATGATGACATTTATATCCACTTATGAACCGCTTTCATTCAATATTTATTTCCCATGTCACATCATCGTCATGCAGTTGGCCTCGTTCATCAAGGTAATGACAGCTCAGCCAGCCAGAACACAAACAAGCAAACTACAGCCACAATGTTGAAACTTGCACTAAAATGGGAAGCACATCCAAATACTTAAGACGTGAAAAGTGAAAGACAGCAAGGTAACTATTTTGTACAAACCTTTCTCAGGACTGTAGCTGACACACATAATAATCTCACTTGGGTTGTAGCTGTTGTGACCTTCGAGATTCAGAATATAGTTGTCATTCTGGTCCAGATCCCACATCCTACAGGAAACAAGGGAAACAAAAGAGCTGCTCATAAAGATAAGAACAACCTGTTGCCCATCTAGCTAATTCAAATGGACTGACATAGATATTTTGCATAAACAATAAGTTATTAGTAACAATTGGCAAAAGAATATAATGTTAAAAATAGACACATTTAAGATTTCACCACAGAATAGCACTTTTAACAAAATAAGTACAGAAATCATGTTTATTCAAAGAACTGCTTATTCGAACTGTCAGAATTTCGCAAAGAAACGGTTATTCAAATGGAATTTACTTGAACACACTATCTGTTTTCATGTTCGACAATCCTAAATAAAAACGCAGATGTTCGGACAGGACAGAAAAACTAAATAATTATCAGAATGGTTGTAAAAACCTGCCTACTGCTGGACCACACTAATTTAAACATGAAGTACTCAATATATATGGACACCATAAGGAAACTAATTTTACGTAAAAACCATAAGAAACCTAAGCGTGCCTTCGTGCTCAAGAGCAAATTTTTTCTTCGGCATCAGTTAGTACACAAAACTTTTAAACCTCCAAGCAGCCCTACAGTTACTGACCTAATGAGTGATTCACCAGTTGCTGTGGCCAATATCCCTTTTCCTGCCCATCCAATGGATGGCTCTTCTGAGCGTCCACTCATTTTGACCTTAACATAATCACACTGATAAGCATGATCAGTTTATATCCTGATGTACAACATGCATTACATGTAGCGTGAACAAATCCCCACACATTTATTACACAAAATGATTCTTGCTAGCTTTTGGACTCAGCCTATTGTAGTTTATTCTTCACCCACCCTCCGCCTCAAAAAGGATGGGTGTTAAATTCTCTGGAAAAAGCTATTGGACAGTCTGCATCGAATCAGAGCTTAAACAAGTTCACAGAAAACCAACCTTCAGAAGCTCTTTGGTCTCACCATGAGGCAAAACAGTATGCTGTGTGAGGAGAAAGTTTTCTGTCACCGTCACAAGCATGTTCTTGTCCTCATGATAAAGCAGTTTGATAACAGGGTATTCAAGACTAAAGCATTGCATATACTGAGCACTCTCATTGACATAGTACACTCCACCTGCAGCAAACAATACAATAATATCAAACATATAGCTCTCATGCATGCAAAATCTCTCATTAAAAATTGCTGATTGGTTACGAAAACCCCCAGATTATTCTGTTTATTATTAATAGGCATGGAAAAAGGCATGAAGACGTTTTTCAAATTTTCACTACAACATCGGAAATTCTTTATTTTATGAAAGAAAGCAGACTTTTAAAAATCCTTTAAGGTTCCTTCCCATCGTAACATTAAAAATCTGCATAACTTCTTTTGCATGTTTGTCCCACTGGGGTATAATGAAACGGGGGAAAAAAATATGAGGTGAACTTTTATGGTTTGCAAGAAAATCAATTCACACAAACACATTCCAATGAGAATTTATCATTATGACTAAATGTTAGTAGCACCTGGAGATTGATCAAGGTGCCTCTTACCTGTACTACCTCCAACAAAGAAAGACAGGGACTCTTGGTTACCAAACGACGATGCCCCCTTGCTACCTCGCTTCCAGTTAAACATGTCCAGGGCACTTTCATCCCCACTTACAGCAGCTCGTGCCAAGCTCGCGATGTCCCTGTTAAAAGTCATGTTGCAAAATGTCTATAAAGTCCTTTTTTGATTTTACTGCTACAGACCAAAGTCATCAAGCACTTGGTTTACACCAGTCTTCTGGAGAATGGCAATTTTACGGACAATACCCTATGACATAAAAAATGACAATACAGCAGAACTGACTTACAGTGCGGGGTCCGGTGGAGGTGGAGGTCGAAAAACAATGACTGTCAATGGCTCCTTCAAATGGTGTTGTGAAGGGTCAGGTCCTAAATTTCCTCGAATGTTTGTTCGCCACACCACCAACAAACCGGACTGGTCATGGAGAAAGAAGACGTTTCGAGAAAAATTCTTCTACCCGCTGGTGATACCACAAAATATGTTCCGACACAACATAACAGTAAGACAGTACAAGTCACGTGGAATTAAAAAAAAAATCTTATGATAGTGCTCATTATGGATATGCTCAGAGACTCAGTCTGATTATCTAGTGTATGGCACACTCTAGATGGCAGATGTCTAGTCTATGGCAGACTCAGATACAGTAGAACCCCTGAAATACAATACCGTCCTTTATGACTCTGTCATTTATGACCGAAAATTTTGTGATGGATGTTTTCTCTTTGTCTGTCTTCTCATTTATGACTCCCCCTCAAACACAACTTACAACCAAGCATTTAGGACTTTTATGACTTTAACTCAATCGTAGAATAAAAGTGCGATCTTCTGTCAGGCGGAAATCACTCAAGAGCTTTGTCATCGCTTTCAGTCTCTCACAGCAATGGCAGAGAAAATCAGTGAGTGGTATGTTTCATGGTATTCAGATGTTGGATTGACCGATCTAAACGTGATGTGATTTCCAACTCACTGTGCAAATTCTCCAAATGATTTTTAGTTACTACGTAAGAATGATGTATTCTGAATCAAATTCAAACAGGATTTTTGTTGTTGTTATCTGTGCTGTGTTTGTTTTTATTTTGGGCGTGAGTTTGGTAAGCAATGTAAGAATCCTGACCGATCCCTTTTCCTCTCCATCACACACACTTAATATTGTCACAAATTAAAATCATTAAATACACTTGTTTCAAATTTACTGACCATGCCCGACTTCAAGGCTAAAACTACACATGTTCTAACTCAAATTAAAGCAGCAGGTTTATGAAAAATTAAGCATTAAAAAAATGTAATGTTTGAGGAATGGCAAGTCACACAGACAAGGTCATCCCTATTTTCTCCAGAATTTTTTTAAGTCTTAAAAAAAAAGATGGGTTCTGATATAGTAGATATCTAGTCTATGGGAGCCTCTAGCTAGTCGATGTCAAGTTTGTGGGCAGACTCTAGTTGTGACTGAACCAATGTTGGGGAGAAAGTTCTCCCTTGTTCACAAAGATAGGAATCCTAATGGCACTGATCATCTGGATGTCACTGGCAACCTTCAAAACCGTCCGACATTTTAGCATGGTCACCGCAAACTCCGAACTAAGCGAAAGTTAGTAATGGGTGTTAGCTAATTGATAATAATTTTGCAGTGCTGTTTTTCCCCCTCTGTTTGATATCTACTGGTCACTGGCAAACATGGAAAGGTCTTAGGAACTTTAACACAAAATTAATAGTCACTGCCTGGTTGATAATGTGAATGTGTGTGCTTGTGCATATGTATCAGACATTAATACCAATTGTACATGTGCAATATGCAGTATGCCTGCAATAAATTCAGTGTACCTTGTCTCCTGAAACAAGATGTGTGCCACTGGGGTTCCAGTGAAGAACAGTGACCTCACCCTTGTGTAAATGAGGTGCCTCAAACACTTCTAGTTCACCCTCATTCCACAGCATTATTTCACCCGTCTGCCAGGCAACTGCCAGTATCTTGCGTGTTGGGTGCCATGCTAAACTGCACACCTGGCTTTGGTTGACAATGGACTTGTGCTGAATTTTTTCACCCTGTAATGGATTCCACATTTAAGTAACAATATCCCTGTAATATGTTTATTATTGATCTTTCGAGATGCTTAAATCCAAGACATTCATTAGGCTCAGGATCCATGTCATCTTGATTCACATATATGAAGGCATGAAATAACATTTCTTAGTTTTTTAATGTCAGCTGCTGGGTACTGGCGACAATTTTTTATGCTATAGTCTGACTGACAGAGACACAAACAATTATATTCAAAATCTTACAGTCACCACAAAATTAAGGAGTGTATCAAACTATAATATTTGGTAATCCAGTACCTTACAGTCCTAGCAGACTGATTAATTCTAAGCTTCTACACACACACAGAGAGAGGGGGAGAGAGAGAGAGAGAGAGAGAGAGAGAGAGAGAGCGAGAGGTAACGAGACACATACAATCCACAAAGCAGAAAATATACAAACTTCTTCATTGAAAATGTTAACAGTTCCACCACTTCCGTCATTTTCAGACCCTACTGCCAGCAACCCAGTGCCACCTTTGAACCAGGCAATGTCTCTGTTGATGCCAGATGGTCCAGCGCTGTCCAGACGATGGTCAAAGTAAACTGCCATCCCGTTCTCCCCAGATTCAGTCTCGCCGTTGGCAGCATTCAATGACACCCTATTTCAAATGTCCAACAGGTTCCCAGAGTAAACATGAATAAATCTGCGTCAAAGTTGAAGATTTTTAAAAATCTAAATTACGATCAGTTCCGCTGCCACAAAGACATGAGGCCGATAAACCGTCAAGAGGAGGCTAGGGTAAGAATTAACCCACGGAAAGTAGTGTGTGATAAAAAATATAATAAACAAACACAATGTAATTAAGTAGTCGTATAAAAGGTATAATTATCATGACACTGACAGGTGAGGAGTGAGACGAAAATTTCATACGTACAAATTCCACCAATGGAAAAATCGAAACAGATACTCTTGATCAATTTAAAAGAAACCGAAGTGAGCATGTAAAACACGTCTTCGCCTGAAAATAACACAAAGACTGTTCTATTGCTTGGTCGACTTTGTGTTACCACGGTAACTATGAAGCGGGTTAGTCTGTTACTTTTCCTATGGCGGCAACCATGTTGAAACTATTTGCAACCCGGAACCAAAAGGAATGCTGGGAATGACCGCTGCCAATGTAAACATTGAACTTCGACAGTTTCCGGCATATTCCGTCCTTGTCGTGCAAAACCTTAAAAAAATTGTTTCTTTGTACTTCGTTAATAATTTTATTACCGTGGCCTACTGTGCTAAACTTCTGATAAAATTTTATGGAACACCATGGGAAAAAAAAGCAAAGGTCTGAGCAATAAAAAGTATAATTATTTTGAAAGAGACCTGTTAATTGTCAGCCGTGATAGTCTAGTGGTTAGGACCTCGCGTTGTGGCCGCGATAACCCCGGTTCGAATCCGGGTCACGGCAGTGATTACGTTTTTTTTTGTAAAATCATTTTTATTTTTTATTGCTTAGCTGCTCTCACACCATTTCCATGTAGACAAAAATGACCTGTTGTAAAACTTTCAACTACATAAAGCGTTTAATTTTAAATGAAAGTATGACACTGTCCATTTGATTTTGCTGTAACCATAAGATTCGACCATTACTACTACTATGTACCATCATCTTATCTGGACAAGAGACACACGGCACAGGTCAAAATACGGAGGACTACAGAACACGCAGTGCGTGAGGTCAGGTCGGACAAAACAAATGACATGCGGCATTTTACTCTGCGAAGTATGTTAGCTGTTCAGTCAATCTGTCATTTAATTTTCGAAAACAGGACCTTACGGTCAACGCTTTTTGTCTGTTGTGTGTTTTGACTAGAAAAGTTGGTAACCCCCCCGCACCCCAGTTAAGATCATGTGCGTGTATATCAACTTTTTCTTATAGCAAACACAAGTGTGCATTTAAAGCCTCTATATAATAGCGCGGATTGCCACTTATTCACCGTTTGTAGGAATAGGTAGGTATAAATTGCCAAGAGCCGAAAGCGTAGAATAATGTTTTAGGCAGTCGCATTTTCTGCCATCATAGACATCCAATGGAGGCGTACAATGACAAAGCTTTTTCTTCAAGTAGTAAATTTCGCTTCTCTCGTTGTGTGCATGTGGCGATTGTGGGTGGGGTAATTTTATGACATTTTTTATTGCGAGGCCGCAGCCTATTAGACTGAGATTACAATATTTCAAGCGTGCTTGACCCGCATTCGTCTAATTAGACAAAACGTAAGATTTTAACATTTAGGGCATCCTGTTGTCCAGTTAGACTTAATTCCAAGGTTCCACCAGTTTTAAGTCTCAGCACGCAAAATACACAGGAAATGGGATGTCATTTTCCTTTGTGGCAAAAGGCAGAGCAGGGATCCAAGTTCGATCAGATGAACTGACCCCTTATAGGGCCCTGGATAGCTCTGCAGATAGAGGAGTGACGTGCTGAATTTGGACACCCCTCCCCCCCAAAAAATGGCACTCTACACATGCCATCTTACTGCAGCTATCAGTCTGATGGTTCTGTCAGTGTATAGCTTAGTAATAGAACCCCATCGCCCTATTGGTGAAAGGCTGAAAGCACCGTCCGTCTAAAATTACATACGTAACTTCCGACCGTGCTGTTGGTAGTGCAGAGTTCATACTTCTGGTTGTACTTTGCAGCGAACGTTATGTCCGAAATACGAAGGTTCCGCCGATCATGTCACTGCCTACAGTCCGCTGTACTCGTGCATAACCCCCATAGCCACTGCTAACAGGTGTGCTTTGAGAGGTGGGGGTGAATATAACCGCTACTTAGGCTTGAGGGTGGAGTAAAATTCTTTGGTTTCCCGATATGGAACTCCCCCCTCCCCCCATAGCCACAGAAGAGAGGAAGGTGCATGCAGTGAAAATGTTCCTTTGGGCCCATATCTGCAGCATTGATGTGTGTCTTACAGTATGAAGAAGGCTTAAGAATTGACTGGCACAACAATATGGGTGTAGGCCATTCAATGTTCACTGATAATAGTTACCGTTTGTGCCGAGTCGAACAAAACTGTTAATAAAACCTAGTGCTTTGTCATTAACTGATGTCATAGACTGTACATTTCTTCAACGACTTAGTGATTTACTCATGAGTGTGTGCGTGCATGTGTGTGGATGGCAAACAAGGGTGGAAGTCTGGGAAATACATTTAGATTTCTGAATCTGGCAATTTTCCCATTTGGAATTTCAGAAAGAATTTTTCTTTCAACTATTTTGGCGTAAGTGTTGCTGCTTTAGTTATGCTGTCACGATCCTATAGTGAAAATTACTATTATCATGGAATGAGAAATACCTATGTGCATCATGAAAATTCCAAGTTTGTAGTAGTATGTTCATTGTTGTGTACACGTATATAATTTTTTGCTTTCTGCCCATACAAACTGACACTTTCACATTAGAAAACACTCAAGACATAAAAAAAGTGTCATGCACTTCTAGTGGACAAAATTTATTTAAGTGGACCACATTTCAATAACAAAGGCAATACAATGGCTGTAAGAACTGTTCTGTTATAAGCCCTGTAGTGAAACACCAGAAACTGATGCCGACAAGTCCAAAGGTAAGGAAAAATGGTAAAAGATAAAACTGGTGTCTTTTAGTTTTTACAATTATGTGCTTTTTTCCAGTGAAAGAAAAGGTATTTGGTATAACAACAAATACTGTGAGCTTCAAAATGCGTAACTGCTTTTCTTTATCACTTATCATCTGTTATCTCCAAAACATGCATGCTAGCTTGTTCACGTATCCACTTCAACAGGCACATGCACACGCGTGCACACACATGCACTGTCTCTCTCTCCTGACATATATCGTTGATGCATCCACTCACATGCATATAGGAATGCATGTGAATGCATGCACAGTCCTTTTCATCTACGCATACAGACAGTGCATCAAATATTTCCTTCTTCTATTTGTTTTTAACAGTATTTTTTAAGTAAAGGCAAAGAGCTCTATAAGTTGCTTTCTCCAAACTGGCTGGTGCATGTAGAACAAACAATGGTGAGAAGGAAAGAGTCTTGATGCAACAGCAGATTGAACAGTCAACATGTGAAAAAGCACTTCACTCTGTAACAGGTTTCCACCAGTTTCACTGACAAGCCCTTGTGTAATGTTTTTAGGAAGAGTAGAGGTCTATAAAGATTTATACCTGAGACGACAAACATTGTTTTGCCTTTTCTTTCTCACTTCTTTTCTGTGCAGCTATCTCCTTTGCCTGGAAGTGGGTAAAAAAGAATCTTCAGTTTAGAACAATGTACCCGACAGAATGAATATATTGCACAACAAACTGCCTTATGGGGTAGAAAATCACCTGGACGGTGGTGGTGGTGGGGTGGGGAGTGTGCCTGATGCCGCACTTGCCTTATAAGCATACATACCCTGCCTTAAAAGCTGGGTATCAAGAAAATCACCATAAAAAGTGAGGACCAGCAATGTTCAAGAATGTCAACATTCCCCAACGGTTATTCGTTTTTTAAGCCAATGACTGTCCACTTCTGCTGGGATGCCCCATTATAAAACTTCACATTATTATTGAAAAGATTTTCCCCTTCCGTCTGCATGTAGTTTTAAAATGATATTAAGTTTCTTCTCCCGGTTTGTCATGTCTGTGCCAGACACACGATCCAAACCCAGAACTCCTTTTATCACTACCACTGCCAAGCGTGCATTAATCATGTCCTATGGGCTTGCCTCTTGCTTATAAAGGAATCACAAAACAATTTCAAACAATGACATGGTGGGTAAACTGGAAGGCTGCATGGTTATCCCAAAAGCACATTCAACCAGTGGCTACAAAGTGAAATTACTGCAAAGCAAACCCACCCACCCACCTCAAAATCCCTGGACAAAATATTTGGGGGTAAAAAGTACCTTTTCTATCAATGGAACCAGTTTCTTTTCTGATGCTAAAATCTTCAGAAGCTCCATGATGAAAGGGAGGTAATTGTGTCTTCGTCGAATATTTTCTACCTGAAACCATGGTAAGCACGCGGATCTGGGTAAAAGGAAGCATGATTTTAAATCATAAAAATTTGTTCTTCTTTTTTGAACACAAAAACCAGCGTATCAATGGCATTCCATCAGGAGAAATTACTTTTCACCATGCTGTTTATATCAGTTCCAGACATAGCTGCCAGGCATGCTCTTGTTTTTAAGTTATTCTGACCCTCCATAATATTATACCTCAGTCCTATGAAATGCGGTCATGATAAGAACACTGCAGCTGGTTGACCCCAACACCAAACAACAAAAAGTCCTACTCAATCATGGATCACCAAGTCTAAAATTACACTCTAATCGGACACAAGAAAGAAAGCCATCTCTACCTTGTACCTCTGTCTTTTGCATTCCTCTTCTTGAATAAGGAAGCTTAGTCTACTGATTTCAGCCTGAAGGTCATCTGTGTCCATGGCACCTTGCTGAAAACATCAAAAAGACAAAGACTCTAGTATTTTAATGTGGATTTCAAGATCATGTGCTGCAATAAAGAAGGAACTGCAGTTGTTAGAAATCAGTTGAAGGTTGGGAAGTAAAGATGTTTTTATTTTCCAGCAAAGAAACAAATGACAATACTAAAAATCAACAGGAAGTACTTAAAACGCTCAACAAAACTCTATGCAGATGCATGCGACCAAGGGAGCTTACCTTACCCAAACACATAGCAAAGAGAGGGTCGAAAGAAAGGAACTTTTTAACGACGCTAGTCTTCACACAGCCAACCCTCTGTACACAACGTACTCAAAGGTTTCCTTTCCAAATGGCAGTCATGCATTTCATTTTATTAATGTGATTATTCATAACTATTAAATGATTTCTTACATCAAGTTGGCCTTGAAGTTCTGCAAGTCTCTTTTCGTAAGACATTTTGCAATCAGACACCACTGCCATAAGGTTGAAATGGATTTCATCTGCACTGTACCTGCAACCACGAATGGGAGTTCACTGATTATTTACATTATTACAAAAATATTATCCTGCTAAAACTGTGCAGTTTGTCTCGTCCAAAAAATGTTCATAAATGACTGATAATTTCCAAAGCACACATTAATATCTGTATTTCAGTAGCACACCACCTGGTGTTTTCTGTAGCTAAGAATCTCCTGGTAATGTCTTGAATTGAAAGAAAATGACGTGCAAACTACAAAGGAATGTCGGAAAATTACACATTCATTTTAATACTGTAGCGAATGGCAACCTATACCACAGAATAACAAGTGAACTTTTGTTAGATTTATAAGGTTTTCTAAGTACTAGCACTTTTAGACCTTTTGTTCTGAAATACAGACCGAAATGCGACAGAACAACTTACTTTTGCATGCGCTTTTCTATAACTGGTCTTGCAACATCTGTCCACTCTACATCAGAGGGTACTGGCCCTGTTAGAATATTGAAACTGAACATTGGCATTCATCACGAAGTCCTCACATTATATGTATTTTAAATGATACAACACTCATACTTTCACAGACAGAGCCATATGACCACAAAAGTTTTATTTAATAAACCTTCACACTGCAAAACTCATCCCTCTCTCCAAGAAAACAGATGCATATATGCACAACAATGTCCAGCTCACCCAATACATGCATCTCTTACAGAAGACCAAAATACACTCAACTTGTCATATCCAACAATACATCTGTTCTTTGACATTATAGTTCTAAGATGGCAAGCCTTTAAAAGAGGCAAACACATCAAGGCTCATTCAGTCTAAATTGATTCAAATCTAATTTATTGGAGATAAAACTATTGGCAGAAAGTCTCATCACCCACCCACCCATGCACACATACAATATTAGAAATATCAGGTATCAGTACCAAGAGAAGGGTATTTTTACCCAAGTCAACTGGTCCTTCCTTCAGCCCATCGAGTTCGTAGAGACGACCTTCAAATGGGATGTATCCAACAAAATGGAATACATCGTCATCTTTTTTCCCCAGTTTCTCATCAAACTCAAACATCTGTTGTCTGCAACAAAGTCAGCAAAACAGTAGTCAGTGTGCGCTCTTTCTAAACATCTAACTAAGCTGTTCAAAGAACTTTACACACTATACTGTCAGATGGTCCACTACTAGAACACATGCTTTGGATTGCTATCAATAGGAGGTAAATAAACAAGGCACCAGAAATATCCACAAAGACCTCATAGTACATTTTCACTGACAGCCATTCATAACACCCTGAGAGTGCAAAAAGCAAAATAATACTTTTGAAAATGCAATGAAAATCTGCTTAACAACAATGCTGTAAAATTTACTGTTAAAACCAATTCTTTATGCCTGAAACCAAACGATGAAAGATGCAGAAGAAACTCCTGGCACTTATAATTATATTACAATGCAAGGGCAAATGTGCATGAGACAAACAAATCTGAGGACGACAATTTTCTACAGAAAAAGAATCTTCAAAATGAAAACTCACTGACCTAGAAAAACTGTTGTGGACTTGTCTGATTAAGTCTGAATTACTAAGACTTAAACCCCGTAACTGAAATAAAAATGGATCATTTATAAATCACCTGAACCACATGTTTCCACTAACGATTCTACAATAAGCATCTGCTGCACCCCCGCAAAAAACCATAATGTTTGACTGTGGTATATGCTATAATAGAAATGGTTGCTGTGTACACGTAAAAGGTTATGTACCTCTTGCCTTCAAACACAGGAGACAAGAGACTTTAAAAAGTGTAACATGCATCCACATAACATAGTACACAGTTATATTTCAACTTGCACAGCAACACTGTGAATAATTGTATTGTTGGCAGATATAACTGAAGCCCTGTATCCTTTCTTTATGAATTGACAAAGCCAATATCGTTTTGTTCAGTAAATTATTGAAAAACAAAGTTCTGCTTCTTTAAAAGTCCAAAAGCACAAAGTCATGACCTGTTGTTTCATCATGAAATTCATGCACAGCTATTTATAATAATCTACACCAAGTAAGTTACACAAGTATGCTTACTGCAGGATCAAAGTTCTGTGCAAAGTCCTTAAAACTGGTGAGGGTGTCCCCAAGGGAAATGTCCTGGTGGGAGCAATTCAGCAAGATGCTTAGAATAGCCTGTGTGGCACAAGCATTATTGATGACCTGAAAGACACGTTACAATAATAACAATTATATAAACAGGCAGGCTTTGCAATCTTCAGCTCAAGGCATCAGTACATGCACAAAGATGCAACAGCCGTTTAAAATAAATAAAAAAGATATGACTGCTTGGTGAAAACTTATGCACATCTAGCTACTGATAATAATGCCAGCTGACAAGTTTGTCTCCTCCAGATTATGTTCAGTGCCAGTAAGTTGAGTAACATAGCGATGACTGTATTATCCATGTAAAGGGCACTAGATACTGCGATACTGCACTGCATTATCCACGCAAAGGGCTCTAGACACTGAGACAAAGTCTCTTTCTCTCTCATGCACACACAGGCAAGCACGAGTGCACACACACATACACAAACTTTATATGGAAACTTGGAAACATTCTGTGCAGTCTGTTCATTGCAAGTTTAGCTTATATGAATATGGGGATACAGAAAAAAAATTGCTCAGATTATTCTCATTTCAACTGATACAGATACCTGTTGTTTGGTGGCTCAGAATGGAGATATGTTATTGTTAATTGATTTCTTATGTAATAAGGACTCATGTTAGCTTGATTAACTGTACACTAACGCTTTCACCACCTCATGAATGCATGATACACAAAGATCCCCTAGAATATGGTAATTCACAAGTTAAAAAAAAAAAGAAAACCCCTTTTCAATATCACAAGCTTATTAAATGGTACTAGGTCTTGTGGATAGCAGTACCTGTTTGGCAAAGAAAATTTTCTCTAGTCGACTGTCCTGAACCACTGATCCATCAGGTTCTTTATCTGGCACCCATTTGAACAGGAAGATTAGCCCATGCACTGGCCTTAACAATCAAATTTGAGCAATTATTAATAAGATAAATAACATGAGCATGTTCACTAACTGCAATAGTGATTGGACTTATTTAAAAAGTTTTGTTTTAATGAAAAAACAGAATTCATGATTAACAATAAAATCTTTTAACTTGGTGTTGAGAATATAAAATCACTGTTTTCAGAATTAGACATTACCAATCTAGTTCTACACACAAAGACTACATCCTTGATCTTTGATTATGTACCCTACCCCCCCCCCCCCCCAAAAAAAAGTGCTGTGGTTACAGTTACCTGTCAGACCCTATGTTTTCCTTCTGACCCTAAATTTTTTGTCACCTGCTTATTAAAAAAAACCCCACAAGGACATAACTTTACATTAAGCCTACAAGGACAGCCTCCCTTCCTTTCCATGATGGCTAAAATAAATCTACTGATCTACTTATCCTAATCTTGTTTTCTTGTACTTATGTAACCTTAACCACAACACTTTCATTTGGCCTTAATACTGGTAGATATGCAATTTCAATACTCATCACAATAATTTAACAGTCATTTAAATGTTAACAGCTGAACAGAAGTCTCTTGGTGTATAAATTTAGTTAAGGTAAAAAAAAAAAGTTACCCTTATCAAATTATGCCAATATAAAGCCCTCTTTAATTCGACTAAACCTTTTTCTATATGACCAAATGATAGACAAAACTTGTACCTCTACACCTTACTATTAGCTTACTTAAGTTGTTCAAAGCTCTCTTTATCCAAACTCCATATTTCCTCCACCTGGACTCCTGTGCATCCTTAAACAAAACAGATCATAAATAATAACAAATAGAGGAATGTTCAGACAAAATAAATTAAGCATCTATCATCTATTACAATGTTATTTAAAATTCTTAAATTTTTTGTCACAACATGGACGATGTGGAGAAGGGAAACTAATAATTTTTTTTTATTAAGTGGCATAGGTGATGCAAGTAAATAATTATGTAACTCACTGTAAGAGACCACAAGGAAGTGTAGTCTGTGTACAAGTTAATGAAGCCTTAGATAAATCCACAGCATTTGCATAAGCACACTGAAATTAATGTCCTCACAAGAATTTTCAAAACAAAACAAAAATGTAGTCACTTTTACATAAATTTTAAAATCATGAAAAGACTATTTTTTAAAAGTACATTGAACACTACTACAGTAGGACTTCCCTATTAAGACCTTCCCCATTACAATTCCTTAGATAAGACTAAGATTTTGCTAACTGACCCCTGGGTTACATTAAATGTACTCTCTATCAAGACCCCTCTCTTGCTAAGACCTGATTCCGGTGGATTCTCCAAAGTCTTAATAGGGAGGTTTTACTGTAATATTATTTTCTGTAGGTATCTGTGTAAATGCATGTACATGTACATGTATGTACATGTATGCTTTTGTGCATATATGTTTGTGTGAGTGATTAAATGAATGAAACAGAGATTTGTAAATGTCAGGATAAAGGGTGCTGGAGAACTGTCATTGATGGCTGATGCTGCAGGAGTGAAGGGTTTAACTACTACACGTACTAACTGTTTAGGGACCAAGCAAACTAGAGAAAGCCAACGTGATTCTGCACAGTTTCATTTTGTAAAGTGCATGTCCTGTTGTGTCAGACCAATCACTTACTGAGTCTGATGAGCATGCTCTTTCACTGTTTCAGTACAACCTTCTAACACCTCTTGGGGGAACGGATAACACTGTAATGAATTATGCATGGAGACAGTAGTGAATGTCCACTGCCATGATAAAACTTTAACAGAAATTCTCTCACAAGGTTCGGGACTCTGAAATAAATGGCTGCACAAACAAAAATTGCCTTTTGGGGGCTCTTTAGTTACAAAGCGCAGCTTAAAACTTTCCCATTTTAATACAGCAGAAGCCAGTAGTCTGAACAGAGCGTACAAGTCTAGACACCTCAGATGCAGGTGTCTTTCAAAATGATTCTAATGCACAAGGCCCCCAAAACATGTGAGATTATGGCAGCTGATAGCACTCCCTCAGCTGCACACCCAGTTTCATGGGACTGAATCAACTGATAAAAAAGAACGCATGACCAAACAGACAGGTAAACATGCTTGCAACAGCATGCACAGCTGGAGGCAAGACAATGAACAGTAATGATCCTGTGCCTCAGGAGAAGTTCATCCAACAACTTTTCTGATCTCCCATGATCTGCTGCAGCATGAAAACTCCATGGCCAACATCTTCTGGTGGAGTTCTACTCTAGTCCTATGTCTACTCTTCCACTATTAAGTCATGTGCATGTATGCACATGTACATCACCGATACATGTCTTTCAGAGTATGTTCGACAGACATGGGTCTGAGGACTGAGAAAGGAGAGAGATTTTACAATATAAAATATAATCGGAGTAGATCATATCCTAAACATGATTTTTTGCTTCATACAGTAGTGTGACTTGTAGAAAAGTTTTAAATAATTATATTTAAGCATTTTATAATATACATCGGATACACATACTGTTTTTAAATTATTAATTTTCTCTTCCACTCCACGTGATCTCAGTTTTGTTATGTCTGTCTCCTTCGTTCAACCTGCTTACTAATGATCTGTCCCCTTTCCCAGATGCTGTTTGATCTACTTTTAGTTCTTGTCTGTTCTTGTGTGGTAATTTCTGTCTTCTTTGTATACAAGGAAGCAGACAACCCTTGAATGTATACGTTGTCATAATCTCAACACACAAATAGAATATATACACATGTATACTAATATTAGCAATATAGTGTGAGAAGCTAAATGCTTGGTACTTACATTTACAACAGACAATACTTGCAAAAGAAGACACTGTATTGCACACACAGGCGCATGTGCGTGTGCACACAGTGAACCATACATCAAGAAAAAGAGAGAGAAAATTAGTTCTTGTAATTTAAAAGAATGATCAGATGCAATCAATCCATTCTTAGTCTTACACCATTTTCTAAACATTTTTTTTTTTTACTTTCAAAAGGGAAGGGAAGACCGGACAGAAAGTAATGCTTAAATTTTATAACGTGATTAATTACTCCTCACTTCGATCATGCTCTCTATGTGGCTGATGTTTCATGCATTTCTCTGTAGGTTAAAGACTGCAGTGTAGTTTTTTTACTATTCTTTAATTTGCTAGCAAAAATAACAACAAAAAAGTAAATATAATAAACTGTTAAGAATGTAAAACATTCAGTATGCAGGTATGTCCAACCATTTCACTAAAATCACTACACTGAAAAAAAATTTATATAAATCTTTCAGATCTCTCAGACCTCAACAGACACAAGTAATAAGAGGAATCAAATGTGTAATATTTACAATTCTGTTAAGCAGTTAAAACAAGTTTCAAAAAGTATTTCTCACTTGATCAAGACACTGATTTAAATCCCTTATTTAACTTATTTTATATTTTATGTAATTAGTTTTGGTATAATTTTATGCATGTGTGTGTTAAGCTTTGGACTTTTTGGACGAAGTGCATGTGAATTGTTATAAAGTTAGAATTAATTTTAATTTTAACTTTTGTTAAGCAAAGAGTAAGAATATCAAAAGAAAATCCTTCGAGTTACCACGTGTATAACTAAGAAGACGCCTGAGATCTTGCATGGATATTACTGGTTCAGAAGATCTGTCCTTACTACCACACTCCTGTTGTATTACTAATACTAGTTAATATATTTATTCATAGATTCTAAAGCATTAAGCAAGGCTCTTCAACCAATAAAAGCAGTAACAGATTGAACAAAATCTAACTAGGTGATAATTGCAGGTTCTCACAAAACATACTATGTCAAAATTAAACACGATATAATGGTAAATTTTTATTTCTTTCCCTTTCGAGTAACAGTGACTATCATCGTGTTTACACAGAATCTTCTCATCACAGCGCACCTTGTCCGAGTTCATAGAGTCCTGGAACAGGGTCTCTGGTTTTGTGGCTTCAGTGTGTGCAAAAAATATAAATACCCCAACAACAGCATAGTGTAAATCACAGGAAAGAAACTTCACATGAAGACTCACCAAATCCCTTGATCAGTTCTGTAAAAACACCAGGATCGCTTTCAATAAGACACCACTCCCCAGCCGCGTTAGCCATGCTGTTAAATTCGATGCGGTGACGACGATTTGGTACTCTCTTTGATTATTCTCTCGGTGAACTTGTGCCCAGGCTATTACTTTAGCGAATTTTGGAACTGTAGATATAAATGTTTCATTTACGATTTTGCACAGTTGTATCTATAAGGCTAAACTAGACCCACAAAACAATAATACGAAGGAAATATTTATAAACTGCATACATTGGTAGGGTGCTTTTCAAATGACCAACACCGGGAGAGAAATTGTAGGAGTAGCCGCCCTTAGGAGTAGCTGTAAGTAGGTCATGATGTAATGATTAGACAGAGCCAGCATTCTCGCACGTCATTATAATTTCAGGAACAGATTTTGTTACCATTAATTTAATTTTATTAGTGTATTTTAAAGTACGCACAATAAAACTTTAAGACTTTTCTGTTATAAAATAAATGGGCACTCCACTTACTAAAACTTCATGCGATGTCGTGTCGTTTTATTATTAATATTATAAAACGTTCTAACTTCATTAGTAGACAGTTTCAAATTTCCAGCCGATCGTCGATAATCACTTTAGCTTTCGACTTGCGCGGAGTCCGTGGATGGATAGTTTCACAGATCACGTGATCTAAGCAGGGGAGCGCGTGCAGAGAGGCACGTACCGATGAAAGCGAAGTTTCATGCACGCTGTGACGTCATGACTTCGGTGGTACCGACTTGTTTACTTAAACCTTCCCCCCTTCCTAACCCATACCCCCAACCCCGAATACAGTTTTTTTTAATGGGGGGAGGGGTGACGAAACTAGGAGAATCGAACCTGCACCTTAATTTCAGCTGATAAACAACAAACGATTTTTTTGGTGACGTCATACAGTATACGAAACGTTGTCGATGTATAGGCATAACACCTACCGTGTTCGAAGGATATTCGATCGCAAACAAATTTGAGTGTGTGCACCGCATAGAGCTCAGTGGCACACGCACCAGAACCAGACGCCTTTACAAAACATACAGCAAGAGAATGCAATTATAACTACTGCATGAAACTGTAGTCTTATGGGGAATATTCCTAATGTTTTATTAGTACATAGTAATAAAAAGAGCTGAAAAGCAGGCGCCATGCTTTCGGAATAACATTTTGGGCTATACTGGGTTTACCGCAGCAATTTATAATTAAAACAAGAAAAAGGCAGTGTCCTCCCGTGTTCTGATCTACGAAACCGTTGGCTAACTTAGCCGAATTAAGTTGGACATCGCGATCAGAAAAATGGCGAATCGCCTGAACGAGGTTTTATCGCTTCACTGACGTATAGCTGGTCACACTGTCTGAAGTTCGATTGTCTACATGCAGCACGTACTGATTGGCTAGAGTTGCGCTTTCCTGTAGAACTCGGAGCAATAGAGCTTCATCGCCAATTCCTCGATCTTTTCTGTGACATATTTGAATGCAACAGCTACCGAGATCAGCTTTTGAATTGAGCTGCGCCCTAGATCGGTCCTTTTGGCTGCTTAGATAGAACACGGTATAGCGCCCCGACTTTGGGCAGGTTGATGAGATCGCTATGGTAGATACGTGGGAGACGAAAGGTAGAAAAAGGTAAAAAAAAAAAACCAACTTAACCAGTCAATCATAGCATGCGGGCTAAAAGTTTTCTCTACAAAGTCGGCATCATATCCAGGACGATAACATTTTCACACGCTGTTTCCCGGAGCTGATCAGTTAATAGTTTTCTGCAATGTATTCAGTAAATTAAAATGTACGCACGTGAGCTGATTGTAAAACTTTTCCATTTGGTTGCATTTTAATTCAAGTCCTAGTGTGTGGTTGGCTTCTGTTTTCTGTTTTTCCTCTTTCCCGATCTGTTTTAGGAAATAGGTTTAGGGGTTTGTGTTAGGATTTGCAATGGTTTTGAGTTCGGACATTATACTACTCTGGCTTAAACAGATCTATTTCTTGATTAAAGTAGCTTTTTCTATTAATGTTCTTAATGATTTCTTCCTCGCTGTCATCTTCTTGAGCATTAAAAATGGTTTTGTGAGATTACTCTCCTTTCCAGAAAGACAGAAGTGCAAAGTAAGCATGTTTAGCCATGAAATTATGATTAAGGAAATATCTAATACTCTGATTACAGTCATTTACGTTTAGCTTTATCAGAAGCTAAGGATGGTCCTTGGATGGCAGTATGGAAAGGTTTACCGTGGCTCGACAGGTTTACCATGGCTGCCCCGCCTTGCACTGCAGAAATCCGCACGCTTCAAAGGGGACGATGAATGACCTTAATGTATATATTTCAAGTCATTATTACCAACCTTTGTCCGGGCAAAGTGTTTCATCTAACATCAATCTTTTGATTAAGCAAGTGGCCCTTGTGAAAGGGGTGATATAAAATCAATGCCATTAGCAGTATTACAAAAGCAGTAATAACTAATGTATCAATAAAAATGATAATATGTTTAGCTCTCTTCTCTCTCTCTCACACACACACACCCTCTCTCTTTCACACACGTTGGCTATTACTGGAACTAAAAAACCACCCCACCCCCCCCCCCAAAAAAAAAACTAATCAATTTACTTCACGACTGTGACCGACTGGAGTGTTAGGAAGGGGCAAGCTACATCTAATAAAATGTATGCAAATCGCATGCGAGAGCGCGGGTGTCTGTTTCAGATTTCTGTTAGCGTTACAGTCTTCCTGAGTATAT
>SMGT01008788.1:391185-443086 GCA_004794575.1 Lanistes nyassanus
CCCCCCCCCCCCCCCCCCCAGTGCGAAATCACCGCGAGGTGGAAGCACTTTCCCTCCCAAATCAACAACAACAGGTATGTTTCTTTATTCCTGTTTTATCTTTTTGCTGTCTGCATCAACCTGTGCATCTTTTCTGCGACCCTGTCAATGTCTCTGGCATATAAAATCTTGACCGTCTTCCATTAGTTCAGTGAAGTGGTTGTTGATAACTGCAACCCAGAAATAATTTTCTCTGTCCAAAATTCCTTTACCGAAGCCTTAGCTCATTTGCCCAAACGATTCTGTAAGTTTGGGCGGGAGAAAAGCCAACACGATCTGAGGATTGATCCAAACCTTTCTTCTTCCTGCAAAACGAGTTTTAAATGCGAATGTTTTTCTTTTAATAACCACCGTATCACTATCCGACGTAGACCGGCCTAGATTTGTGAACAGCAGCAACAGCTGCTAAGGTGGCATTATTTAGCGAACTTCTCGTCTATCTCTCCTTAACTCCGTTCTTGCTGGCTGATTCCCGAAACTTGCAATCGACGAAGAGCGTCTCAACCCTTTGCCTATATTACTTGACGGCGTCTCGTACAACCGTTGTTCACATACTAGATGAACAGGATGTGGACAGGGTGACGACACAGATGCGGAAAGGGGTAGCGCTGACGGAGGGTAGATCAGCACCAAAAAAAAGAGGGTGGCGCAGATAACGGGTAGAGGCTGTGCAGGTTGGACGACAGACAAGGGGAGCCAAAGGTGTGGTAAGTATACGCCCACGTTGTCTTCTTCGTAAACTGAGTTGCTGAATGATTCTGGGTCTCAGATGATCAAAAGGGAAATTGAATATCGTATTCTCCTGACAGTTTACATGTACAACAAGGTGATAACAGTTGCATCGTTAGAAACCTGCCCTGCCGTCAATAACTACAAAAGTATAAAAACTTTAGACGTTGCAGATACCTTAATAATTCCACGCCACAGCTTCACGTTCTCGAGAATAGTTTCAACAGAGTCATTTGATTGATTGACTGACTGACTGATTGATTCTTTTTTTCTTTCTTTCTTTCTTTCTTTCTTTCTTTCTTTCTTTCTTTCTTTAGTGTTGGGCTTTTTATTTTCTTTGCGGTTTATCTGACATGGTTCCCTGTCTATAGGGTTCCACGGTCAGTCTTCATTATAAACTGGATACAGATCATCTACTAAAGAAAGGGAACTATTGTTTCATGCTAATTATAAATATATGATATTAATGAACCCATTAGGAGAAAAAAGAAAAATACTGTCTGAAACCAAAGCGTATTTTTGCGTTGTACCCATAATGATACAGGGAAATGTAGAAGTGGGTATTTAAATTCCTATGTACAGGCCTTTTCTTTCTTAGAAAGCATCGTAAAGTGTGTCTGAAGAAACAGGCCAGACGTGTAGCAAACCATAAAATGTGTATCAAAACCGAAAGCTGATCATGACAGCGATATGCAAAGAAATTGGTACAGAAACAAAACATGCGGTTCTGCTATGGTTTGCGTAGAAAATTGGCTTTGAGGATAAGAATCAGTAATTCTCATTTGTTTAAAAGTACACGTCCTGCAAATGTGTATGATATATATATACATATAAATACACATACATACACTTAAATACACATAAATACACATAAACACACATAAATACACAGACACATTTACACTAGTTATTACTGTTTCTTACTTTAATCTGTTCTGGTCTTTTCAAGCCATCAGCATCGGAGTTGGGGCGGGGTTGGTGGGGGGGGGGAGACTAGTTTTCTAGGCCCCTAGCAGATGTTTCAGACACTATAAAGATAGCCCACTTTCTCAAATGGCTCTCATTTGTTGCTTGTGATTTTCAGCACGCATACACCTGGACATTTCCACCCGTTCGACAAAAGAATGTAAAGCGTTTCCTGCGGGCTGCACGCTATCAACAAAACTGCCAAACTAACAGCCTTCACCGAACGAGAAATGCCATTTGATGGTTTCTAAAACCAGCTAGGTACAGTTTCCATGTTTTTTAATCGATGGGTGTGAATAGAAGTTTCTTTTACCTTTTGGATGTAGTGTCAATTGTTTTTTGGAGGGGGATGGGGTGGGGTCTACTTATGAATATGTTTACTAATAAATATATATTGAATTGTTGAATACGGAATATTACAGGTATTTAACAAAAATAGGAGGCAGAACAATTATTATTATTTGACATAGAGTATATTGAGTTAGTCCTGTGAGAAATGGTTTGATTAGATATTAAGAAATGTGGGAATGCGGTATTAAATACGCTCTTACGTGCATCAAAAGATGGGCAAAAGACAAAAGGACAAGGACAAAAGAGGAAAAAAGGTTACATTGCATTCCTACCATATCATGAGACACAAGACAAACTGTAGTTTCAACAAACGCGATATAAGACCGGACTGCCTGCTCTTATCTAATCAAAAGATGCAGATACAGTCTTTCAATAAAGGAGTGGCGAGAGAACCGTCTTCTCTTCTTTGCGTCAAAACGACTGTTGTGTCCCATTGAATGCTGGTGATTTAATGCAGTTATCTAAGCAACAACGGCATCTGTCTCGTCCTTTCTTCTTTCGCGGAACTGTGCGAGGTGGAGTATGCTAGCACGGGCGGGCAAATATCGCGGTCATAATTAAACATGCATTATGTATAGAATGAAGCCAGTCTGGCGAAAACCGTCCTACTTGAACTAATTTATCACTTGCTCGAGACTATGCAAACACTGCTGGCCAAGAATAGGCCCACGGCATTATCTACTAGTCGTGAATCAGATCTCCTGTTGTCCGAACGTCTTGTCCGTGTGTGTGTGTGTGTGGAGGGGGGAGGATGAGGATGCGAGTGCTTGTATAAGTGTGTTTGTACGCGCGTGCTTGTTGGGCCCGCTCTTTTCCATGTCTGTGGGGCGTGAGTGAGTGTGACTGAACATGTATTTAGTACATCATTAGTTCTTTCGTGAGAAATAAAACAACAAATCTAAAGCTGGTTCAAAAGGTGGAGTGTGTGTGTATGTGGGTCTTTACTAGATTCAACCTGGTAAACGACGGTAGAGCAAAATGGTTTGCTAAATGTGAAAAATGATGGAAGAAACAAAAGCGCAGTTGCCTCTCCTTAACCACTGTAGGGACCATGCTGAAATGCATAGTATATTCGAGGGAACCACGAAGAGTAGGGCTATTGGTTGCAAAGGCTGTCTAACGTCCTCGCGCAACAAACGGCCCATCGCTTGTTACCTGTGCTGTCCTGCTGAGACCAGGCTCTCACAGTTTGAAGGAGCTGAGAGTAAACAGATTTTTTTTAAATCAGCAATTGGGCAACAAAGATTTCGTTCTGCTTCGATCGAAAGATATCCCCACACCTTTTCCAAGGAGACAAAAGCGAAAATCGGTGATCTGCACAGAAGATATGCAGTTTTTATCAACTACATCGCAGTTAATGATGTTTGGAGACTGGCGAGATCACAGGTTAATTCATTTTCAAAGTGTTGAAAAGAAAGGACACTTCTCTGCCTGAAAGTTTAAACCACTTACACTTTATAGAGTTTTGTGCTTTAGTGTAGATATACATAAATCTGCAAACTGAAGCATATGTATTATGTGTTTATGTATTATGTGCATATTTATTATGTGTATATGTATTATGTGTATATGTATTATGTGTATATGTATTATGTGCATATTTATTATGTGTATATGTATTATGTGCATATGTATTATGTGTATATGTATTATGTGTATATGTATTATGTGCATATGTATTATGTGCATATGTATTATGTGTATATGTATTATTTGTATATGTATTATGTGTATATGTATTATGTGCATATGTATTATTTACATATTATGTGCATATGTATTATGTGCATATGTATTATGTGTATCAGGTATATGTATTATGTGCATATGTATTATGTGTATCGTGTATATGTATTATGTGCATATGCATTATGTGCATATGTATTATGTGTATCGTGTATATGTATTATGTGCATATGTATTATGTGCATGTATATTATGTATACATACGTGCTATTTATTATTTAGCTTAGCTTCTTCAAATTTAATCTGTCTTTTACATGATAATGGCTCTTGGTTCTGTATGGTATGTTTCGGTCTGAAATTCTGGTTTTTCTTTTGCTGAAAGGATGTGCCTCTACTATATATATATATATATGTTGTTATCAGTGGTAGGAACTGGAGCTTGCGCTTTGTCGTTACTACCTTATAGCGAGACCGCTCTGGTTAGATGCCAATGCTGGTCTAACCCTTCCTACACTATCGTTTTCAGTTCTCCGATCTCAGTAACATTTTCTTATCCGGCTAGTGACTTTTCTTTCGTGCAAACGGGTACAATCCACTAAGAAGGCCTGGAGCTGTTTTCACGGCCATGAATACGGTTCCAGGGCTGGCTTGCATGAGCGTTCATAGCTGCTCTTCCAATCATAATGGTGGTCGTAAGCCCCATTCGCTCTCTGTATTTTATGAGCACCTTTACGAAGGAACAGGAGATATGAACTCTCATGTAAGCCAACCCAGGATAATGCGCTGTTTACCCGATTGGTAGCGTCTGTTATTTTTGAAGAAAGCACTCTAGTTTATCCATGAAGCTTAGCATCCTCAGTAGTCAAGGTGAAGTAGGGTACTTTACAAATTTATCATCCTTAGGCTTTGATGACGACAGCATCTGCTCACAATCCATCCAACCGGCCGAGCTCAGGTAAAAGGGAGAAACTGAGAAATGCCTTCCGTCCCAGAGATGCCTTGCTTTAGCTTTCTTATCTCCTGCTCATACGTAAAGGTGTACTTAAAATACACAGGGAGACTGGGCCCTACAACCACCCTTATGACCGGAAGAGCAGCTACAAACGCTCGTGCAAGCCAAGCCAGGGACTCCCGCTAGATCACTGTTATCTCTCTCTAACTCCTTGTCAACAAGACATCAGAGGTCAGGTGCACCAAAAAACGGACAGGAGGGATGGGTGGAAAGAAGAAAGCTTAAAGAGTGAACCATCAGATTTATAAAAAAAAATAAACACAATGAAAAAATACCTTTGTGTTAACAAAACGAACAGGAATAAAAGACATTGCGATTTTTTAAAAAGGATTTTGATTATAAACAAAATATGGAATGTTTAATCACGATCTTATTAGCGACGCAGACTTGAGACTTATTTGTCCTTTGTACTAAATTAAGATGGTCTCTGCCTACGGGTCACGGTCGGTCGGCCGGCGGGTCACCTGCCTACCCGCCTGGTCGACTGATTTTTTTTATGTTTGTAGATATCTAACAACGCGTGAACGAATGAACGAATCAATGGAAGTTAACGACAGAATGATAAGGCCAAAAAAGAGTGTTGTGGTTAAGGTTACATGGCCAAAAAATAGTGTAGGTAGGTGGCTAGTAGGGTTTTTTTTGGGGGGGAGGGAGGCTGAAATTTCTTGTATGGATTGATCGTGCACTCTGTCACGCCGTGCTTCTTATAGACCCAATGCAGAAAAAAAGCTTGGTCTCTTTGACATCCACATTTTGTCTGATTTTGCTGCAGTGCGTTTCAATTTACTGTGTGGTTTCTGGATGACTGAGGTTTTGCCATCTACAGTGCACCCCTCACAAATACTCCACGATAGCTCATATATGAAAAGACTACGGGAACTTGGGGGAGGGTGGTTCACACATGACCCCACCCCCGAAAAAAAAGCTTAGGATCGGCATGAAGAAATAGGGTCGGTCCGGTAACTGAACCACAACACTTTTTTTGTGCCTAAGATAGTAGTCTGTCTTTCTGTTACTTCAGCCGCTGTCTCAACACTGGAAACTTCTATGTCTGACTTTGCTGGCAAGAAATCTTTCCTCACATTTACTTACATTCTTTCATGTCGTCTTCTGACTGCATCCTTTCCATTGACTATCACGTCTCACATGTTTTTAAGGTGGAGTATCTTCACGCAGTCAGTCGCGTGCATTTCCCGGCGTACTGCACAGTTCGTGAGCGGAAGTGACGTGTTCTGCGCTTCTGAAAATGGATTTTGCGGCAGATCCTTCCTGCGATGTCCTGAACCGTGGCAAGTACCGAAGAAGGTAAGACAGCTGACACAGAGAGATGACATGAAGAGATAGGACATTCAGGTCAGTCTCTGTGCAAGCCCGCGCTGACAGTAAAGGTTGTGCTTAATTGCTGGACGGTACTCGACAACTTAACGGTTAGCGCCAGCGCGACATGTTGACGGCAACGCTGGATAGTGGTGGACCAGACCCATAGTTACCCCACAGAGAATTTGTTCAGCATTGTCCTCTAATGAATACATACGGTATGTTTTATGTACAGTATGTATATAAGGGTGTGATACCCATAACATCTTACGTGTCAGAACCATAACTGAGAATAAACTAAGAATTTTACTTCATGTGCACTTCGCATATAATCTTGGTGGTCCCATTTTGAGCGAAGTACAAGACGAGGGCATTTAATGGCGCATCAAGCCCGTCTGGCAGGCTATCCCCAAACACCATACAAGTCTATACAGCACTATACAACAGGCACATGTCTTCTTGCGGTTCTTAACAGTGTCGGTGAGAATGTTTCAGATCATGATTGCATCACCTACATTCAATGAATGCTTATCCTTCTCGAGTGGCAATCTGCTGTTAATGGCTGTACAAACTCTGATTGACATCCAATAGATATGGAGCTCTCAAACGACCTTCAGCCTTCAAAACTCAGCGTGTTTAAAAAGGCTTGTCTGGAATTCTGCGATCAGAGGGAACTGGCCTCCATTTGTGAATGCAACATCCAGAGAAAAAGTCGCAAATCCTGATTTTCATAGTTCGATGCAAGTAACGTTATTAAATGGGCTGTAAGTAACGTTATTAAATGCTGGCTCAAGTGAAACACACATTGTTGTTTATCGGAATTCTCGTTGTTAATTAATATGCTCGGTATTGTTAATGTGAAGCGTGCCATTGTTCGGCTATACCCTTTGTGTGTATTTTTTTTTTACTGTGTACATGATAATAGCCACGAGTATAGCTCTACATGCGATTACGTCAACAGCTGCAGTTGATTTCGTGGTTTGCAGTTTTAACGTGAAAGGTCTCAAACACGTGTACAACGTCAGTGATACCTACAACGACAACGACATTATGTTTGTCGATACGGTGAGCACCACACCTCTGTCTGTCTGTCTGTCTGTCTGTCTGTCTGTCTGTCTGTCTGTCTGTCTGTCTGTCTGTCTGTCTGTCTGTCTGTCTGTCTGTCTGTCTATGTCCCCTCTTAAGAGTCTATCCCTCTGTCCGAGTGGCTAAATAACTCAAGTCCGATTTGCCCGCGATGAAGGCATCTTATATCAATGAATTCGGTTGCCACCGTTTCCTGTTTCTGTTACATTGCCTGTTAGTTGTTCGATGTTGTCGTCTCCATCCATGGCTGTCTACACACTCATATACAACTCTGTTAGTAATTACCCTACGCACGTGCAATCACCCAGCCTGCATACAGATTATACGTAGAGAACAACATGTTGTAAATGTGCTTTAGTATTCTCCTGCCAGGAAACGCAGAATGTAGAGACATAACACTATGATGCTTTATGACCATTTTTTTATTGGCTATGTAATGGGTAAGGGGGTAGAGTTTAGCCAGCTTAAACAGTACACAAGGTACAGCAAACACTATAATATAACAGAAAAATACTGCTGAAATGGTGACATGATAAAAAGAATATGCTTAATTTTCGCTTAAAGTTGTGCTCGTCGGGTTGTGAAATAGAGATCTGACTGGTGGCCAAAGCACGTGGGAAGCAAAATTTTGAAGGTGCAGCCTTGTAATAGTGGGTAGCTATGTGACAATAATAGCGAAATCTCTCTCCTTAGCGCAGTTTAGAGAAGTGGGAGTGTTTCTGGAGCTATGGAGGTCTTGGTTGCATTTCAAGAGGTGCCTTGGAGCTAATTATAGAAACACCCTACAAACACCCCTGTCACTGTGACTCAGGAGCCACTGGCTTATTAGGGACGTCTGTCTGATTCACAGCAGACATCTGTACAGTCGCCTACGTCACCAATACCCGTATCATGGTGCGCGCCTGGCGAAACCATCATGCCACCGGTGTTTTCCGGGGTGTCCCTCTCGTGATTCACTCCGGCCGGCCGCGCGAGGGAAACCTTCACACCCTGTTAAGCAAACTCTCAACGCCTGAGTTTTCAAACTCAGAGTGGGTGTAGCTTAGGCGACAGGGCATTGCATGGGAAGGCTGGTCAAACGAGTTGAAAAACTACACTTCAGAAACATGAGACACTTTCATTGTTTGGACCTAATGAATTTTTTTCTTTATAAGACAAGTAACTTCAGGCTGACGATAAACACGTGCTGAACACAAGGAAACTCCACCAAGCTACGATATACGCATTAACCTCGTAAAAAAAAACAACAACAACGACAACAACAAAGCAAATAAAATCAACGATTCCGTGGCGGGGCAATTGGAATTGAATCACCCTGTTCTTGAGAACAGATACCAAACATAGAGATAGCTAGCGTCCTACCTCATTATCGATTTTACTAGTCCACCCTACCCTACCCTGCCCACCCGTTTTCGAGCTGTTCTACCGCTTTGCATCCCACGCTGGGTCAGGTGTGCTGACGGACACTAACGGTGGTAACGAGGAATGAGTGTCTAGAACTCCTTAGCGTGTTGATGTTAGAGACAGTACGGTAATCGTACAACAAATAAAGTCACTGGTGCTCCGCCCTGCAGAAGCCCACATGGTAAGTTACTCAGACCTTTGTCTTAACGCTTTGAAGACAAGAACGCCATCTCATCATTGTAATTTTCCTCGTCTTCCTCGTCTATTGTCACCATTCATCCCATGTCCCTTTTCTGTTGTGCTCCTTTCTCCAGCACTCTGACCACCATCCACCCCCCTCCCCCACCGTCTTTCTATTGGCCCCTTTCCGCATCACAGATACATGTATCGGGCTAGATAATACATATATCGGGTTCCTATTCGGTCCAGAACATCTGATCTTTATGTCTCAGTGATGTGTCACTCGTACCCCCACATCACCAAGAGCCTTCCTGCAGCGTGCGACCAATCACTCGAGCAGATTTTTGTAAGATTTCAAACTCCTTTTCAGCAAACTGCCGTATAGACAAGCGTGCGCATGCCGTGACCACAAAGGATGGCAAACATACTTTTCCGCTGAGCCACTGTGTGCATCTGAACAAACACTTCTGGGAGCAGTCGGTGCAGGGATGGGATGCGTTCGCGTACTGCCAGCTGTACCCGAGCTCACCCCAAGCAGCGTCTGGGGCAGTGTATCACGTCTGGTCACTGAATTTAAACAGCGGACCTGCAGTCTTGCTAATAACCGACCAGGTGGTGTTCGAAGGAAGTGGGACAAGGCACAAAAAAAAGTGACCGGGGTTCCTTGCTGGCGAAGTAGTCTCGCATCTCCTGTCAAACATATTCGCCTCTGTGTGGTCGTCCTTTCATCATCTGCACGAATTTCTGTTGCCTGTTGGCACTCAGCACTCAAAGTGTCTTAAGTTGCCCACGCCCATTGGCTGAACTCGATAATCTGGCGATCGGTTCTTTTTCCCTCTTCTTAAGCTCTGCATTCAGTTCAGCTGTTTTGGAAGGAAAGTGCTTCATTCTTTCGGTGAGTTCGCATACTGTAGGGGGTTGGGGAAGGAAGGGGTATAGGGAGAGGGGTCACGTGCTGGCAGCTGGACTGGTGGTGGTTGAGGCTGGTTCTCTTCAAGATGGTTCTTGTTGCTCTGGTGTTCTCTGGCGGTGGTGGTTTGCTGTTGTCGCTGTCCCTGCTGGCTGTTCTTCTTTCGGCTTTTCTTCTTATCAAAAGCAACATTACCACAAAAAAACTCACCCCAGCCCCGTGTTTTCTGTATAAAACGTTTAGGAAGCGGGTTACTCCAGCGGAGTATCAGCGATCGTATGGCCCTGTGCATTTTACAGGCATATCCACGGAGACGAAATAAAACGGCCATGCAGCCCGCCCAAGAAAAGAAAGAAGCGCGAGTTGGGTCCAAGAAATGTTCAGCGCAGAAAACGTTCATCGCTTAAATAGATAGGCAACTGAAATAGAACAAGTACAGACGTACTAAATTACAGCAACAAAACACGTATAAGTTGATAATGTATCGAATATCGAATTTAATACTGGGGACACACAGGCACTTGCAAAGTGGATGATTGAGCGTAGAGGGTCCATTCCATAGAAGGGCTGTAGAAAGTCACGTGAGTTGGAGAAGAAAATGCTGTTCAGGCGAGTGCACGCGCACAAACACACACACACACACACACATGCATGCATGCATTCAGGCACGCATGCACATGCGCAAACACAAACACATCCAAGCAGGCCGGGAGACGACGCCGAAAGGAAGACGCCATAGCTGTACGTAGGAACTTCTAACGCTGGTTATCACGTAATCTAAATGGCGTTAACTGCTTATTTAAACTCAAAACTGTCCATAAATGTGATATTCAGATCAAATTTGTAACCCGAAATTATAGGTGCAAATTACATTTCAAATGTGTAAAATAAATTAATTGATCATTCCAAATCTCCCGTGTCACGAACTCCGGAAGTAACGTGTTACGACGGCTGTTTATGTTAAATGGTCATGTGATCCTGATTGATCATGTTAATGAGAATCATAAATAGTTCCCAGATACAGTAAATACAGCAAAGTACACAGCGCGTTTCTGCATTTGGCTTAGCAAAGACAAGTAATTAAGTAAATACGGCTGCCCTAACATCAGGGCGTTTTTTGGTTGGAGAGCTATTGGACTTTCATCTTGAGCCCCCCCCCCCCCCGCTCTCGCTCTCTCTCTCTCTCTCTCCCCCCCCCCAACTCTGTTCTTCGTCTTCTTAGTCTTCCTGAATTTCTTTTTTCTTTCCACCATATATGCTGTTGATGCTTTTGTCTGTGTCCTTATCTCTGGCTCTGGCTTTGGCTTTCTCCCCCCCCCCACAACCCCCATCCTCTCTCCCTCCTCGATCTTTCTCCCTCACTAATTGTGCTTGAGTCTAGAGGAGCACATGGCCGGGTGTGGGCGGAGACAGAGGTGTCAACAGCAAGCTGGCAGTACTAAAAGCAGTGACTCAAAAAGAACGACTCCTCGCCTACTGCTGTACGCTGTTTGCACATACTGTTGGGCGTGGGTTTTGGACAGCATGCTCAAAACGCGTCTTCATGTTCCTGTCGTTGTAGGATGGCACGAACTCTTTGTTCTTGTTATTTTTAGAATTCGGTCGGGGTTTAGAGCACTTGTAAATCTATAAACAGAAATACGTCTTTTGAAAGGAATTTAGTTGATAGAATTCTAAAGGCCTTGGGTTATCGGTAAAAAGTGTCCGCATCAACACATCTTCTCCGGCGGAACCACTACAACTGGTACAACGTTTCGGAAAATAAAGGATATAACAAACAGCCGAATAGCTAGTCTGCAGTTCAAACAATAAGAACAAAACAACAACGAATCAAGCTTCCTTTGCAGTTCTGGCAGGGGAGTTATGAAAGAGATTTTTCGTCAGTGAAGCTCGATTGTACGTACATTCAATCTCTTGACAAATCCAAGCTCGATGATGTGGGCTTGATGCTTCTCTTTGCCTTGGAAGGGGATTCACTGAACGACCTTTATATGTCGTTGCTGTCTTCATAAACATCACCTACAGATTTTATGTTCATACAGAAACAAATGAGGCTATGGCTTTTGTCAATCGTTGGTTGACAAGTTGCGAAACTCGTGGCATTTTTAAAAGAAAGAAAATCCTGCAGAAGTGACCCCAGATATGACAGACTTGTTGATATCTCTAAGGCGTACGTACAGACGGATTATTATTTACCGATGGGCGTAACGCTACGTCAGGTGAACATCGCATGCTGGTGATGACCGGAATGGGGAGAGTTCTGGCGGGGCGCTCTCCGCGCTGTCAGGCTGTTCTGTCACCTCGGCAGCCTCGACGTGCCCCCCTCCCACTCGCCCACCCGTACCCCACGTAAGTACGGCAGCCTGTGGACACTGCAGATGAGGAGTGGTTGAACCTTTGTTGCTTGCGTAAATACGATGATGGTCTACGTCAGTTCAGCGTTAGCCCTTCTTGGCGTCAAGACCGCTCTGCCACGCCACTAGCAGACGGCTGGATACCCTAAAACATTCAGCTGCGTTGCAAGCCTCAGCCAAGCGGTCGCGATCTCCAGGGCTACTGTAACAGAATCACCGGCGGGGCGCTTGTGGAAGTTTTATCGAGTTTCAGCAGGTTTTCGAAGCGTGGGACCGTAATTTCTCTCTCTCTCGCGCGCGCGCGCGCGCGCGCTCGTGTGTGTGTTTCTAAGTGAACTAAAAACTCGATGACTTTTATATTTGGATTCATTCTAGCGAATAAAAATATGAACAGACAAACACAAGGTGAATCCATCCAGTGAGAGGAAGCAACGCACAGGTAACACGAGACCTATGAGATGCAAGGTATTGTGAACCTTGTCGACCCGGACGCCGCTATTAGCTGAGTAAGTGTTAATTTTATTTTCGCTTTTGTTACTTAACAGTTCTGCAGTTTCCTTTTCCGCTATATACTATAACTTACCTATGTTATAGGTATGTTTGTTTTCGGCTTCATTATATGTAAGTTTTGGTGTTTTCTTTATCGTTGTATATCTCACACTAGTTTTTGTTATGCGGCATCTCAAATTTAAAAAGAATCGTTATGGCAAGCTGTACTTAACAGTCCCAAATCTGATTACTTATTTTTTTTAAAATATACTTTTGAATAATGTGTAGAGAGGATTTCTGCATATGCATAATGGTCGTTGGGGTTAATCTAATATTAACATAGTTAAAACAGCGAACTCTAACAAGAAATATGGCCTCAGTCCGCCTACCCTGGTCCCATTTAAGTAATGCTCTCATCCGAACAAGATCGCGTTTTCAGCAATTAGTAAAATATTCAAACGCACACAAATTCTTGGGTTTCCCTCTATAAACGATATAGTGCGTGCATTAACCTGAACCACACGTGTGTGTGTACGTGCGTGTCAGTGTGTGTGTAATGCACTTTCGCTAGCCTCTCTGCATCCGGGTATCCCACACGTCTCCCTACTCCGGTCACGTAGTCGCCAGCCTCCCGCTGGAATTCAACCCTTCCCATCTCTTTCGCAAACCCCTGTCCGTCCGCGTCCCTCCTTCCAGCTCGCGGTCCACGCATCGCTTCAGCACGGAGTAGATGCGCTGGGCGGGGCAAAACACGTCTGAAGCAGGCAAAAGAAGTACTGCTAAACTCAAAAGAAGTACTGCTAAACAGTACTGCTAAACTCAAAAGAAGTACTGCTAAACAGTACTGCTAAACTCAAAAGAAGTACTGCTAAACTCAAAAGAAGTACTGCTAAACTCAAAAGAAGTACTGCTAAACTCAAAAGAAGTATAAACTCAAAAGAAGTACTGCTAAACTCGAAAGAAGTACTGCTAAACTCAAAAGAAGTATAAACTCAAAAGAAGTACTGCTAAACTCAAAAGAAGTATAAACTCAAAAGAAGTACTGCTAAACTCAAAAGAAGTATAAACTCAAAAGAAGTACTGCTAAACTCAAAAGAAATACTGCTAAACTTAAAACATCGTTCACCTTGAGAGTTTAATAATTACTCTGCATACACTATAGAGTGTACATGATCATTAAACGGCAGGGAAGCAGTTAACAGAAACAAGAACATTAACAGTGTTAAAGGGTTTGGGTCCCTCTCTCTTCCTCCCCATGCCTGCCTGCCTGCCTGCCTGCCTGTCCGTCCGTCCGTCTGTCCGTCCGTCTGTCCGTCCGTCCGTCCGTCCGTCCGTCCGTCCGTCCGTCTGTCCGTCCGTCCGTCCGTCCGTCTGTCTGTCTGTCTGTCTGTCTTTTAATTACGATTAACATTTTGTAATACTTGTTTTGTTTAGTTGTGTTTCCTTTTTCTTTTTGATTCAACCAAGTCCGCTTAATTTATACGTGCAATGTAGCAGTTAACTGTTAAATTTTAAATTTTAAATGTTCGCAGTGTATTTATATACGTGTGACGCTGTGAGTGATTCAGGTTAGCAATCACAAGGGACAGAAGTGACTTGTGCCACTCTGGCTAGTAATAAACCAATTTTTTTAAATATGCGAAAATGGGAAGTTTTGTCAACAATTTGCGTCTTCTACACACATACGAAAAAATAACTACACAAATGTACACACACAAACACACACACACACACATTTCGATTATTTATTTTTTTTTTTTTTAGAAAAGCCCATGCGAGTATAGGATGGTATAATAGGTCTAACATTGTTTTGTGTTTATACGTGAGAGGGTCTGTTTGAGTGGTGCGTACGTGCGAGTTTTTCTGTCCGTCCGTCCGTCAGACTTGCGTGACAGTCCAAAAGAGGGAGGGTACCCGTTCGCCGTACTTCTGTCGCCAGCTTCGTCAGGTGCAATGTCGTTACATTCGTGCACACCTTAGTTCAACCCGAGCCTGTCGACGTGGGACGGAGGCTGGAGATTGCGAGTTTCCGTTGGCGGGTTTGCCCCGCGGCGGTGCACACAACTCGCAGACGTAACGGGGCGTGTGATTGCTGGAGCCTAGTGACAGACCAATGCAGCTCGTAATGCAGTCCAAAAATCCGAGGGCCTGCCTCCTGTTGTGGGAGTGCATGCCTCGCCACCCCAGATTCTTGCCTCGCTGATGGCAGCATCTTCGTGATGTTTTGCCCCAGCCCACCCGTACAGTTGGTCCGGTCGGAACTGTTGGATTAGTCAGACAGGGCTCGCGCACCCGACACCTCAGGGTTAAAACAACTTAGCAAAATTAACGAGTTAATTAAGGTTTGTTTGACCAACGTTTCTTTAAGGTAAGTCCTGCATTAGCTGACCAGGCAAAAACAGTTTATTTTCCTTTGAAATATTTATCTTACCCAGTATCTTTCATACTGTATGATTTGACGTTCCTATGAGTTCAGAAATAAATGGCTGTGATTACTTTTGAACGCTGAAACATAATAGAAAGGAGTTTTTCATTTATTTAAGTTTCACAGCTAATTAAAGCAGACGATATAATTTTGTTTCAGAAGTAAGTGCGACACCGTGCGTTCGCTCGTTTGTGTGTGTGTGTGTGCGCGCGCGCGCACTTATATCTGTGTGTGTGTGAGAGAGAGAGAGAGAGAGACAGACTGACAGAGGCAGAGAGACAGAGAGAGAGAGAGAGGAAGAAAGAGAGGGTTTGTGTATGAGGGAGAGAATGGTTTGAGTTAAAAATACCAGTACATAAAACCATCGGTTATTACAAGTTCTCGTTCCGATTTTGCAAATTTCCACCCTCTATGTACGTAGTATAGCAGTTTTCTGACGGAAGCATCTACATGTAGTGAGCTTCTTAGAAGTGTGGTGGTTCTTAAAGTCTACTAAGGCTGTCTAAATGAAAAGAAAACTACATGTAGCATAGTTTCAAGACGTCTGGATTTATACCTCTATAGTGTTTCAGCAATCACTTTAATCATGTGTGGAATGCGTTGACCTATGTAGAAAACCCGACCTTGACAGTGCAGACATATGATCAATACATTTTTCATAACACATCTACTACCTGTGGCTAGAAAAAATTAATTTTATCACAAACCATAAACACGTACACTCTTCTCACTTTTACCAGGTTTGTAAATAACTGCACTTTATCACCAATTTTTAACGTAATGCAGTATTACAGAATTGAATAGTATAATGTGTTTAAATTGCAGCAATAACGACGTTGGAGACGAATTCCATGATATGTTTACCTGTGGTTTCTTTAAGCATGAAAGAACAAAACATACCGAATTTTTATTACACTAAACCAAATACCGTCAAATACATCCACCTATTTAGCAGTAATATTAGAAAAGTGTTAGACTAGTTAAATTTATTAAATATATTGGGCATAATATTTACACAAAGACAATGTAGTGAAATGACTTGTATATGACTGTAACAAGTTTGGGTATATAAAGCCCTCAGACCACCGAATGCCATCGAAGTACCAACTAAATATACAGAACTGTATGCCTGCCTCACAGAACTGTATGCCTGTCTCACAGAACTGTATGCCTGCCTCACAGAACTGTATGCCTGCCTCACAGAGCTGTATGCCTGCCTCACAGAGCTGTATGCCTGTCTCACAGAACTGTATGCCTGTCTCACAGAACTGTATGCCTGCCTCACAGAGCTGTATGCCTGTCTCACAGAACTGTATGCCTGTCTCACAGAACTGTATGCCTGCCTCACAGAGCTGTATGCCTGTCTCACAGAACTGTATACCTGCCTCACAGAACTGTATGCCTGCCTCACAGAGCTGTATGCCTGTCTCACAGAACTGTATGCCTGTCTCACAGAACTGTATGCCTGCCTCACAGTGCCAAGCTTTCTTGCCCCCTCACCTCTCCTTTCTTCTCTTCTTCTTTCTTCCCTTCTCACGAAAGTTGCACACATCTGTCCATTTCCTGCCTGGCATCTTATGCCTGGGCTATTTCCCCGCCAAGGTTTATAATCATTATTATGGGATTTATTACCTGTTTTATGCTCCCATGTGTTGTCTTAGTTTCTATGTGCCCTCCAGGGTAAAGAATAAACATTGGCTTGCCTTGCCTTGTCTAATAGAATTAAACGTCAGTCGGTCGGTCGGTTGGTTAATTGGTTGGTTTGCTGGCCACCCGGTCGGTTCGTCGCTCGATCGGTTTTACTGTACACCTTGACCATGAGAAACCAATTCACGAATATTAGTTTCTGAGGGTCCCGACAATACACCATAGCACTGTGAGTACGTAGGCCTACCGTTAAAATAACCTTTCTAAAGTCCCTACCTCGCATTTAGATATGAAAAGACAAGGTGGGACAATAGGTTATCCACATTGTGTGTAAGTTCTAACAGAAGCATTCACTTCCTTCTCATTTTCTACTTCAATTTTCAACTCATTGCTCGATTAGTCTGTGGTGTGTCCCAAGAATAACGCTTGCACAGACTGATAGTTTCTGATTCGGGGTGGGATGGGTAATGTGCAGGTACTGTAGCCAAGAAAGGAAATGCGCTGTGAAATGGTACACATTTCACCCCCACAGAAAATGCAGGGAAAGCCCGTGCATTTGTGAAGACATTTGTGCTGCCAAGAGAAAGTGGAAACAATGATGGTGGTGGTTTTGCGTTCTTTTAAGACCTGGTGGCTATTGTATTATTATTGTGTTCAGCTGTATTATTATTGCGAGTTACTATGCTATTAATATCGTGTTATTATATTACACTGATCAACACCGAAATCGTTACTGAATTAAAAAGGTCCTAATCTGTAGTATCTTGGTGTGCTGAACACGAAAATAACAATGAATTTTTTAATTGGCTCTCGTTTTGAAGATATTTCATATAGTTCATTTTCTCTGTTTCATCCTGTAAATTTATCCAGTAGGACTGTAACAACATCCTGAATAAGCCTAGAATGATATAATATTGCTTCACATTGCATAATAACATCATGCACACATCGTCCAGAGTTGATTGGATCATTTTCTGATGCAATGCAGTACTACTGCCAGGAGGCTTCTGAAGTAAGCTGACTTCAGCAGTGTACTATATACCCAGTCGGAAAGGCTGAGCATTTAAAATATTTCAGACATTGTGCGATACAGTTTAAGCTACTCTAAAAAAAATTGTTATCATTTTATCTTTTAGTTACAATACAGAACACTAATGCCTCGAAAGTGCGTTAATAGTGTGGACAATTTTTGCTATATTTGTGGGGAAGTGACATTTTCCAAACAGAAGAAAAGTATCACTTCTTAAGTGAAAAAGGCATATTATCTTTACTTGGCAATCAAGACAAACCTTGGGCCCCGCATATATGTCGTGCTACATGTACAACACAGATTTCACAGTGGTTGAATGACAAAAGACCATCAATGCCGTTTGCAGTCCCCATGGTGTGGAGAGAGCCAAGCAACCACACAAATGACTGTTACCTCTGCTTGGTTCCCCCTCTTTCCAGTGGAATAATGAAGCAAAATAAGTCGAGAAAAGTCTACCCAAACATTCCGTCTGCATTGGTTAGGGTTAGGGCTTCCTATTCCAGAACCTCCAGCAGAATATTCTCTTGATTCAGCTGATGAAGACGAGGGTGAGCCGACCTGTTCTTCTGGTCCGTCAGCAGGCAGTGATCCAGATTTTTCACTGTGGAGCATCATTAACCCCACACAGTATAACACAGGAAGAACTAAATGACCTGGTTCGTGATTTGGACTTATCCAAAAACAAGGCAGAATTGCTAGGTTCAAGACTCCAGCAATGGAATCTTCTAGAAGAAGGTGTCACAATTACTTCATATCGAAAGCCCCACCTGCAGTTGGACCCTTTCTTCAGAAAGGAAGGTAATCTGGTATTCTGTTCCCATACTGAGGGCCTCAGGAATGCCTTAGAAATCACTCATGACCCACAAGAATGGAGACTATTTGTAGACTCTTCGAAACTGAGTCTTAAGGCTGTGCTTTTGCACAATGGAAACTGTCTTCCATCTATTCCAGTGGCGCATGTTGTCCACTTGAAAGAGACATACGATAACTTAAAGCAGCTACTGACTTCCATTGAGTATAACAAGTACAGCTGGCACCTCTGTAGTGATATGAGGCTAGTTGCCCTTTTAATGGTACTGCAGCAGGGATATACAAAATACATGTGTTCTTATGTGAGTGGGATAGCAGAGCAAGGGAACTGCACTACTTGCGGAAGGAATGGACTCGCAGACAAAATTTAGCAGTTGTAGAGAAGAATATCCAGCACCCAGCTCTGGTCGAGGCTCACAAAATCCTGCTACCACCCCTTCACATCAGACTAGGTTTGATGAAGAACTTCGTGAAAGCCATGGACCGGACTTCGCCAGCTTTCTGATACCTGCATGAAAAATTCCCTCGACTCAGCGAGGCAACGATTAAAGAGGGAGTTTTGTGGGTCCTCAGATTCGAGAGCTCTTCAAAGATGACTTGTTTAACAACTTGCTGCAGGGTGATGCGAAACAAGCATGGAATGCTTTTCGCCTAGTGTCTACAAACTTTCTCGGGAATGTTGGGGCAGAAAACTACAAGGAACTAGTAGAAGACATCCTGATGCAGTATCAGAAACTTGGCTGCAATATATCTCTATAGATCAACTTCCTTCATCCCCATCTGGATATCTTTCCCGACAACTGTGGTATGGTTAGTGATGAACACGGCGAACGTTTTTATCAAGATATCGCAACAATGGAACAAAGATACCAGGGAAAATGGTCCACTACCATGCTGGCTGACTACTGCTGGACACTCCCCAGAGATGCTCCCGAACAGCTGTACAAGACAGGCAAAGAAATCTAAGAAGTAGTCTATGACTTGATTTTTTACAGGTGTTAATCATAGGCCTATTACTATTGGCACGCATTTCGTGACGTAAAATGTAATTATTGCAGATTACAAAAAAAAAACTAGAGCCAATTTTGCATTTTGACTGTCATATTCGTTTTGAGTACATAAAAAATTAATAAGAAATGACTAATTTTATTTCAGTAACATGACTTTTGTAAAACTTTGTTGACCAGTGTTATTTTCGTGAGTTACTGTGCTTGTATTATTATTCTCAGTTGCTGTATTATTATTGTGAGTTACTGTATTATTATTGTGAGTTACTGTATTATTATTGTGAGCATTCTGTCAGGGACATGGATGTCTGATCACAGACGCGCTTTCCTGTCATGAATGACTATCATGTTTCCAGATGAATGTCACATCATGAAAACCCTGTTATATAGTGACGTGTTAGTCTCGGATCTCTAAAATGACAGCATGGTTTGTGACAGATACAAACATCTCCCGATATCGATGATTTATCGGGATTTATAGGGGAAAAGTGGTTGAAGTTTTAAAAAGAAAATCTCGGAGTTGTTTGCATCAAGAATTTATTTTCTTAACCTCTTATTTAACCTCTTTGTTTATCAAGCAGTGTTAAAGCCCATAACGGGCAGCCAGTAGACTTACATATGCAATAAATTTAGTTAAAGTTTGAAACAAAAGCCTTACTCCTCCATCTATCAATTCATCCATTCATTCATCGGTCTTTCTATCAATCTATCCACCTGTGCCTCTGTTTATTGAAATCGAATTTTTTTCTGACTCTCGCTGTGTCTGTTTATCTTAATCCTTTCACCTCTCTATGTGTGCGTGTAAATGCACACGGTAACCCTCTCAATTTATTCTTGGAAGACGATTATAAAAAAGTTGTGCTGAGTTTACAAAGTATGAAAAAATCCTTTGCGGGGACTTTAGGCCCGTCACTTGCTCAAGAATTCTGTTTGCGTTTGTTCGTCGGCGTCCTGTGTTTGAAACTGATTTGCATTTTCATTTCCATGACCGTGTTTAAACCGTTTTCGTGTTTGCACGTGGACTGCTGCCCCGTTGTTGCCATGGCTGTAACCCTCATGCAGAGCCAGTTTTCCTTGCTGCCGTGGGTAGCCTCACCTGTGAACACCAGCCCGCCATTTTCAGTTCATTGTGATCCTTTAAATTTTCCTTTACCTGGCAACAAAGCAAACATATGCCAGTGTTTGTGTGCATCCGGGTATGTACAGAAGTCTGTCGAAGAGCTTTAAGCAGGATTGCTTAGCTGCAACCGTCGGTCCGAGCTGTTTAGTTCAGTTTGAATATCTTTAGACTGACATAAATATATGCATAGTTGCTTCCATTTTCGTAATCCATAATTTTCGCTATGCTCGATAAACTTGATCGCTGTTTCTGTACTTACAATGTTCACAGCCGTATTCATGCAGTCATTCTGGGATGCACTTAGATCGGTTGCTGTCTGTGCCTTAGATTTACAAACACTCTATTCTTCTTTCTGAACGTAAAAATTAGCCACACTTTCTCTCATCTGTCTCTCTACCACCAGTTCATCGAAGCTCATCCATCGGCCTATCCATTCAGAGAATCAACTTTTATCGTCTTTTCTTTTCGGGCCCTTGGGTTATTCCACCTCTCCATCCTCCATGTACCCCACCCCACTCATGTTTGATTCCAGTTACAGCATCCTCCCATAATCATTTCAACAAAGTGGATGACATTAGGGTTAGGGTTTAGGGTTAGTGTGTACATGTCGAAGTTGCGTATGCGTCCTGGTTTTGGGGAAGCAAAAGTTGTCCAGAACTAGCTTTAAAACAAGTTTCTCTAATTTTGTTACCACTGCGTTTGGGATGACAGCTGTAGTGAAACAAATATATCAAGACTTCTGTTACATCCAGCGTGCGGGAAGGGCTCGGAGAAGTTGTAGAGTCACTCCCACCTATATATATATATATACAAAGAAAAGACTTCAGTGAGGACCAGGTGATCTATCCATAATTGAAACAGGCTGTAAGTGATGACTCAAATAGTATCGTCTAGGACAGAAAGGGGGATTAGAGAAAGCTATTTAATTTTAAGGGAAACCTTAAAGTTTGCATCAGGGTTTATGTCCGCTGCACTTCCTTAACTACACATGCACGCAGGAGATGCAGGGATCCTCTGTCATCAAGGTGGGGAGTTGCGTAACATCCTCCCTCACCTCCTTCCACTTCAAAATCCCCCCCAACCTCGACACACCTCTGACGAATGCAGATGCAGAGTCTTGCTTTGCTTCGTTGACCGTTTATACTTCCCAGCGACTAGAGGTGCGCCTCTGAACATTTAAAGTACGAAGTTCCCTGCTCACCATGTTATGCAGGTTCTGCAGCTGCCGTTGGCTTTGCCGATGATGGAATTTCCCCAGCGAGCGCGCGTGGGTGGCGATGTCGCACCCAGGGTAATGGTTCGCTGTGGATGTTAGTACCGCCTGTCCCAAAGCTGTCGTAGATGGCACATAGAAACGTCCTGTCACAAAGAAGCTTTGGGAGAACCTTGTCTGCCAATAAATCTAGTTTACACCTTTAATGGCGCGGCTTCTTTCAATTGTTGATGGGACGGTGATTAGCTGTTTCCGTGCAGTAGCGAAGAGCACTGGGTTGACTTTATATGTGGCGTCAGTAAATCACTGGATCTTTAGCAGCATTGTTCCTTCTTGCTAACCGCAAAGAACAATTGGAGGATGCCCCCGTTGTTTGTTTAGCTGCCTTAAGAGCGCAAATCTGTTTGTCGAGCAACGAAAGCGGTGTTTGGCGAGACAATTTAAAACAGTGGAGTTTGCACTTGGTAAAGGAACGTTTATTGACCATGCGGTCACGTACTTGTGGGGCGTGTTGGGGAAGAAGAAAACAGTTTCTTTTATCACTGAGTGAGTGAGTGAGTGAGTGAGTGAGTGAGTGAGTGAGTGAGTGAGTGAGTGAGTGAGTGAGTGAGTGAGTGAGTGAGTGAGTGAGTGGGCGGGCGGGTAGGTGGGTGGGTGGTGTGATTATTGGGGATATGATAAAAAAACACCTGTCCATTGCCAGTGATTAGTTAATAAAGCGGATGGTTCATTTACTGACTGAGTCTAACAGTTGGAAAGACGGATGAACGAATACATTTGGAGCCACACAAAAGGAAGCTTAGAACGTGTGCCTGGCGCGCGAGTCGCAGACGTGGTTTTCCTGATCGCGGTGCTGCCAAACAGCGGACACCCGCCTTTCACGTGCTTGAAATGTGAGAATGAGAAATCAGTAGTGCATAGTATGAAACATGCAATGCTAGTCTTAATATTCAGTTCAAATCCAGGAAGTCACGCGTTGTCCCCCAAGAAATGTATTCATCACCTCCGGCTCTTGGCCGCTCCTTGTCGATGAAGAAGTGCCAGCCCCTTGACAATCGTTCCTTTTCCATTGCGCGCCGCAGCAACCCGGAGTCTCCAAGGAAGCCGGAGCCTAAGAACAGCGCGACAGACATCACTCGAAACATGATTTGCGTGGTATTCTCAGGACAAGGATGTCGCAACTGCTTAGCTCACGGGGTGGAGTAAGGTCATCGTACAACCTCGCCCGCAGCATCCTCTGGAGCGCCATCTAGCGGATGATGAAGAAATTTGTCTCTTGGTCTTCCGTCCTTCTTTCCGCTCTCCCCTCCCCCTCCCTTTCCTTCACTCCTTTTATCTGTTGTGAAATGTCTATCGAGGATCCTGGGATCGTCACAGACTTGCTTCAAGTGTCACGTGATTCGTGTTTTTCCCAGTACACTCAGTCTGCTGTGCATGGCTGCTGCGATCCGACAAACTTCAGAGGAGAAAGAGGCTTGATGTAGCTAAGAGGATACAAACACATCTTGTTGGTTCTCGAAAGTTCACACTCACCCTTCTCTTCCTCGTTGGTCCTTTAATTGAAAGGTAGGGCAGCGTTTGAACAGCGACGAGAGGGCAGCGAGTTAAGTAAACGGCAGACGTAATGCTGCACCGTGCAGCTAGGGTCGGACAGCGTGCGGCGTCGCGCAGCACCCGTCAGCCATGTGTCTTGTGCCGTGTCTCTGTGGGGTCCGTTTATCCGACCGCATCCTGGCTCTTCTCTCGAGAGTGGATCGCCTAGAGATTGTGTTGCTGGCTTCCTGTGTCAACGCTGCTAATCGTTTTCGGGGCTTTGACTGGAGGGAGGTGCCAGTCTGGTGATTAAATAATCGGGAAGCTGTTCCCACTTGTATGAGAAGACTAGCTTATTTCAGCTGAAGGCAGCTTTACTGGCTGACCTGTAGGGGAACTGAAAGCAGATTTTAAGGCGGTTGTGTAAGTGTGCAAGTAGTCTAGAGGTAGCCAGACGTCATGCAAAGTTTTAGACTGTCCACTATGTTTACCCTTCAGATTTGCGGTCGTCCTCAAAATCAGATCTGATTTTTTTCCACACTGGTCAAGGTTTGTTTTCAAGAGGTCTCTCATTTGGGTATTCCGTGGAACAGGTCCCAGTTATTGCGAGAATTCTATGATTGGATCTGGCTGTCATACGAAGCTACTAATAGCTTTCTGTTGTCGAAAAAAATTGGTGGAGACTACGGAGAAAAATTGTCAGAAAAATTCATATGAGGATGTCGTGCGGCGACGCCAGACTATGCTGTAACGGACAAACGACTGAACGTAACGGGAAGAACAACATCAGGATGTGATGGATCAACGTCACACTATGAAGACTCCAGAACGTCTGAGAAAAATTTATGGTAATGTAAGTGAATTTGAGGCACCTCTAGACAACATCACTGCCATGTCTTGAAAACATATTGTGTGTTCTATTGGATACTTTCTGGGGCATCACTGGACATTCTTTTGCACGTGCATAACAAGTGACTGGTGAAATTGTTGGTGATATTCACAGGGCTATTTGTGCTTTATATTGTGTTTAAAAACAGGACATCGGTATAACGGATACCTGAATAGCTCTCAAGGATACCCGAATAGCTTTCGGGGATACCTGAACAGCTTCCAAGGATACCTCAATGATCTTTAGGGATTTCTCAATAACATTCAGTATTGTCTCATTAGCGTGGTCACAGGGCACAAATAATGACTTCATTTATTTTACAGGCAACAACAAACACTTTGCAGACAATGATTCTAGCTTGACAGTATGTTTGGGAACTAACACAATGATTCTAGCTTTGACAGTATGTTTGGGAACTAACACAATGATTCTAGCTTGACAGTATGTTTGGGAACTAACACAGTGATTCTAGCTTGACAGTATGTTTGGGAACTAATATAATTCATCTTTCTTGTTTCTTGTTGCTTTTATGGCTTGTATGACAAAACTCTGAAGTCAGAACTTTCGCATTCCTACATAACCATCGCCAATAATTTCCCGACAGCTATGAGAACTTACACTCAAACACGCAAGCGCGCACAACACACACATACACAGATACTTTTCATGATTCACAATTTACACACTTTAAGGTCACACAGCTGATATTTCATACCTTAGCACACTTGACAATTTTCTCTCTTGACACTTCACACGCTTAACACATTATTCGCTTGACACTTCACACGCTTAACAAGTTATTCGCTTGACACTTCACACGCTTAACAAGTTATTCGCTTGAAGCTTCACACACTTGACACGTTATTCGCCTGACATTTCACAAGCCTGACAAGTTATTCGCGTTAGTCTTTAAAGGCCTTGTCTTTCACACGCACTCTTTTTCAGGGTAGCGATACTCCTGTAAAGTCCGGTTGGGCGCCTCTGATTCACCGCCGGATCACACTCACTTCTTCCAAGATGGACGACGAACTTCTCCCCCGGTGCAACAGCATCCCTAACGGCATCATCAACCCAACCTTCGACATGCCGCCGCACGTGCCCGACGGCGCCATCAGCGACACCAGCAGCAACGACAACTTTAGGCACAGCGACCGCGACGATCTGGAACACAGTGACGTGGATACGTTCAAGCGCCGCACCATACCTGGCCGCTCGCGGGACGGCGTCAGGGACAGTTGGAACAGGTAGGTCAGGTGAAACATAACATGACATGGCATGACAGCATAGCATAGCATAACATCGTCGTGTGGCGTGCTCACCCTGTGTACACTGCTATACACAATTACATATCCCTTCGTCTCGTGTGGCGTGCTCACCCTGTGTACACTGCTATACACAGTTACATATCCCTTCGTCTCGTGTGGCGTGCTCACCCTGTGTACACTGCTATACACAGTTACATATCCCTTCGTCTCGTGTGGCGTGCTCACCCTGTGCACACTGCTATACACAGTTACATATCCCTTCGTCTCGTGTGGCGTGCAGCCTGACTTCTGTGAGTAGCATGGACAGCCGCTCGCCATGGAAGACCTGGGACGTGTTCAGGACGTACAAACGTCAGAAGGACGAGGGGCTGGACGATCAGACGATCAGCCTGTTCCGCAAGATAACCAAGGTTGGTTAGTGCGCCGCGTACCGGTCACTGCTGGTCAGTGTCAAACACTCTATCAGAGCAGCTGGCTTCGTAATTGGTGAAGATCCTAAGAAGTTCTAACTTTCCCAGGGTACATTTACACTTTATGGAGAGTGTGTTTTCATACAATCCTGTGGCTGAAAGTGTAACGGTCTTCTCGAAGATCATAAGATGACGATTTCAGTGATAAAGTAGTGGCTGGAATTAAGTATCGATGAAGAGACAAAAAGTTCACCATCATCAAGAACATAATAGACGTTCGTTATTATGGTCCGCCTCATCTCTGAGGTCCAGAGTCGGAAAAATACAAAGAAAGAATTTTAAACGGAATTCTGAAGCCACTACATTACCCTTCGTCATAGGACACCCATAATTTTGGGGTCCTTTCAGTCACCTAAACTAAACCTAACTTGCCCGAAAACCACCAATGATTTATGTGAAGTAGGTACAGTTTGTGTAATTATATAAACAAACTCCATATTTCTGCGCAGCAAACAGCTTCTTTAGTACTTTTTACAGTAGGATTATTGTAGCACCATTTTCGTAGATGACATTTGCGCGTGCAAGCCTGCACTGCCCTGCAGGTCATTTTTTGTGCGTGCGTGTCTTCAGGTCATAGTGGGGAATTTTCTAACGCTCCTGGTGGTCGTTTCGGCGTTCGTCAGCAAAAGCTCCCTCCTGCTCATCACCTCCTCCATCTACAAGAACGCCACACTCTACTGCATCGAGCTGCCAGGAGGTCGGGAGTTCACATCCTGCTCTCGCGTGCCTCCTGACAAGGTCACCGGAAACATTTACAAGCTGTCACAGAACGTCCAGGTACTCACATGTCTAACGTGAGAGATTCAGTGCAAACTTTCAGATACTCACTCGTTTGACGTAATGTCGGACTATTCCATACACACTTTTTCAGAATGATCGGGTACCGACATATCTATAAGGGGACTGAAAGTCTACACAACTTGAAGGACATTTACGACGGTCATTTTTATTTAAAAATGTCTTTCTTAGAACTGTCTATTAAAAACTTGGACCTCAGTGCTTTCTGATGAATTCTGAGCCGCAATTCACAGACGTGATTAGTACTGTTCCTGAAGACTAGCGCATGTACTCAAGAGCAGTAGAGCAAGCCAAGTGATCGAAGTTCAGTGTAACAGTTCCCTCCCCTTAACAACGCCGTCATGACCTTAATCCCCAAATACTGTCTTCTTTGATGCCCGGTGCTTGCATCTCAGATGTTGATTTTAAATGACAAACGTCACATCTGCATGCCTTGACTGCTTCCACCCAGCAGCCTATCGTCTCACGTCACCGTGTCGTGTGCTCCCCAGGTGCGGTGGATATGGGCGTTGCTGCTGGTCATCGTCGCGCCGCACCTGATGACTTTCGTCAAGTGCACCTGGCGGGCCTGCTTCAAGACAACCCGCACGCCAACCTTTCCGGCAGTTTTCACAGTAATCTAGTTCTACTCGTCTCTTTTGTCGGTTCATTTCAAAACTTCTTTATTTTCAGAATATAACAACCGGATGACTTAGACCGTTTAGGTCAGTTTGTTGTTGTTTGGTTGATTGATTGATTTCTGCTAGGGCTGATACTTTGCGAGGTATAAGGTTATATATCTGGTTTGCTGTGGTTTAAAGTTCTGTACATTTCTGGACGAATTCTGTTAAATATGTACAACGACTTTCCTACTGTACAAGTACACTATGACAAGTATCTGACCATTACCAACCAAGTTGATCAACAAGGAGACATTACAAAAACGACAGAATCCGGGAGAGACAGCAAAGATTCAGAGGGTAATGGGATGTCCTGTTGATGTTTGTGGTTAAGCACCTGTTCGTTGGTTTGACAGGTGCTGGTGTCTGAGACGCTGAACACGATCGGAGTTAGTCTCTTCGCCTTCCAAGTCCTGCCCTCCGTGGACTCTATACGGGGGGTGGTGCTAACAGCGGGAATAGCCTTCCTTCCGTCGATCTTAAAATTGTTTGACAAGGAAAACGTTGAAGGTCGGAACTGTCTGACGTACTGGGTGGACGTTCTGGCTATTATCGCCCAAGCCTCCGCCTTGCTGTTGTGGCCAATCCGAGACCTGATCTTAGGTCGCGTGACACAAGAGACCTGGTCGATTCCAGTGTCTTTATTCCTGATCTCCTGCGGCTACTGGGAAAACTACGTCAACAAATACACCGCCCTTGGACCTCTCGGCAGCAAGCTTCGCGAGCTGAAGAAACTGACGCGGCGCATGCGCGTGAAGATCTACATTGGCGTCAGCATCTGGAAGATTGTGCTGACCATGGCCCTCATGTCTGCCATCATCAGCGACCTGAACCTGCACTGCCTGAACGTGCTGTACTTTGAGGGAGATAACGGCGTGACAGACTGCCCACATCTTAACTACCCGCTCGAAGTGACCAACGTGGAAGCGGAAGAATACTTCAGCGATGCATTCTGGGTAATGCTTCTACAGGTTATTTCCTGCCTGCTCTGCTACAGCTTTGCCAAGACAGCGTGTAAAGTTTTGCTTCAGGTAAATGGGCTCATTTCTCCTGTCTTTTTCTCCTCTTCGTCAGTTTTTTTCTTTTTTTTTCCCAAGACATTCGTAGTTTTCTTTAATATTTTTTTTGTTAAACATGGTTTTACTTTGGGTAAGAACCATCGTATAAATTATTACGACTTTATATATTTCAGAAATCTTATTGCTGGAATGTTATCTGATGCCGTAGTCAGCTGATTCAAATCTTTTAAAAAAATATTTTAGGTATTGGGATAAGAATTTTCAAGATTTTTGTTTCAAGTTTTACTAATTTTCTTCTTGACCCCACAGGGACAAGTAGAAGTCTTCTTGGAAATATAACATCCTACAGCACAATATATATCTATATGCACGCAAGCTCGCACGCACGCACACACCCACACACACACACGCACGCACGCACACTCACACCCACCCACCCACCCACACACACACACACACACAATAACAGCTGGAATTACTACGTCCAGAAGGAAAAAAAGTGTTCTGTTTACGCAGCACCCTGCTGAACACCCTAGCTTCCTGGCGAAGTCCAGGGAGTGTCGAAGCTGACTTTTCCTTCCGTGTGCGCAGGTCGGCAGCTTCGCCCTGCCCCTCACCATCACCCTGCCGCTGCTCGTGGGCGCCTTCATCAGCGAGTGCGAGACGTGGGATGGCAACGGCAGCGGGAACGACACGACCACCGCCATCTTTGGCATGCCCTCCTACCTGTACTGGACGTGCGATGCCAACGGCATGTCCAGCAACTACCTGGCCACGCTGCTGAAGGACTACTACTTGCCGATCGCCGTCTTGTGGTGGTTGTCTTTTATCTGGATCGCGGCGCACATCTGGTTCCCACGGGTCGAGCGTCTTGTTCAGACAGAAAGGTCAGCTGGTGGTGAACTTTCTCGCTTGTCCACAGTCGATAGACGTGGGAACCTTTAATGCCCGATTGTGATGCTTGGCCTGCTTTTATTCAGTAACGTGCCTCCTCTATTCGCCTGATGTCTCAGATCCCTTTATCCCTGTCTTTTCAGGCTGTTCGTGCAACCCCTGTACTGCAGCATCTTTCTGGAACAGTCCCTGATCCTCAACCGACGGCGAGATGACCGCGACAGAGAGGCGAAGACAGAAAAGGTTGGTGCTTTGTCCAGGACACTTGTACTCTGCGAGGGTTTCAAACTTTCTTCTGTTTGGTTTCTTCTCTCAGCACTTTGAAAGCAGTTCTGATGTCAGCGTGTTATCTGTGCTCCCTAACTTCTCCAGATTCTGTCTAGTCGTCTTCGTCTGTTTTGTTATTACTTATTTCCTCGCCCTGTCCACTTTCCCTTGTGGGTTTTTCGTCCCTTTTTCCTTGTCTTTGCGTTTTTGTTTTCCTTCTTTGTTGTCTCCACGTCTATGTCTTGTCGCTGTTCTCATACATGACTTCGTATCTGTCATCCTTTGAATATACCTTTTCCTTTCTGTGTATTAATATTGGCCGTATCTATTATCCTAGAAAAAAATCTATTTTTATACCGCTCTTGGTTAGAAATCCATTTTTGTTATTGTGAACCGTGGCACAGACGGGATGCTCAGCAAAAGCCGCCATATTGACTGTGGGTCCTGACCGAAACGCGAATTCTCTCCCTTTCTTGTTGTAGAAGACAGCGCTGGAGTTTTTCGAAAGGGAGAATGACATGGAAGAGGAAGCCGGCTTCAAACCTCGGGGCTCACTGCGCACTGACGTCACTCCCATGATCTACGTGTGCGCCACCTTGTGGCACGAGACGGAAAAAGAGATGAACCAGGTGCTCAAGTCCTTGTTTAGGTGCGTGTGCACTGTCCTTTTCATGCTATTGGAGATTGTGTCTCGGTGACTGAAGAACGATTTTATTGTAATAATTTTACCTAGACGATTCTGTCGATGATCGTTTGCACTAACAAGACTTGGATGGAACAAAATGGGTATGTGTAGGCATACTATGATTTACCACGATGTGAAATCAAATTGACAAATGCCTGAAACCCACCCACCCCCACACCTCTCTCTCCCCCCATCCATTTGTCTGTATTTTATTTCAGACTAGACCTCGACCAGTGCACCAGGAAACATGCCTACGTTTTCTTCGATGTTGTTGATCCAGATTACTACGAGTTCGAAGGTATTCAATGTATTCAATGTATTCTATGTATTCTATGTATTACTATTTATCTGAGTGCTATGCCAAGAAGAAAAATTCATAAGCTCGTTTTTTGAAAATAAAACAGACTAGAATGGAAGTGACCGAAGCCGGCCGAAAATTGCTGTTCTCGTCTTTCTTAAATTTCTGATCTTTTATGAAAAACGTCTTTCAGACTGTACAACTTCACGTATCATGACAGGTTTCTGCCAGACGACGCAACTTTGCGAATGACGAAAGGCTTCTTTCTAACAGTGTCTGTTGTTGTCTGAGACTTGTGTGTTCCTCTGGCAGCTCACTTCTTTTTTGACGACGCCTTTGAGTCGCACGACGAGGAAGAGTTCGACTATCACGCCAACGACTTTGTCAAACAGATCGTCCGGATCATCGACAAAGCCGCCTCGTGAGTAGCTCTCACTAGACCTGTTTCTCAGGTCACGAATGTGTCTGCTGATCAATGAATGAATCAATGAATCAATCAATCGATCAATCAATCAAAGCTGCTACTTTGGTCATAAATGCAAGCATAACGGACTGTCAGATTAAATCGTACAGAAAACGCATTTCGATTCACAGATTTCATTTCTCCATCCCCTTGCTGGTACGAATTTTCTTTATTTCTCTCCGTTTAATGGGGGTTTTCTCCCGTTGGTTTTGCCACCACTGGCCAACTCGAATGACCCAGAGAGAGAGAGAGAACAGCTGAGACAGGGAAAGGAGAATGGAGAAACAAAGAAGAAAAACCAGCATGAACGTGGTTATTGTATTCAAAACTATCGTAGGCATTGTGAGGGGATGCATACACACAGAGCAACGTTCATGTCATGAAGAGGAAGAACAGAGAAAGAGATAAATAAATCGTACTTCTGTCAATCCTTACAGAGCTGTTCATCGAACTCAGATGCGACTCGACCCTCCAACCAAGTATCCCACGCCGTACGGAGGACGGTTGGAGTGGCTGCTGCCCGGTCAGAACAAGCTGATCATCCACATGAAGGACAAGGCCAAGATCAGGCACAAAAAGCGCTGGAGTCAGGTGAGGGGCTTAGGCATGTAGGGATAGAGTTTAAGTACTTTCATTGCCTTATTTTCTTGACGAAACTGTGAGCAGATCACATCCATCCATCCATCCATCCATCCATCCATCCATCCATCCATCCATCCATCCATCCATCCATTCGTCCGTCCCTCCGTCCGTCCCTCCGTCAGTCGGTCCGCATGCATACATACATACATGCATACATACATACATAGGGGGAGAAAGGCTGAACGAGCAGGTTGCGTGTATAGGTGACATGTTGTATTATGTACATTGTATTATACAGACCATGGGTACGTGCTGTTACATTGTATGTATACAGTAATCTACACGCATTTCACTGTGTATATTGTCTGTGTGCAGATGATATGCATCTGCTGTGTGGTATATTCTGTATGTCTGTAAAGCATGTTCACTTGTATGTATTGTGTACTTTGTAGGTGCACAGGTAATTTACACGTCGTATGGTATAAACTGTATGTACAAGAAATGAGAATGTGTAGGTATTGGGTACATTGCACGTGTACCAGTACTGGTCATGTGTACGCGTTGTGTGCGCTGTCTGCAGTGATTTATGTGATGTGTTGTGTACAGCCAACTTTACTAGTTACAGTTAATACTCATATCTATGTACGGTGTACGCTGTATGTACAGGTGATGTACATGTACTATCTGCTGGGACACCGCCTGGTGGCACAGAAGCTGCCGGACGCTCGCCGCAAGCAGATCATCGCCGACAACACCTTCCTCCTCACGCTGGACGGGGACGTCGACTTCCAGCCGTCCGCCGTGCAGCTGCTGGTGGACAGGATGAAGAAGAACGACAAGGTGGGCGCAGCGTGCGGCCGCATCCATCCTATCGGAACAGGTTCGAACCCGCGGGGGTGTGTGTTTGTGTGTGTGTGTGCGCGCGCGCGCTTGTGTGTACGCGTTTCATGTGTGTGTGCATGTAGGTGCGTGCGAGTGCGCGTGCGCGTATAAGTGTGTGTATGTGTGTGTGTGTACGTGTGTGTGTGTACGTGCGCGCGCGCGCGTATATGTGTGTGTGTGCGCGCCCGTGCGTGTGTGCGGGCGATGTTTGTTAGTGTTTTTAAAACAGTGTGGTCCAGGCGTATAAACTACTAATTTATAATTAACATGATTACTGATTTTCCGACGCATGCACAGGCCCGATGGTTTGGTACCAGAAGTTCGAGTACGCTGTCTCTCACTGGCTACAGAAAGCAACCGAACATATGATTGGCTGCGTGCTGTGCAGCCCCGGATGTTTCTCGCTGTTCCGAGCCTCTGCCCTGATGGATGACAATGTCATGAGGAAATACGCCACCCTGTCCTCCCAAGCAAGACATTACGTACAGTATGACCAAGGTCAGCATCCTTCCTCTGTCGTCATCGTTACCGCCCTCCCACTGTCTGTCTCTCTGTCTGGTGTTTACGCCGATTCAGCAACTAAAGTTAAATCAACGGCAAGCAGTCAACCCCATATGAAGGTGCCACACGCAGAAGACATACGTGTGCCGGAGGGGAGATCTGAATCCATGACGACATGACCCTAGATCTCACAGTTTTGTGAAAAGTGTCAGCTTTGCCCCACCTGACGCCCTCATATATGCCTCGCTACAACAAAATGCAGGCAGCGTCGTGCCCGTTGTTAGATCTCAGTTTGTCGTAATGTCTCCGTCATGTCCTAGAAGTAAACAGACCTCTATTGTAACGACAAGTAATGATCTGGCTTCTCCTGCCTTCAGGCGAGGATCGCTGGCTGTGTACACTGCTGCTGCAGCAAGGCTATCGCGTGGAGTACTGTGCAGCCGCAGATGCTTTGACTTACTGCCCAGAGGGATTCGAAGAATTCTTTAACCAGAGAAGACGCTGGTCGCCCTCGACAATGGCCAACATCATGGATCTGCTGCAGGTGAGAAGGCGTTCTCAGCAGGCCCTTGTGACTGCTTGCATTTAATCTCGTTATTCCTAATAAACCACGATACACGCCCATACGACCATGATGCGTTCTATAGTAACCGAACAGCAAAGAAAGATTCGATTGAAAGCGCCAGCGCTTGCACGCGGCCCGACACAATCGCCTTGACCCCGTGGCTGAGATCATTTGGCCTTTTGCCCTGACGTTCGTGATAGCGGCTAGCAGGGTTTCAGGGTTTCAAGGTTTCGAAACCTAGACGGCCATTCTTTCCGCCCAAAACCTTGAGCAGGACCGGTTCAGAACTGGTTCAAGACTTGAAAAGCATTTCAAGGTGTTCCGAAATACCGACTTTGAAGAGTGTAAACCGGGCCTAAGACAGGCTTTCCTCTGTCAGCATAATTCTTGTCAAACAGTTCAAGAACAGACGAAAGCTGCTTGTCTTGAAAGGGTGATAAAGACAATAACGTGACCCTTTTGGCGCTGACGTGGTATGACCTTGCCCTTGCAGAGCTGGCGACAGCTGATCAAGATCAACGAGAACATCTCGCTGCTGTTCATGTTGTACCAGCTGCTGCTGTTCATGTCGTCCATGCTGACCCCAGGAACCGTCTTCTTGCTCATCGTCGGCGCCATCAACACGGCCTTCCGCGAGATCAGCCTCATGCAGTCCCTGTTCATCAACCTCGCGCCGGTCGTCATCTTCCTCATCGTCTGCCTCATGTGCAAGGGCAAGATTCAGGTGGGTTGGGGGTTCTTTGTTGTAAACAAAACAACTTGGACAACACCAGTTTTCTCATAACAATGCTTTGTGTCTCGCTGTGTTGTAATGGTGTCATGACTTGGTAACACAGCTTGGCGAAACATCAATCTTATAGCAATATTTTATGTCTCGTGTCGTAATGGTGTTGTTACTTTGTAACACAGCTTGACGTGGCATCAATATTGTAGTGATGCCTTGTGACTCACTGTGTCGTAATAGTGTCATTACTTCGTAACGCAGATTGGGGTAACAGCAGTTTTGTTACAGTAATACTGTGTGTTTCATTGTTGTAATGGTGTCATTATTGTGTAACACAGCTTGGCGTAGCATTGGTGAAGCTGTGTTCACTGTGGTGTAACGGAGTAGCGTGGAATGTGTAACATAGCTTGGCGTAGCATTGGTGACGCTGTGTTCACCGTGGTGTAACGGAGTAGCGTGGAATGTGTAACATAGCTTGGCGTAGCGTTGGTGACGCTGTGTTCACCGTGGTGTAACGGAGTAGCGTGGAATGTGTAACATAGCTTGGCGTAGCATTGGTGACGCTGTGTTCACCGTGGTGTAACGGAGTAGCGTGTAATGTGTAACATAGCTTTGCGTATCATTGGTGACGGTCTGTGTCCACCGTGGTGTAACGGAGTAACGTGTAATGTGTGACGCAGATTGGCATAGCATTGTTGACGCTCTATGTCCTTTGTGTTGTAACGGAGTAACGTGTGATGTGTGACGCAGCTTGGCCTGGCGTCTGTCATGTCCATCGCCTACGCCCTGGTGATGATGATCGTCATCGTGGGCCTGATCCTGGAGATGAAGAAGGACGGGATCTGCGCGCCGACCACCATCTTCATGATCTTCGTGGTGGGCGTCTTCGTCATCTCGGCTGTCATGCACCCCCTGGAGTTCCACTGCCTCTTCCACGGCGTCCTGTACCTCATGGCCATCCCCGCCATGTCCATGCTGCTCATGATCTACTCCATCACCAACCTCAACGTCGTGTCCTGGGGCACACGCGAGGTCAGCCAGTGCAGCGAACAGTGTGTGTATGAGTGTGTATGTGTGTGTATGTGTGTATGTGTGTATGTTTGTTGTGTGTATGTTTGTTGTATGTCTGTATGTGTCTGTGTGTGTGTATGAGTGTGTGTGTGTATGTGTGCGTATGTGTGTGTGTGTGTGAGTGTATGTGTGTGTATGTGTGTATGTTTGTTGTGTGTATGTTTGTTGTATTCTGTATGTGTCTGTGTGTGTGTATGAGTGTATGTGTGTATGTGTATGAGTGTATGTGTGTGTATGTTTGTTGTATGTCTGTATGTGTCTGTGTCTGTGTGTGTGTACGTTTGGGTGTTTGTGTGTAAGTGCGTGCGTGCGTACGTTTGTGTGTGTCTGCGATTGTCTGTACGTTTGTGTGTGTGCATGTGCGTGCGTTCGTTCGTTCGTGCGTGCGTGCGTGCGTGCTTGCGTGTGTGTGTTTCTCTGTGTGTGTGTGTGTGAAAAGGACAGATCAGGGTGTGTACAAACAGGCAGACAATCTTGAGCCACAACAATGTTACTGCGTTTATGTTCATTTTCAACGCGTTGCGACACAAAATGTTGAAAAGTTTCTTTCTTTCCTTTTCTTTCTTTCTTTCCTTTGTTCCTTCCTTTTCTTTCTTTTTGTTTCTTTCTTTTTCTCTTTCTTTCTCTGCCTATTTCAATCACCAGTAACTATGCATATTTTGACTTGCCGTCATCTGGGATATCAACAACAACAACAACAACAACAACAAACCCAGCCTAGTGTTGTCATGACTACCACAGGTGCTGACGGCAGCGCCCCCACCCGACAGCCCGCAGGCGCGGAAGAACGCCGCCAAGCCGAAGGCCCGCCTGCAGAACCTCCTCAACATCTTCATGGTGGGCAGAGCGGCCGCCGCTGCCGGGGCGCAGACAGAGGAGGACAGCGACTACGGTTTCAGCTGCGGCAACCTGTTCAAGTGTCTGTGCTGCCCGAAGCCCACGGAAGACAAGAGCAAACCGGAAACGTCGGCCATCTTGGAGAAGCTTGATCGTCTGGAGAAAGCCGTGGCCGACATGAAGAACACGGCGAGTGGCGTCCCCTCCAGCCTGCCGCCCGCGACTGAAGACGCTACGGCAGAAACGTGAGTACATTGTGTCTGTTCAATCTACCTGTATCTGCTTTGGTGATGGCGCCAGGCCTCCACTGTACTTTTGTCTACACTAAAGGCATGTTCTTTTTTCGCTTTTAGAAAGGAAACAGACACCGATGAGAAAAGCCAAATGGAAGTTAAAGAAAACAGCGCAGGACAAGACGAAGAAATTAAAAGTGAGTGAAGCTCGTCTGTCCCTGGGTCGTTTTTGCTCGGTTTATATTTAATCCACACCACCAGTCCCGATGCATGTTCGTATACAGCAATGTTCTCAGGTCCTCGCGTGTTTCTTTTATTTCCGGTGTTCAACCTTCTAAAGACATGTTTAATGATTGCTTCTGATCCCTATTTCCCGAACCTAGCTATCGTCAAAGGGCAGCCGTCCCAGTGAGTGTCACTGAATCGGATCTCGTGTCCAACAATTTTTTTAAAAATCTCTGGATGTGGCACCTGTTCATTGAGCTGGATGTCGGGATAGGAGTCTTTCCCAAAACTACGGTTTCCCCCTCCCCCATTAATTTGTCCCCCAGCACCCCTCCCTCTAACCCTCTTCTTCCGCCATGAGATTACCCTCCCCCCTCCCTCGCGCCTTGGTTGTTTGATCCAACAAATGCCTACTAATGCATGGCAATTGTGTCTTATGTTTATCGTCACTAATTGTTAGCACGTCACGTCTGCAATTCAGTTCTTTAAAGCAACAATAATTGCAAGAGTGTCTACTTTTAATGTTCATTTGTATTTCAAGATCTGAATAAATTGTCCGTATATTTCACTGGCGTGTTGACGCAGAGGCCCACGGGTACCCGGACGTGTTCCCCAGCAGCGAGTACGAGGCGGAGTACTCGCCCAAGTGGATCTTGGACGAGGACCTAGGAGACGGCAAGGTGCGGTACCTGGGCACGGAGGAGACCCGCTTCTGGCGCGACCTGATCGCGCGCTATCTGTACCCGCTAGAGGACGACCCTGCGCGGAAGAAGAAGCTGGAACAAGACCTGCGGGACCTGCGCAACAAGATGAGCCTGCTGTTCTTCCTGCTCAACGCCCTCTTCATCGTCATCATCTCCGCCCTGCAGTACACCAACGCCGCTAACGACGGGAACGGCTTGGCCATCCCGCTGCCGTGCAAGAACGACGAGGGCCAGAAGCTGACCCTTGAACCCATCTCGCTTCTCTTCATGGCCACGTTCGGCGTTGCCCTGGTCATCCAGTTCCTGGCCATGTTCTTCCATCGCATGGGCACCTTCCTGCACATCATCTCGTCGACGGAGGTGAGCGAGCCGGGCAGCTGCCCTTTCTCTTGGCACAGAGGCTGCAGGACTTTACGTTGTGCATGATCTTTGCCGATCGCAGCATGTGACATTTAAGGCAGCGCTGAAAGCAGTTTAGTCTTATAATTTTATTGCTTTATTCGTGTCATTAAGCGTGATGACATTTAATTTAGAGAAGTTTTTACAAGGTTTGCTAGGCACAGCTCTCTCCAGCTTCGTGAAACACGCATAGTGTTCGCAAGCTCCCACCATTCACGCACAAGTGAGTCCCGAAGTTTTCGAGTATCATTTGTCTTTCTTTAGTTTTCCAGACTTGTTTGTTTATTTGTTTATTTATTAATTTATTTACGGTGCTGTGACCTCTCAGGTCAACTGCATGAAGCTCAACCAGCAAGAGCTGGCGGCCATGGACGTCTCGGATAAGCTGGAGCTGGTCAAACAGATGCAGAACTTTGGGGACGATGACGACGACGCTCGCTCCGACACCACCATCGCCTCCCTGGGCAACGCCACCGACGACAGCAGCAGCACGACGGACGGGTCGCCCAGACTGGGGCGCAGCAACACGGTGCTGCGCCTGACGCAGAAACGCAAACGGCAGGCGGAGCCTAAGCATTCCAACCTGGCCAGCCGCTTCATGGAGCGATACCTGAAGCTGGCCCGGGACCTCAGGCAGGCAAGTTCTTTCCCCCATCCCACCCCCTCCAAGACTTTCTTGGGACACGTTTTCCTTCCTGTCAAGTGAGTTTTCTCGGCCTGTGTCATTTTCCATGACATGTTTGTCTGTTCCTTTCACGTCGAGGCATCGAATTAGTTGCAAGCGGCGCGAAATTAAGACAAATCGAAAGCAACTAGCCTGACGGAGACCATGTATGGCAGTAACTTGAAGCTGAATGTGCTGTAATATGTGGAATGAAGAAACTATCAGCAGATTAAATGCACACTCACTAAATGTGATCAAATGCACTCGCACTAAATGTGATCAAAATCCACGCGCACTAAATGTGATCAAATGCACGCGCACTAAATGTGATCAAATGCACGCGCACTAAATGTGATCAAATGCACACGCACTAAATGTGATCAAATGCACACGCACTAAATGCGATCAAATGCACACTGTGATCATATTCACACTCACTAAATGTGATCAAATGCACACTCACTAAATGTGATCAAATGCACACGCACTAAATGTGATCAATCACCATCATCATCATCATCAGCAGCAGCAGCAGCAGCAGCAGCAGAAGCAGCACGCGTGCACACATACGCACGCACAAGACATCACATGCGCGCACACACGAGCACATTCTCTCTCACACACACACGCGAGGGCGCGCGCGCGCACACACACACACACACATATACACACACTCTGAAAAGTTCGCTGCCTACACGTGCACTTTCTCTCGTTCGTGCAGGAGCGCGTGAGCGAGCGGAACAGTCGCAACAGAACGAGTTCTCGCAAGAAGCGCAAGACGCAGCGGGCGATCGAGGCCATCGAGAAGTCGGACAAGTCGTCGGTGCTCCTCAGGGCCCACAAGTGGCAGAGTCTGCACCGCGCGCGCACGGGCCACGCTCCCCCGGCCGGCGTGGACACGCTGCAGAAGGACCCCTGGGTCTCGCTCGTCAAGGGCGTGCTGTCCCAGTCGCGCACCTCCCTCAACACCATCAGCGAGGAGGAAGGTCAGTGCCGCTCCACCCCACCCACCTTACGTTGACCTCTGAAGGCAGGCGATGGCTAGGACTAACCTGGCTTGTCTGTCTCTCTCGTGATCCACCCAGCGTTTACTGAACGAGCGTTTGACCAAACGTGTGGCACAGGTCGGAGATATTCAATACACAGTGGTACCTCAGGTTACGAACTTGATTCGTTCCAGAACTTGTAACCTGAAACGTTCGTAACCCGAAACGTTCGTAACCTGAAACATTGAAATCAATGAAATAGAGACGATCCGTTTCAAGATGAAAGAATCGTTCCTTTTTATAACATCCGGTCGTTTACCTGAAAAAACGCAAAGAATACGTGTCATTCACGTATTAAATAAAGAGAAAGAAAACAACCAAATAAATTAAATGTAAAATAAAAAAAAGATAAACCCAACACAGTGCCACTGTGCCTCCAACGTTAAACCTTGCTCTCTCTCTCTCTCTCTCCTTCGTTCGTAACCCGAGGCACTGTTCTTTACCCGAGACAAAAAATTGTTCGAAGTTGTTGTTCGTAACCTGAATTGTTCGTGACCTGAGTCGTTCGTAACCCGAGGTACCACTGTATGTATATAAATACAGACACACGAAAACGGATATACACATACATGCGAAGGGACGCGTGCGATCATACTCTCACTTTCTAGGTAGCTCTCTCTCTCTGTCTCTCTAGCGCACACACGCACACACCTCTTGTTGAATCAGACTTTGCTTCCAATGAGCAGATCGACTGCGTACCCATAATATATATATATAGGGAATGACGTCAGAACGAGGTTAGTGAGACGTTTACCTTAAAGCTTTCGGTAACTGCATGTGCAAGTAGCATTGTTCTGCAAGAGCGAGTTCTAGTCAGGTGACCCTTGCACGTGCAGGTCGCCACTCCACCCTGCGGCCCAAGCGCAAGGCCACGTGGGCGTCCAGCGGCGACCTCACGTCCATGCTGAGGCGAGCAGAGCACAAGGACGGGCGACCGACCTCGCGCGCCAGCTTCGCGGGCCTCCGGTCCTCGCTGAACGTGCTGAGCGAGGTCAAGGAGGTCGCCACGCCGGCGCACTCGCCCACCGCCGACACGTTCGGCCACATCGAGATGCACGAAATGGCCACGGCCCGCCGGCAGGCGGGAGACAAAGGGGTGGCCTTCAGAGACCCGGATGAGACCGAGCCCGTCTCGGAGGCAGCCAGCGTCGGAGAGATGGAGGTCTTGTCGACCGTTCCTTCCACCCTCACCCCCATTCCCTCCGTGCAGGGCGAAGGGTTTCTTCTCCTTGCTGCCAACGGGGCGGGAGGATTGTCTCCAGGACAGATCTACGAGCCTCAGATCTCCAGGTTCTGACGTCATCGTCTGTTGACGCATGCGCTGTGGACACTTTGCCTGTGATACCCTGAAACAATGTGACGTAGTGTTGCTTGCCGCGGTCTGAGCTTGAAAAAGCGCAGAAAAACTGGAGCCAATCAAAATACAGTCTTACGTAAAATATGCTAATCTCTTAGGGTCACCACTGAAAATCTTGCAGTTTCCTGAAAGATCTTTGCTGCTTGTAACCCCCTCCCCTGCTTTTTATACATCCGAAAGAGAGCTCGTCATTTGATTGGCTCCAGTGAATTGGCGCTTTTACGTGCTGGTCTAGGGCGTGAAAGAGCAGTTACAGTAACTAATCTAATGTAATCGCCATTTTGCCAAAAAATGAGACCTACTGTTGCTCACATCGGTGACAATCAACTTTCATTGACCTCTTGACGAATCTGAATGTGCAGTGATTATGGTTCTCACGGACACGTGAATGAGTTGATCTGAACTTTTCTTGTAATTGCTCATGAAATTTAAAACCTGTGTTATGTGATTATCATTATTGTTTTGTGTTCCGTTGTCTTACTGACGTCACGCTGTTGCTACATGCCTTTTTACAACCTGGTCTCTGACGTTTTATAGGTGACCACTTTCAGGTTACACACATAGTTACTGCATGATCGCAGATAATGGACTGTATTGCCCTGATGTATGCCAAAAAGATCTGTAAGTCTGCGATATATTTGATGTATAACTGATCTCAAAGACGCTGGCAGTCATCATTCCGTTTGTAGAATTGTCTTTTCGCCCGCTTTAAGCCGTTTTTGTTTTGTAACACTTTGTGTCGGCATTTCTATATTCAACGATCGAAGATGTGCCTGGCCTTGATGCAGATCATAGGCCTACTTGCTAAGACACATTGTGTTTTGTTTTAGGTTGCGTTTTTTTCCTTCATTCGTCTTATATTTCTAAAATACACAGTCTTGATTACATTATGTGGTGTTTCAAAAATTAGTGATTAAATTAAATTAAATTAAATTAATCCCTGCTTCTCAACGAATGCGAATTCCCAGGATGTAGAATTTTAGGTCTTTAAAATGATCCAATGTTCTGCACTCTGTAGTCACGTAAATGGTTGGAGCAGAACGTATATCTAGTCAATTACACATATTTGTTCAGTTGATTATCGTAAAAGGCCATGAACTGATGGCAGTTTTACCCAGGAAAGCATTTCCGCTGTGTAAACATTTATATAAATATATATAGTGCATTTGCACTCGTGAGTGCAGGCTAGCTAAGTCAGGTTATGTCAGCCAAATATGTGATAATGTGTTACGTTATGTTAAGGTATGTGTCACGAGAGCTTAAGCGGGAAAGAGGGAGATGGGGGTGTAATGTGTATGAATGAGTCTGCATTGCGTGTTAACTCTAGAGAGAATCTCTGTTCAGTGTTTAAGTCGTATTATGCGGTCTTTAAAAAAAACTACTAGCATTTACTAAAGTTCAATTGGGAAAATTTTGTATGCAAAAGTGTTAGAATTTATTTCATAAATGCAATTGCTATGGTGGTTGAATGTATATTTAACATCACAGATTTTTTTTAATGCCTGGCCCTCCCCAGCCAATTCTTTTCTCCTTGCGTATGAGTCCACAAGCAGTAGAAGTCGGAGGGTGCTAATGCTAATGCTTATATCCACCCGCTTTCTGCGATTTGTTTGAATTTGAAACAGTAACGGATTATTGAATGCTTCTTGAAGAAGACTCTCTGGTCTGCCGAACCCAAGCTTTCATAACGCTGGGCTTTCGCTTGTTATGGGTTTATTGAAGGTTATGCCGTAATGCCAAGACAACTTTCTTTAGTGTTGGAAATGCTTATACCACACACACTTGTATTGCCTCGTTATACCACGTGCAAAATCAGATCTTGCAACGAATCGTGGGGAATTCTTATCCGCCTAAAATGTACGGTGCTGCTTACAATACCTTCTGACACTTCCCATTTCGGAATGTTAGCGCATCTACCGCCTTTCGTGAATAAAATGCTCATTAAACATCTCCCATGAACTCTGCTTTACATCGCTATTAAAATGACACTTAAGAAACTGAATTTTTCTTTAATCCCACAAATCAATAAAAATCCATATAAGCACGTCCGCACTTCTATAAATCTTGTTAGCAGCCATTCTAACCATCCTCACATATATTGTGTATGCTAATCGCCGTTTCCTTCCTAAATTCTTTGTTCTAGGCCATCATAAATTGTTCCTTCAGTGTGCATTAATTTTAGCCCGCTCTCTCACAAAACCCTTGAGTCGCTGACATCTTTCTTTCTCAGTTTAAAGCTTGTCCGGCTGGGGGTTTGTTTTTTTTTCGAAACCATTGAAATACCTACGATCAGAATACGACTCGCTTGCTTACTGGCTGGAAAACAGTGTAAATTCGGCAAACCTGGATGATTAAATGAAAATTAATGAAAAAAATCTTCTGTGGCGGTTATGGAATTTTCTCTTTGAAGTGAGTGTGTGGCGTGGAAGCGCTACGTCGTCGATCTTTGACAGATTAAAATATATTTCCTCGAATCATACGATGAAGACCGTGTCGTGTTAGTGCTCTTGTAGCGTGTTAAATGCGTATTTGTTTGGTATACCGTGTTCAATAAACAGCACGTGGACGAAAACAGACAAAAACAACAGACGACAGCTTCCTCTGTTTTAATGTGTCAAAAGTTACAGGACAGTTTACATCAAGCTGCTCCTCAGCACGGAACGTGTCCGGCGCTGCGCAGCGTATCAAACAGTTAGACAGACGAAAATCCCGTCAGTTTTCCTCCTGTCAGGTCGAGTGACAGGAATGTTTCCCCCACTATACAGCCGTAGTTGGTTGCCATGCCAACAACCACTTGGTTGCCGGTGGCTTTGTCTTTGCAGTAGATGGGAGCCCCGAGATCACCCTGATGGAATCGCAGAGGTACGTATCAGAGATGTATATTTCTATGGTGATATTGAGGACGCGTGCAGTGTACAGGCAGGACATAATGACAAGGATAAATTCTCAGTTCGCAACATTCTTCTGGTTAACCTACAACTACTCTAAAGTTGTCGGGATGATAAAGCTACCAGAAACTACAAATTTAAATTCGTCTGTTTCGATCATGGCCATATAATTTCTCTCGTTCCTCTCCTTTCTCTTCTCTCTCTCCCTCTACCCCTTCCCCCTCTCTCTGCCTTTTTCTTCTTTCTTAATTCCTTTCCAGCTTATTCTTTCTTTTCTTTCTGTGTTACTTTGCTTAAATTCTATAGCGTTTATTTTTACTTTCCTTGTTTCCTGTTCTCTTACGCTTTCAAGCGCATCAAAACATATCTCATATTCACGATCGTGCACGCGCAAATATTCACGCATCGTGAGCAAGCCCTTTTTCTTGGTGTGAAACGTTTGTGCTAGAACCGGAGTTTACTCTGTTAATATTAAACTTTAAGTAACACTGTTCATACACCCATCGTGAGCAGATCATCATGCGCTGTTCCTATTATATGACCATATGTTAGTCACACGAACTGTGCCCAACAGTTATTTGCCAGCGATGCTCTCAACACGTGGGTCTCACGATCCCATGCATGGCTACTCACGCCACAGACAGCGCCTGCAGTGCTGGTGCAGGTGTACAGGTAGGAACTGTTGTAGCTGCCCAGACTGCTACTGCTGCCCAGGATGTCGGCTATCTCTTGACAACAGGATGTCTGTAGCGATGACGTCGTCAGCGAAAGTGCTGTCAGATTCTTGGTGTAGGTAGCTGTGGTAGGCAACAAGACGAACGTTTTCTTAACGTCAAGCACGCTGGGCATCTGTTTACATGGCCGAAACAAACAAACAAACAAAAACACACACACACACACTAAACCTCTGTCCCTCTCCCCTTGATATTTTCTTTCTCTCTCTGCTCCTGTCTTTCCATCTGTGACTTACGCAAGCCGTCAGTGTCGCCTCCATAACTGACAAAGCTGCATGTAGTGGTGTCGATGTTTGACGCGGCCGTGTAGAGTGTACCAGGAGACCCTCCTGAGCATGAGGTCAGGCTGAGGTCAGAGGGCAAAGTAATAGTTGTCGTACCGTCTCCGTTGTCTTTGCCTACAAATCATAACCTCAGAAAAGTGTGACTTGCAAACAGCAGAGACGACTGTCAAGCGTACCTTGTAATTGTTTCGCTGCTAGCTAGGTTTGCGCTAAATTTGAATCTAATTATTTACAATCTTCATAGTTTGTTCAAACTTTTTTTAACAATAGGCCATATCTTACATTCTGAGAGCCATAACTACCATAGTGTTTCCCGTGTACCTGCTCAAGGCATATCGAAAAAGAAAACCTCCAGCATTGAAAAGAATTAAAGGAAAAGAACAAAAGGTAGGCGAAAATATCTCCAGCTAAAAAAAAAGCAGCTATTTTGTCACCTGTCAGAGTGCCGCCTTTGATGGTGATTGTGGCGCTACCATCCCCACCAAAAACGGTGAGAGTCCTGTGTCATAGAATAAAGATATGCCAGCATTCTTAACATACAGGTGCTTCGTCACAAACTTTTCTGAATAAGTACACAGTACTTTAACGGATGCCCTACATTTAACAGAAATAAATAAATAAACAATAAATAAATAAAAAACACACATACAGCAAACGAATCCCTACCCTAAGACTAAAGCTTCCCATTAAATAAAAACAACTGTCTGGACAAGAGTTCACAACCCGATGTTGTGTCAGATTTTTTTTAGTGTCGACATCGCTTTTATTATTTTTTTAAATCTTTTTTTCAGCGACATTAGTATGCATAATATGGAAACAATACAATGTGAGTTTGAAACAATAAAAAAAAACTAGTTTTCTTCTCTGAATGAAATTTTGCGGGGAGGATTCCGCATGGAAAGTCGGTTTAAACGTTCGCAAAACCGGGTACCAAACCCTCGACAAGCACGGACGTGGCCTGAACGCGCAAACTTACTCCTTTGACACCGTGCCCTTGTTGAAGGACAGGAGCTGGCGGTAGCAGTCCGTGCTGACCACTACCTTCCTGGAGCCCGTGTACACCCCCTCGCACACCACCACCCTGAAGGAGTACGCCGTGAAGGCCACCATTCCGGGGTAGTCGCAGCCACTGACGGGGGTGCCGCCAGACAGACGGCGCTGCAACGATCGGCTTCGACGACATCCTGTAGGGTGGAGTCAGTGAGCAGGGGGAGGGTAAGAGATGGTGCAACCACATTATATTTAAATTATATATATTAATATCCCACGCATGCACACACACACACACATACACGGATACCTACGCACGCAAACACACACACGCACACACAGATCCAGGTATTCGGGAACACAAGATGCCAGAAGAAAGCAGAATTATCTGGGAGAGAAATGCACGTCGATAGAATCGTTTGGATGATTTAGTAAAGACGAGACGAGAAATGTTTTACATGATGAAGAGGTTGTTCCAGTATCAACATCGTTAGCAGAAAGATGACGTCGCAAAGCCTGACAAATTTTATATATTGGGATCGCATCAAAATGCATGACCGATCTGCATCGACACAATGCTATGTATATATAATCCAACAACCACTACCGTTTTCTCCTCGGCAGGTACGAGCCAGGAATTTGTCAAAAGACAACTGCTTCCCGTCGAAAGATGGCATGTCGAAGTTGTAAGACGGCACGCCCAGGGTCAGCGTGACCAGGCTTGACGCGACGAGAAGGCAACAGGCGAGTCGCGTCATGGTCAGCGGCGGTCAGACCTCTTGGCCGGAGTTTGAAACAGTCTCAACAGTCTCTACACACTGGCCGCTGTTACCTCTGCTGTCTTTTGAAGTGCTTTTCCGGTCACCGACAGTCAAACCTTTGCCACCTGTCATCCTCATCCGGGATTTAAATGAAGCAAATCACGTGACTCGAATTTCAGGTGTTGGTTGATCGCAGGCAGGTACCCGCCACGCCGAGAGCTGAGGCTTGTGTCTTGTTGTACTCGATCGCTTCTTCCCGACGGATCTACGACTGAACATATACGTCTTCATCGGAATTAATTTGAAGAGTTCGGCGATAAGAATAAAATGTTCGTCCTGCAAGGCCACTTGCTTTGCATCTGGTTAGACGTGAACATATGGGGGGGGGGGGGGGGGGGTATGCAAAGCGTTAGAATAATTACCTTCAGAAAATGTTGAATATTTACGGAGGTTATGTATGTGTACGGGCATTTTTAATATTTTTTCTGTTACGCCGGAGTGTGTTTCGTAGTTTACATAATTTTATTTTTTTTTCATTTGTTTGTTCGTTCTTGTTGTTGGGTTTGTGGGTGTGTGCGCGCGTGCATGGGCATGCGTACACTTGCACAGACAGCAAACGCAACTGAGATTTTCATAAAGTGAAGTTCCCCTTCCTGCAGCAGTTGCGTATGCATAAGATTAAGCCAACGTATATACCAACGCGCATATCCATTTTACAAGTTCATTTTTGAGTGGAAGGGTGGTGGTATCGCTCCCACATATATCCTAACCCCTCCCCCCTCCCCATGTTTTTATTTCGAGCATCCTTAAACATTTCCTTCAAAGCTGTCATCAGCATGCTTCTGGTCAATGTTTCTTTGTTTGATTTTCTACGGTGTCAGTTATTCGTCCCTATCTTCCTCGCCAGTTCGTGTTTCCAACGGGCATGTCCAAGTCACGTTGTTGTCGCCGCTCAGACAGGTGTCCACAGGTAACCAGATGGAATGGCCGCCGGGGCGGCACGTGCGCGGAAGAAGTCTGTTGACTCGGCCACTGTGCGCGTGCGTCACACGGCACCTGTCGTTCCAGCCGGAGAGTCGTCCTGTATCGTCCCAAACCCGTTTGCTGACGGTGGCGGCCGAGGAGGCACAGCAGCTGTAGGGGGAAAATCCGTAGCCGTAGACTTCACTGATAAACCAAGATGGCAGAATATCAAAAGGCAGTGCTCACAAAAAGTGTGTGTATTTAAAAATCGCATAGGGTATAATTGAGTCCTCTTTCAAGCAGATAGGATCTCCATAATTTACAGTGAAAGTAAAAACAATCGAGATGCTTGTTATATGTTCCGATCACCTAGCGGGGTGCACTTTGGTTGGGGGCAAATCGGTAATATTTGACGAACGCTTGCAACATGATCGGTAGGAACTCTTACGAAAAAGAAGTAACTTACAGTGTCCACAGTTATTACGGCTGCAGACTTTGTCTGACACTTACGCCGGGAGGGGTGGGGGGAGACGGAGTCATGGGGAGGAGGGGACGTTTGACGAAAATCGTTTCGTTGTCCTTCCTGCTGTTTTCTCGTCAGATCGTATTGGCAAATCGCTAAGCAGTAGTTTCTGCTTTTGTTTCGATGTTTTGAGTGATCTCCATTTACATTATACAGGACTGTTTTCGATCAGTGTACCACGTTTCTTTCTTTCTTTCTTTCTTTCTTTCTTTCTTTCTTTCTTTCTTTCTTTCTTTCTTTCTTTCTTTCTTTTCTTTCTTTCTTTCTTCTCTTTATTTTTGCTTTGTTTTTTCTTTCTTTCGTTCTTTCTTTTTCTCCTGTATTTCCCGTGAATTTTTTTTAAACCTCCAGTAGGTTTGATAGTTGGTTGTGAATGGAAGCTTTATGAAATTTTGTTTAAATTGTGCCTAGGTTTGGTACTTAAAATCAATCACTCTTATATGGCACCTAAAAGAAGTACAGACATGAGACAGACAGATGCATGCATAAGTAGACCTATATACCAAACATTTTTCAGTTCATTCATTTATTAATCCTTTCATTCGTACGTATGCATGCATCGTGCATACGTTTGTTGAGATGAAAAATATGGTCGTGGAAAAGAAGACACTCAGATACCAAATAAACCTTTTTCATATAACCGACCCAGGAAATAAGATGTTCGATACGAATTTCTTAGTGTGAGTCTAGAAAATCTTTTTCCTGTAACTGTAGCAATCGGCGAAGGAGCTTGACAAAAGATTTGTTGGAAAAGAATGAATCTTTGCTGATATTCTGGGGGGGAAATAGGCAAAGGCCGACAGACGTCATCTGTTTCTGCTCGTTTCATTGGCCACGAGCTCTGCGTCTGTGAAGTTTTATTGGTCGTTGTGCAAATCACGTGACACATATCTGGCGCTCTTAATAGGCAAGAGTCAAATGACAGGGCTACAAAGTTCCTCACTCTTTAAAGTACGAGGGACGGCGTCTTCAACTCGGACAGAGAAAGAAACAAACTGGGCGAGCAGCAGACAAGCCCGCTGACACCCTCACGACAAGGCCACCCCCCAGCATGTTGGGATCAGCGCTGTTGTTGCTGTTCCTTCTGTCCACGCTCCCCTCCTACTCCCTCAGCCTGGACTGCCCCTCCTCTCTCTGTGAATCGGACTCCATTGCAGTTATGCTCTATGGTTGTTACACGCCGGCTGGTAAGTCCTCGCAATTATGTTTTCCACTTCGTGCTTGTGTGACTGGCTTACATTTATTCTTCATTTTTGATCTTTCCACCTTGGGATGCTCGCAACTGCAACACAATAACCCTTTATTTCCCACCATAGGACTTTGTCTTGGTGTCACAGAATACAAGCAATCCAACAGTCGAATCCTAAAATAGAATAGAGCTGACCTACAAGAGTTCCAACAGTGGTTACCCTAATGACAATAGAACACTCACCCACACACGCGCACCCAACCTTGCATGTGAATGTGCCTTTCATCAACTACCCGCAGTCTACACACGCAGCTGTGGTTCATCAAACGCGTTGTGCAGTTTGGTGCACTGGTGGTTTTGAGTAACAGTCGGAGTTTATACTATGAGACACCAAAGTGTTATTCGGTGAATAGTGTGAAATACAGTAGTGTTAAAAAAAATCCGAATAGAGTGATAAAGTGCTTGACTTTTCAGAGAGTCAAGTGACCGTGTGGAAGATTTAGGAATAATGTGGACAATGGTCTTCCATGGAAATCTCACCTGTTGCTCGGGGGAGGCACATTTTTAAACATATATATATATTGATGTTTCTTGCATCGGGTGGTGCACTTCTACAAGTAACTTTTCCTATTGAAGATAATTCTATGCGTTTCAGTACATTTGGATGGCATTGTGCATGTTGATGTTTCTGTTATTATTTTGTAGCTTCAAACAAGGAGAGAAAAAGAACCAAGAATAGACATGGTTCGACGTTAGCTCACCTTTCTCACTTACCTAGGGTTCGAGTAACCCTAAAGTTTACTTATTTTAAAGTGAGCTGTTTTACTTTACAACGAACTCCACTTTTAAACTATTGGACTTGAAAAAATACTTGCCAAAGTCGTCAGAAATGTTAGTTGCCCAACAACAAGATTTGCTTGCCCGGATGATCGGTCAACCATTAATTAATGTGGAACCCCTGAATATTTCTGCCACCATACCTTTCTGTCTTGCCCATGAAAAGCAACAAGCTACTGGCTCTGTGCTGTTTTCTTAATCCTTGACATGCTGCAGGCTCCATTTCATGCATGTACTTTTCATCGTGTTGCATTACATGTTGCTGGCTCCATTTCATGCCTGTACTTTTCATCTTGTTGCATTACATGTTGCAGACTCCATTTCGTTAGCGTCCTTTTCATCTTGTGGCACTACATATTGCAGGCAGCAGTTTATGCATTTGTGATGAAGGCATCGTGAGTTACGACCCCTCCTTGTGTCCGGCACAAGCCGCCACACAAACCACCCCCGAGCCGGAACCTCCGTCTGGGATGTACAAAGCCAACAGCGTTTGCTGTGATCCTGATCTGTCCTACGATTCACCATATTTTCTCACCATGATTCTCTCCAGCTGCATCATCTGGGGTAAGAGGGCCAAAGTCTTTTCTAAGGGAACCAGGGTACTTCCTAGTTCGCCAGATGTGGTCATATATAAACCGTCTATAACTATAAGGTTATAAAGTTGTAAGGTTATAAAGTTGTAAGGTTATAAGCCCGTCAACTGGTTTGTTCGGATTTTAGGGGTTTAGTTTACAATGTTTCACGTACGATTTTGATGCTTGCAGAAACAACCATAAAGATAATGCTTTCTTTTGATCGCAGTCTCGAAAGACGTTTGGAAACATACATAAAAGTATAGCACAAATTTTTAAGCCACGGAAATTTAAACGCAGCTCTGGGCTTGCAAGGTTTGTCTTGGCGAGACGGACAATGTCAGCTGCTAGATAATATAAACGGGATTGTCTCGCTGGCAGATGCGACGGGCGAGTGCTTGTGTCAGTACATGGTGCCAATCGACGGAATGTCTTGCGAAGAACCCCCACCACCACCACCACCACCAAAGTGGAACCCAGCTTGCTGCGACTCGTCTGATGCAACCTACTCATTGGCGGGCACACTATCTGGCTGCGCACTTTGTGAGCGAACCGGATCTCCTACCCCTTTACACACGGTTCAGTATAGAATCCATAGCTTCAGTGTCGGTTCTACTTTCTGCCTGTCACACAACAGGGCTTGTTTCCTGTCGCTTCAATTTCTGTCAAACAGTGGAAACTCCAGCACACGCTGTGGACACTATTTTAACCCGTTCTTGTAACTGTCTACTTGCTTGCATACAAATATGCACGCATCAAGAGAAATATAATGTCTAAAAGAAAATCATTGCAATAAAAGCTCACCAAAATGATACAGCAACAAATATATGAAGCTTGGCCACACTTTACAATTCATAGACGTTCTCAAGATTAAAATCTGTGGCGTCGATGGATATAAATCTATAGTTAGCTCTTGTCCTGAAATTCTGCCCAAATATTTCCATTCACACAAGTAATATAAGATTGAAGACGTTGACTTTCAGTGAATGGCGTGGACTGCCAATGTCAGAATGACGGCTTTTACGATGGTGTCAGCTGCCTCAACACTGCATCTACTACAGCAGAGCCTGAAACAACGGCTGAGCAGATAACCACGTCCTCAGCAGACACAACCACGACCGCTGCAGACACAACCACTACCGTTGCACAAACAACCACGACTGTTGCAGACACAACAACTACCGTTGCACAAACAACCACTACCGCACCAGACACAACCACTACTGCTGCACAAACAACCACTACTGTTGCAGACACAACCACTACTGTTGCAGACACAACCACTACTGCTGCACAAACAACCACTACTGCTGCACAAACAACCACTACCGCTGCACAAACAACCACTACTGTTG
>SMGT01008788.1:448644-483089 GCA_004794575.1 Lanistes nyassanus
GGCTCCATGTGAACCCCTCCCTGTGTCCAGTCGTGTACGCTTGCTGTATATAGAGAATGAAGGCTCCACGTGAACCCCTCCCTGTGTCCAGTCGTGTACGCTTGCTGTATATAGAGAACGACGGCTCCATTTGAATCCCTCCCTGTGTCCAGTCGTGTGCGCTTGCTGTATATAGAGAATGAAGGCTCCATTTGAACCCCTCCCCGTGTCCAGTCGTGTACACCAGCGAGCTGACCTCATCCGCCATCACCACGACCTTCAGCAAGACCTGTTGCGAAGCTATCCTGGATGCCAGCCAGTTCGAGAACGACTCCACGGTGGGGCTGACCGACGCAGGAAAGAACAACGCCATCTGCTTGCGAGCTGAGGGGGGACCCTGCGGGGTAGGTTGTTGTTGCTTCCTGTCATGCGCAGTCTTGCTGGCTTACGAAAAACGATAAGTTTCTGAGACTCCGCAGATGACACACAGGAGTTCAAGTACCAGTTATTTTTATTTACTGCAATGGTTACTCATATTTCTGGCTAGTTCCAGGTCTGCAGATTTACCATTAATTAAAGACTACTTTTCTCTTTAGTAAGAAGTGACTACGGTTTTTGTGGAGGGGGGGGGGAGCCCATGGTTAGATTCTCCAAAGCCAGTTTGTTGAAGAATTGTTCAGTTTAGTTTTAACGCCAGTCGCACCCGTTAAACCCACACTCAGCTTGAAACTTCGTACTCAGAATCTGAATATTTTATTGCAGAAACTGCATGATCAGCAGTTAGCGGTAAATGTATGTGTTACAAATATGTGCTACGCGACGAAACAACAGCAGACGTTGAGCTTGCACGTGTTAGATGCACTGGCACCCAACAACGAACGTGAGGCCCAGAAGCTGCGATCGTTTGGTGACTGAGACCTGCTTGTGTTTTTTTCCCAGGGGGATATTGGCGCGGGAATCTTCTGCAATGCTCCGGAGACAAACGAGGAGGTTCTGGTGGGATTCTCTGTCGGGCGGCCTTGTTCCTCCCAAGGTGGAATTTTCGCCGCCATCGACCTAACAGGAGGAAACTTTCCTACATCATAGGCTGAATCGCCAATTCTATAGTCCGTGTGGTTTTCGCCGGTCGCTTAAGAAACTGTGTTTAGAACTACACAAATGAAAAGGACACCTTAAGATCTCGACGGCGACCGACGAGAAGCACATTTCAGATCTTACGACAAAATAAAAGGACAAACTGTATTGTTATCGTAGTTATAAATACCTAATTATCAGAAGGTTTTTTTCGTGGAACCAGTTGATGACTGTTGATATGCATTGATCACTCCTCACTTTTCATGAGCCCCTTTAGACACAACCGTGCTTTTGCAGCTGTACTATAGTGCTATTGCTTTTCTTACGGGAGCCCTCGGTTGCCAGCGCGCAAAATAAAATAAGTATGGAAACCTTGGAGTTTGATTTTGTGCACATGCACCCAACTTGACGTACGTAGGTCGATGCACTCACAGACACGCATGCGCTGAAAAAAATACGTTGAATTAATGCGCGGAATAAGTGGACATGATTGTAGTGACAATTTACTTCATCAAGAGGCTGAGCTTCAGGCTATAGATGCACATCCTCCAACAAGCCCAGACCGTTAGTTTTACTGCTGCCCCAGCAACGATGGGGAGGAGAATTTTGTGTGTGTGTGGGGATAGGGGAGGAGTGGGGTTTGAATACCCGAAGAGAGCCCCACGGTAGGCATTGTCAACAGGTGAGATACCTTTAATTAGGAAGAAAGAACTTGGTGAACATGAGATCGGACACGACGACATCTCACTGTCTCTAACAGGCATTACGCTGCAGCCGCTCCCTCAGACCTTTTGTTCAGGTAGTAGTACTGCATGGTTGAGGCCAAGTGGTTTCTGAGGAAAGTTTACCCCTGGGTGGGATGGGTTAGGTGGATGTGTGGGTGTATGCTGGGAGGTGGGGGGTGCTTGGCGTTTAAAATAAGGAGTGAATAGGGATTAGCCTGAACACTAAAGACGTCAATGACATGACAGCAAAAAAACAGACAGTAACAGCTGCCGCAGATGATTTTTAGATTTGTTTACCACCTTCCAAGTTACGGTCCCCCCCCCCCAAAAAAAAAGATAGTACCTAGATAGTGGACTCTCTCCAACGCAGGTCACTGAGGACCGTGATCTCACAACAGGTCTGTTAGTTTGAATCCCAGCATGCTGTGTGAAGGCGTCAACAAACAAGATTTTGAAAACTCTTTTATTCCTCTTGCCAACACTGCGTATTCAAACAACAGATTGCACAACAGTCAACAATTAGCATTGCACAACAGTCAACAATTAGCATTGCAAGAACATCATTCCTCAACACTATCCACCAAAACTCAAGTGCATCAATGAAGTAGTAAGAAGTTTTTAGCAAGAAACATTAAAAATGCATTCTTGATGCTATTTAATTTCATATTGCTCAAGCACTGAAAAAATGAAAGAGATTTACTTACAAGAAATGGGGAAAAGGAAAATGTAAAACAAGTTGTTCATGATTATCTGTTTAAGCCTTAGCAAAGAGAACTAGCAGTTATAGCTGGCTGGACTGCAACAAGAAGTTATAGTAACTTCCGAACAAAGTGAAACAAGACACAAGAAAAGAAACTGCTTTTCTCTCATACACTTATAGCTGCTAACAGACTGCCTACAGAGTACAATGACAAGTGTTTTAAATGTCATACCCCAAAGTAGCGACTGATATTATATCCACAATACGAAGGTCTGTTCAGGTATTGTGGAAGGCCGCTTTAAATAGCTAGATGTGTTAAGTGACACCTTACATTTCCTAGATACAAATTCGTAATTTTCTTAAAGACTTCATCCATACATGAGGTTTATTACTACATGAGGCTTACGCAACATTTAGTTCGTCTGAAACAATACATCGGAGAATATATTTATCAAAATCGATAATTTAGTTCAGTCAATAAACCTTGTCTTTTAAAAAATTGTTAAAAAAGGCGGAGGCATTATTATGCATGAGCTGGCCCCAGCAAAGTCCCAGATTTTGACATACGCGTCGGACAATGAAACAGACCTATTCTTTTCTCGTCGGCTCTCAACATTGATAATACTATTCACGCAGAAGCTCCCCTGAGATCACCAAGTTACAAATGGAATGATGGCTCAGTTTAAAATACAGCACTGCTCACCTTTGGTGAAGATATTTTCTCTATTTCTGACACGCTATTATTTTTAGTATCATTATCATACACAACGGATTATGCATGCTCGTTGTACATGTGTAGCTCTAAGCCTTCCTGATATTTCTGCTGCCTGGTTCCCTGAGACGCCAGCGTCAGCTAGGACCCCACAGATAGCATGCTGCCTTTTGTACTCGGACAGGTACATGTAGTAGCTGGTCAACAAAACTCTGGCTGTGTGGCCCGGAGTTACAGCCCTTGTATAGCTGGTACGTTGGACATGGCAGCTGAAACTGAGCCTCAACATATGTCTGTAGAATCATTGGGTGTGACACACAGCGACCTCTTCTTTAGACATGTTTTTGTCTTACAACCAAGCCTGTTCTATGGAAATGTTTATTGTAAGAGCAGTAATCAAATAGTGAAATAATAAAGCAGAAATTTATTACAATAAAAATTACATTTTATTGTTATGTTACAAAACATTTCCTGACTTTTAACAGACTACAAAGAAAATACCAATGTTAATAATCTGGTTACAGAATGTGAAAACAGGACAAAATTAGGGAAGGGACAAACGTATTTTGTAACATTAGTCAAGACAGACTTTAAATGATCATGACACTTAAAAGCCAAATTATTGATGAACTATATTTGATATGTTTATGCTAAAAACTGTCAGAAACTCAGCAATTCTGATGAGCATATTGCCCTCCTGGTAGGCAGTACTGCTTGTTAAAAAATATGTAAATTAACTGCTTTTTACATTCCACACTGAGGAAGTCTCATCACAAACTTGGCCTACAGTCATCACTTGCTAAATGCAACACATTCTAACAAATCACCAATACATATTGCATTTATTTTACTTCAGGTGTTTAATGAATACAGGACCTCCTTTCTCTCTGGTGCACATCTGCAGTCACTTGAATTTCATTCACTTCCTATTTCTCATGGTCAAGCACACATACAAACATTTAAGCATACACACCCACAAATGCACCTATGCAAAATCACATCCATAGCCATACCTGTTAACGAGTAAGATGTATGCCTCTACAATCATTTGACAACAAACCTACAACCCCTTTTCACCAACCATCAAAGAGAAAAGAAACAGGTGGCTGCAGCTTGCGGTAATATAAAGATACAACAAAGAAAACTTGGCCAAGCGAGACTAGGACAGACAGGAAGTGGACGGTTCAGGCCATCACTATAATTATCTGTTATCTGTTTGTATGCCTTTGTGCCGCCCTGAAGAACGGCCTATGCCCTGAAACATCGACTTCCTGTCTGTCCTAGTCTCACTTGGCCAAGTTCTCTTTGTTGTACCGACCACCAAGGTAATCGGGTTTTGAGAAACTTCCACAACCTTGATACCCAAGAATTTAATGAATTTTAAGAGAACAATGTACAGGATGTACAGGACAAACATTTCCAAAGGAAGTAATCTTTAGACATCACATTACAATCCCAAGCTGTCACCACCTTCTAAAGTATTCCAGCACAAACATCCATTTTCGACATACGCCTCTTATAGCGAAAAGGAGCATAACAATCAAGCCCCCTGACAATCCAGAGGGAAGAAAAATAAATAACTTTTTTTTCTTCTTTGAACTTCATCTAAGCAGGAACAAGATGTTTCTGCCTCACTCAATGTCTATACCAAGTCCAGAACTCTCTCAATGCAAGTAGTACTCCAGTCTTTTATCCCAAAATACAAACCAAACTCCAATGCAACTTTTAACATCCTCCAGTGGCAAAGTAAGCAATCAGAACGAACAGAATGTTTTATTTCTGACATGCAGAAGGAAGTTTTTTCCCTAAAATAAGCCACCATCCACCAAGAGTCATTGACTAGCATCAGCCTTCCTGCTTCCTGCAACAGATCCGCCCACACATCAAGACATGTTTTAGCAGCATGTTACTTGAATCCACAGCTTCAAGAGAAGTCTGTGAGAACTGAATGTGAGGCTGGACAATGGTTAGACCCAGTGCATAGTAACAGCAGTTTGCAGTCTTCCTGAGCACCATGCCTGCTGACATCAAGTCCTCAGTCCAGCAGACTGCCTGTACTTGAGTGCATAGTAACAAGAGTGAGTGGACACTGGACACTCCAGACTGTCGGCTGACGTCGTGGTAATCAAGCGTTCAGTCCAGCCTTGTGAAGTAACTCTGATCCTGCTTTCCTTGACTCAGACTTCCCCATGGTAGACACTTCAATGCCTTTCAATTCATGTCACCTTTGTGTCCCTCGCTCTGGAACCAGGCTCCATACAAGATGATTTTCCTCAGCTAAAATCAAGTTTAGTTATTACCCCCAGCCAACGGGTACCCACTGGGGCTCCTTCTCAACCTTGGCTGCCACCCGTAACAGCTCCGTCGTGGCATCTGTCAAACTATCATTGACAATGACGTGATCGAAAACATGGCCATATCTTTCTTCAATTTTCGCTGAGGCTTCTGCAATTTCCTCCAGTTCCCCAATCTGATGCATAAAACAAAAAGTACAACAGATATAAGCAAAAAAAAAAAAAAAGCGTCAACCAATTCCAGTCTTACGTTAAATTACAGACATGTACACGTTTGAGGGAGCAGTCAGTATTTTGATATATTTTGTAATATTTTAAGCCACACATGCTCCATTATCTTGTTATTTACCTGAACATCTTAAAAGCAAATTAAAGCTGCATTCTTTGGAGTTGAATAGGCTTTATTAAAATAAAATGACCATCAGCTGTTTATTATTTCTTTCCCATTCAAAGTCTGCTAATGCTAAAAGGATCAAATCTATTCATTCATAATAAAAAAAGCAAAGTCTACTTACGCTAAAAGGACTAAAGGCCACATAGGTTAAAAATGCTTAAGTCTAATTACGCTAAAATGATTAAAAGCTGCTCACACTAAAAGGACGGATAGCATCAGCTTCTGTAGCTCGAGCCCTTGCAGGCATCCGACTGTCCTTCAGACTTTCAAGAGGAGGTGCCTTAATGAATATGATGTATGGTTTAATCTCATATGTACGCAGGAATTTGAGTGCCTTTGGGAGAAAAAAAATCAGAAAATTATGAAAATGACCTACTGTGAAACTAAATTTCTTCATGTCTTCTAATAGTAGCTTGAATACAGTAAAACCTCCCTATTAAGACTTTGGAAAATGCAACAAACTCAGGTCTTAAGTGAGAGGGATCTTAAGAGGGGGAGTGCACCGCAGTGTAACCCAGCACAGATGTGAACTGAAGACTGAGAAACACTTGGAAATTCAAATTAGTGGTTTAATGAAGACATTTTAGTATTTATATACCGCTAATATACATTTAAAAATGTTAATATCTCCTTTAAACTTTGCTGTTTGCTTGTCATTTACATGAATTAGGCCCACTTCTTAAGGAAAAAAACACTGCTTTTCCTTTTCTTTTCTGTCTCATACTCTGCTATATCTATTCTGAAAGCACCCTTTTGCAACAAAAAACTACAACAGTTGTTGCCGACAAAGATTGCTGCTTCAGTAAAATGCTGTCTGAACTGTCCCTTGATCACAAATGTACAGTTATAAACAACGAGAGAACCCCATAACCTCATGTAGCTCGAGCCTATGGCAGAGCATGACCGATGTACCACATCACACGGTCAAGTGGGATGGATGCGCGGTCCCTCCCCCATCTGCTCTCCTGTAGTGGGTGACTGATGTGCCCCCCACCCCTCTACTTGCCTACATTTGCTCCAGTGTCCTAGAGCGAACCTACCAATCAGGACTGTGCATACATACTGCACAAGAGAGTGGGCGAGGGAGACTGCACCCTCCCTGCTCGATCGGTGATCAGACCTTAGCAGTGTTCTGAGTTCTTGGCTGAGAAGGTTTCACAGGGTTAGCGAACCTAGTGAACCTAGCGAATCTAGACTAGCATGTTTCACTGTGGCTGCTACTATGTAGCGCAGCTAGCAACTAGTGTAGTGAACCTAGCAAACATAGCGAATCTAGACTAGCATGTTTCATGGTGGCTACTACTACGAAGCGCAACTAGCAGCTAGCGTAATGAAGCTAGCACCCTATGGTGGTCCTGCACATCACCGCAGCAGACAAGATGGCGTTGGCAGTGTTGGGGTATTGAGAGTGACGATAATTCTGTTTATTTTACGCTGCATTAATTCAAGTTTAAAAGAAGGTAGTCCTAATAGAGAGGTAATTTATATAACAAAATAGGTCGGCGAAAAAATGTTTCAGTCTTATCTAAGATGGGTCATAATAGGGAAAAGTCTCAGTAGGGATGTTTTACTGTATCAGAAAGCAACATTCTGTGACTTTCATCTTTCATTCTATCAAAATGCTGTCCTGTAAACAAAAAAGCTGCAACTTTTATAACTGCAATCTCGAAATAGAATGTTTTAAAACTCCATTTGTCTGCTACTGTTCATTAACACTACATTACACAGAACCATGTCAGGATGATGTTTACCTGAGTGTGAGGTGTGAGAAGGCACACTTTGCCAGAAGCAATGACCTCTTTGATGGAGTCAAGACTGGTGCCATACAGATGCCCCCGGTATTCACCGTACTCCACAAACCTAGTCACAGTCATGGAGCTCACTTGAATCATTCTACTCGTTTCCCTCTTCCCTTTTTATAGATAATCAACAGAAAGATATGCAGCGAAGAAAGTTAAGAATTATGTACACAGCTACCAGTAATAAAATATTAATGTAAAGAGCCACTTACATGAACTGCGTACATCTTAAAAGGTAAACTAGAGTTACCGAAGCATAACCAAGGGAGGAAAACAAAAGACACTGACTTCTGCTGTATGATCTGTTCCTCCATTTCATCTCGGGTCAGAAAATGATATTCTTTTCCTTCCTCTTCAAACGGCCTTTTCTCACGGGTAGTGTCTGACACAGAAATAATAGAGACAGTGAGGTGAAAAGTTCTTTGCTAGAACTGAAAATAAAGGAGGGCATAGCTTTGATGTAAATAGAGATTTACTTACATGGCACAACCTCTTGAAAGTGTCCAGGATTGCTGGATTTGAGTCGCCGTTTCAGCTCATTCCTGCCAACACCCGATGCCCCTGAAATGCATGGAAAGGTTAGCACAGATAACAAATTTAAAACCCCTTTGGCAGAATGGGAATGAAATGGATCGATCAGGAGCAGCATGCATAGATATTCAATATCAGTTCAGTTTCATGCTGGTGACATTTCCAACTATAAAACACTTTTCACAGGTCTATGCTCTGATGACAGATGGAAGGGGTAATAACTACAGCAAGACTTCTTACCAACAAGAACAATGGGCCGGTACTGTCTTGGCTTTGGCGTGTAGAGTTCAACTTCCTCATACGCTGGAATCTCATCTGTGTCATAGTCTGAGAAAACTAAAACGTAACCCCCACCACCTTGTATTATACACTACTGATGTTTAAAGCCACCTGACTTTCTTGGGTATATAAGCTGATGTGGTAACCTAAATTCATAATTTAAAATCTTGCATATTTTTCAGGTTGGCTTTAATAAAACTTTCTTAAATTCCACCCACACACATGAAACTCCATCAACATTTTCTATGATTATTTGAAGCATTTACAAAAGAACGATCCATGTTAAAATATCGTTGAAGAATTACATGATGCCTAATGGTCCATTATGTGGGAAATTTGCTTATCTTTATTGTCCATTACCTAGGACATGTACTTACACCTCTGTACAAAAAATTAGCATGGTCTCGAACATGATATATCTTCAACTTACCACAATTCTGGACGATGTGGTACATAGTCTTCTTCAGCCGTTTCTTGCGGGGGACTTTTGGGCTGTAACGGCATGGACTAATAGATCCTGAGACAAAGAGGGAAATATTACAGCAAAACTAACATTTCTACAAGAAACAGGTACAGACCAAACAACATCATAAAAAATTCAATAACACAAACATATCAAGGAATCATCTTGGCTGTTCTACCCATTCCAAACCAGTTTACAACCAGTTATGTAAGACATTCTGACAACAGCATAAGTAAGCCGCTTCATTCTTATTCTGAATTCCACAAATGTACAAATAGCTGTCAGACAAACCAACCAAGGTGAACACAACAGACCCAGAATCCACGTAGCATTATCAGCGTTAGCATTAGAGAATGGGATCTATGGGAAAAAAGATTGTTTGAAAGGCAAACTGAAGAAATATGACAATCTGGTCAACCTCTACTGGAGACATAATAACTAGAGTCAAAAGATGTCTTTAGGTCAACTTCTATAGGAGACATAATAAATAACTAAGGGTCAAAAGATGTCTTTACTTGGCAAAGTTTTTGCTTCTCTGGATCTGCTCCTTCGCATGACTTCTCTCCTGGAAATGAAAGATTGATTACTAATCAAAACATAGACCAAACTGTTCCTTAAACTGAAACACAAATTTTTTTCCCAAAGAGAACAATTCTGTAAAGCCAGAAGGTTTTGTCAGACATTATACTACATAAGAACATCTCATTTTCTTTTTAAAAACTGCATTCATTAAATGCTAACATCTTCCTGCACCTATAAGCTTAGAAACAGATTTCTCAGGACATGGTAACAACTGAGAGATTATCAGGAAAACACAAACTTACACTGCACACAATTAGTCACCATAGGCACTATACAGCTATCACAGAAAAACAGCCATGATCCCTAATACATCTGTTACATGCAGAAAAGATTGCTAATTTATGGGTTTCACAACTGGCTCTTTTGACACTGGAACTATGTCACGTTTTAGGGTTTAGTGGGTCAAAAGATCTACCCCATATACTCTAGGTGTGATCCATCGATCACCATCTTGGTTATGTTATGTCGTTAATCCCTCTGTTCAAGCCGCCACCTAGCTCTGTTAGATAATCATCAGGCCACGTGGGCACAGTAGTTAGGGCCTCAGGTGCCCTGTTCACAGTTCCAGCCCCGGATGTTGAGTATCGCCAGTGAGCTGTGTAGCTGTAAGGCAAGGCGAGGTGTTACTGGGATAGCTCTCAGGCACAGCTGGGATTTGCATAACAGCCATGATGCAGGTGTCATGGCCAGATACAAGGTTAGTTAGGCAGCAAGGAATTACTTCGCAAAGACAGGTGATAAAGATTGTAGTGTCAACAATCAGGACTTGGATCAGTTCAAAAAGGTGAACTTCCCAGGGGCAGGGGGATGGGTAGGTCAAGTCCACTCTTAGTGCTTGTATAGGTGGGGGTAAGAGGGAGCCGGGGGAGGGGGTGTGACTTCATCTATCTTTGTCTTGGTTGGTTGATGGGTATATCTTGATGACCACGTGTGCATGACTGCAGCAATGTTTGTATGAAAGGTTAGAATAAAAGGACAGGTTTTAGAATGTCAAGTTATCTTGTCCTGTATCTTCTGCTCAAATCTTCTGCTAAATCAGCTGATGAACAGAATTGGTGCTATTGTGTCTGCTATGAAGTCTGCTGACCACGGTCTGCTGAAGGCTGATGGTGTTAAGCCTTGTTGCAAGCATTCCCTTCTATTGGACTTGTGTGACTGTAGTGCTTTATCAGCTGTACGTGTCTTGAACAAACCAGTTGCTGTAGAGCAAGGTACTCTTTGGGGTTGTTATGTCCCCCAAAACTGCTGTGTTACTCTTGGCATGTGCACTCTGCTGTGGAGAAGCCATCCCATGCTGAGCAAAGGAGGAACCACAGAACATAAAGAAGGAAGTCGAGGGACAGAAGGAAGAGAACTGCTGAAAGCAGAAGCAGAGATCCAGCCGACCAAGAAGTGTCGAACAGTGAGATGATTGTGTGACAACAGCGAGAGTGCTTACGATCCTCAGCAAGCGTTCTGTCCAGAGGCAAAGAACACAAAAGAGAGCTCAACAACGAGAGTCTGCTGTTATCCAGGAACAGCCAGGAGGACCTTGTGACACGTCAATGTTTAGGACAGCAGAGAGGGGCGCCCCTTCAGTACAGACCGTAACATTGTGCAGACTGTGGAAACATCTTTTGATACAGATAAACCTATCAGACAATCATTTTAAATTGAATTTTTAAAAAAAGATGAATAGCCCCATTTGGAGTTTTTTCTTTTTGCAGAAATGTATAAATTGTTTAATCTTCTTAATCTCATCAGTAATAATGGTATCTCATGGCAGAGGTAGGTAAGACAAGAGTGGGGAAGGGCGCTTGGGGGGTAGAGGAAGATGGTAGAAACCAGAATTCCCACAGAAAAACCTGATGGCCAGCCCTATGGTCAGGTGCCCCATTAAGAGAAAGTATGTGTGCCATTCATGGGATCCAAACCTGCATCCTCTGTGTTGGTGACAAGCAAACATTATTCCTGTGCTACGGGTCACATTGTATACTTGCATACTATCAGATGTCTTCACAACAGTCTGCAACAAGACTACGTATGCACTGACAAAAAAACCCTAAAAAGTACATTTTAAACTAATCTATGGTAACTCTATATCCTTAACTGCTGCTGGCTGCTAACGACACAGGCAACACCATCAAGAGCACACCCTGCACAGCAGTTTCACCTCTCGTGGTAATGCCTACTGGGTATGAGGCCAGCTCGTCTGCTAGCATCCTCATGTTTGTAGGCCTGCCACCAGATGGCATCCTCCTGGTTCACGATGTGCAGAATGTCCCCCTTCTGAAAGGCCAGTCCTGCTTCTGGGCACGGAATGTTGTCGTCAGCTGTGGGGTCAAAGTCAAATAAAGCTTGGACTATCATCTGAAAACAGATGAAGAACCTCGATCAACAACACCAATCAAAACAGCCCCCCCGCCCCACCAAAAACATACAAAACTTGCCTTACTAGAAAGCTTGTTTTAAAAGATCTACTTTTCTATTATTTAGCAAGACCCACCATTTTTTTTAAGATTAAGTAACCTGTCAAAAAAATATACAAACCGTCAAGGTTCAGCATCCTGACCCAACCTCAATCTCATTAGATCACCATGCTTTACGCATCCTCAGAACTTTATTCCTTTCTTTAAACTCGCAATTCACAAGATCAGCTACATGTAGAAGGATGTAGAAACAAAAGCAGCTACCTCAACTTTCCTGCCTGCAGAGGACTTGTGACTTGGAACAAGCTTGAGTGTGACAGATCCAGATGCTTTAGACTGAAATCAGATCGTGGAGATGGTCAAAAGGTAAAACTGTAACCAAAGTGCCAGTAAATCCCTAAATAAACTTTCATGTATACCTTTACTGTCGTCGCTTTCTGTCTTTACAGTAAACAAATTTTTATTTCAGTTGTGGTAAGGCTGTTCTACAGACTACTTTAAAAATTACCAGCATATCCACCACTTCATCGGGTGACATTCCAAATATCCCAACGCCATTGATTTCATGCAGCTCATCACCTGTTGAAATAAGACCTGCAACAACATGTCTAAGTCAGGTGGCAGTTACTTAATCCAATTACATTTACCAGGTATTTATGCTGAAGAATCTCTTTACAATAAATTCATTCAGTGCTTAGGTAATTTCTAGTGCAAGATTTGTCCATTAAGATCATGCATTCCTAACGCATTTTTCTAGAAGATACACTGTATATGGAAAACTGTGATTGCAACCCTTTCAGTGCTATCTGCAATGCCTCCAGCACAGAACAGGGAACTGCAGCTGCATATGTGCACAGCAGACCTTGAAATAACAGACACCTCAAAGTAAAGGACAGTTTGGCCTGCCACTGATTGATTTTCAGAACAAACCCTCCTGCCTAATGTGGACAGCAGACACCTGCCCAGTGCAGACAGCAGACACCCATTCTATTTCCACTTGTGTAACAGACACCCTTCAACTGCACGTATGCTTCAACCCGAGTTCCTGGTTTGGGTGTTTACAAATTTTCCACCAAATCTCGTAGAAGACATGAGACTCTGTATCACATAATCAGGAAGTGGCATTTTCAAACAAGCCAGTACACACTACAGGAATGTGATTTGCATCACTGACATCCCTACAGTGCAACCGTTGCACACTCAAAGACTTAAACACTTTGACATCGAATACCTCACACTGTCCCCAACAGTAATGGAGAACTGCAAATAGTAGAAACTTTCTGGGGTCTCCTGGGTGTCTGCTATTTACAGATACTACTGGATACACTTCTGGAATCATATACCCAAAACTCCACCCCACCCACCCCCACTGCTCACCACTACGGTCAGCTGCTCCCCCATGAAGTACTCGAGCAATCTCCATGCAGCCTGTCTCGCCATTAATCTGGATTGTAGCCCCCTGCAGAAAAATGCACTTCCTATGTAATTTTTTTAAAAAATCTTTGTTATTTCATTATTGTTCATCGGCCAAGAAAAATCCTTTGTTAAAGCAGACTGATCTCTCCTAAGCTCTTCCTGTACCCCCACGGTATCACGTACATTTGCCTGCATCAGTAAACACGCTTGTACATCATCAAAAGAAAATAAAAACCCCAGGGCTGTTTACAATCAGAAATTTTAAGTCTGCGTCTGGTTCTGAATCAAATGCACATCCGTAAATCTTTCACACTGCAAAATTACATCCACAAATTAGACTTCACAGAGACATCTAATGCACTGAGCAGTGAGAGGAAAAAGTAAATGCAACATACCAGTGGCTCATTGCGCTTCTTAATGATGCTAACAATCTTCACTGCAGTCTCTTCATCATCCTCCACAGGGATGGGATCAATATGTGGCTCATAGTCACCGCAGGCAATTTTGTCGTGAGTATACAGGATTGCCTGTCCAGCAGAGAAGCTGTGATGTGTCACCGTACCCATAGTGTGTTCATAAACATTGTATTCTTTCCCAGTTGTACTCTTATGCACGTTTTTACTATGAGGCTTATCCAAATGAATTTAGCACCAGAAACTGATGCACCCTTCCTGCTGGGGCTGATGGTCTGCTTTTTGATGTGAACTCCCCCAAACGTTGTGATGACTGCAATTTTCATGTTTGCCCAGTGCACAGAAGAGACTTGATTTTCACAAATGTAAGTCTGCCAACTGAGACAACTTAAGTCTATGCTCAGCTCACACACAGCGTTCATATACGACAAAATTAAATATTTGAATTTAAGATCACTGAAGTAGCACTGCTTTTAACCAAAGCAATTTCTTTTTTGCAGAGGTATCTAAAATGGTTGGCTTTCTAATTAATCTGTTTTCATGCTGGGATTTTCAACACTTCAAGAGATTAATGGTAATCTGACACAGAATGAAGACAACACTTTGTGCATTCCTCGCACATTGTCACAAATACAACTAATGCTACAGTCATGCATTAGTCAAGTCTTTCAAAGACTGCAGCATGCAGAATTTGTGCAAGCTGAGCATGAGAACCAGTACTTTGAACACCAACATCAACATTCAGCTACATAAAAATAATCAGTTCGAGTTTTTCTGTTACCTGGAAGTGAGGCTTGGACAACAACATCAACATCTCTCTCACAGCTGGATCCTCTGTCTTAAAGCGTATTGAACAATAGACCTGAAAAATCAGAGAAAGTACATGTACTTTATTTGCAAAATAATAAACTTAGGTTTACTGAAAAAAATACACTTTTCTTTGCAGTTCATTTTAAAATCAAACAGTAAACTCCTCTCATAAAAGCAAAATATTTACACTTACAAAGTTCGAAGTGTTGTTAAATAAATAGCACTCACATCTGCTGCTTGAGCGACAGCAAAATCTGACACTGGTTCAAATCGTCCATCTCTTCCTCTCAGCTTGTGGTACATCTAACATAAAAAAGAAAGTGGAACAGCTCAATACAAAATCAGTTACAGTCTACCAATTAAAAAAGAAATTATGTGCACTCAGTAATTCACGGTGTGCCCCTCTCCACGTCTTGGCCTGCACATGCATCCAGCTTGGTGAGAACATTATTGGTTTAAAAAAAAACCCAACCTTCTATAACAGTTAGCAAAATATAGTACTGTGACTTTTCTACAAATATAGTTCATAAAATTTTTCTATTTAGCACAATCTTAAAATTGCCTATATTAAATCATTTTAAGTCCCACAGCAGCTGAAGAAAAATCTGAATGAACAATTAGCAAATCTGCTGATGCATTCTGTGAACAGAAAGTATGGATTTACATGTATCATAAGATGGAGATACCGGTTCCGTAAGAAGCGGCGCAAGAAAGCAATCTCAGGTTCTTTGTTGGGAAGTCTGGACTCCAGGGATGGCAGTGCCACCAACAGCTTCTGGGTATCTGGACATTAATGTTTGTCTTCTTTCATAGACATGGGCTTCTAGTCATCAATTCCAAATAATTCATTAGGGGGTGTTTAATGCAAATTTGATAAAAACATATGCTGAGCAAATTGTTACCTACAAGTACAACAAACATACAGTAATCTCTTAAGATGTCGTGTTCATTGCTTTTAGAAAATGTGACACTCAAAACAACTTATGATATGTAAATAAATGATCAAAAACAAACCTGTGTCAATACGGACATTTGAAGTGAGAGGCAGTGTAATTGGCATCTTACAAAAGCAAAAACCACATCTACATCTCCAGCAGCAGAAACAGTGCCCCCCACAAGCATCTCACACCCTCTGCCCTCCATAGCCACCATCCAGTCAAGCATCAATGACGACCTGAAAACAGGTGATAAACGAAGCGTTGGAACATCCAAGCACAAGCGCAAGAAATAATTATAATCGAGATAATGCCAAAGATTACTGACATACTCTTTAAAAAAAAGTGATATGGTTTAGGAACGTTCGAACTGTGATAACATTATCTGCTTTCTCTTCCGTCTCACTCTCATTCTCTTTCTCTCTCTCTCTCTGCATGCATGCTGATTATGCGAAGACATACCGATGAAGGCATCAAGTTCCAAGGAAAATAATGCCAGACTGAAATTAAGACCCCTCTCACACAAGCAGGCCGCGGCATCGATGCAAGTTAAGTGGACATTCCAGAAAGGCAGACGAAGCCGTGTCTACAGAAATGCTACTGTCTTGTTCACTGAAACACCCAGTGAGAAAATCTTCATCCGATTCTAAGCTGTAACAACGACCGCAGGACTCGTCGTTAACAGTAAAAGGTTACTCTCCTTCTCAACGCTGGGGAGCTGCATGCCTCGCCAAATTGTTACCGACGGGCACCAAAGGGAGAAAACTCTCAAGAGAGAAACATTTCGGTGTCGCAAGAAATTCGGTTCGCCAAAAAGTCAATCGTCTGGGTCCAGTTACTGAGTTAGGTTACAGTATACGCGTGCCTACGCGTCATTGGTTACTGTGGTAAATGTGGTCCGAGGATTTAAATCGCCAGTTATTAGTTAATTAGTTAATTTAGAAGCGCTTTGATCTGAGCATTTCGCCAGGGTTAGGGTTAGAGAAGGGTTGAGGTTAAGAATAAGCGTTTGCCATTTTCCACGCGCGCACCTGCAGTCAGCATACACGACCACATTTCTTGCCGGACCGAACGGAAGATATGGCCAGGGAGTGGGAGCGGCAAAGAAAGGGGAAGTCGAGGGGGAATCACGCTCGCCATTTATCGCCTATTCAGGCTATTGGCATTCATCGATTCCAGGCTCGGCTGTGGTTTAAATAGAACCTCACGTTTGTTTTCGTGATCTCATTCATGATCGTGAATTTGTCGACCCTATCAGTATCAGTCTATGCCTTTAGTCACTCTTTGACGACACGGCATGTATTAAATACTACATATCTCTAGAACGACCTAATAAAATCCAGTTTAATATTACACATTCTCTAATGAGAAGCTCCATTTTTTATTATTATGTTTAACTCGACATTACATAGCATCCCGCCCGTGGAATAGAGTACATGTAGTGATGTACTAGATTAGGCCTATACTAAATACACATACATGCTTATAAGCTGCTAGATCTAGTAACTTTTGAAATTTCTCTGCTATACATAGAGCAGGGCGATGTACTAGATTAGGCCTATAAACTATTTGTATGAGAGCCCCGGCGTATGGTGATACCAATAAGTTACCACATTTAGGCCTATATAATTATTATTTATTTTTTTATATAATCAAGCTACGTCAATCCTTCCAGCCATTCTATAACGGGAAAGTGTAACTATAGAAACACGACACAAAACTTAATTGCTGGGCGGATGACATCGACCCTGCTCTCCGCACATAAGCACTTTTCCATAGAGAATGAGAGAGTGGAGATAGGCAGGGGGAAAATAGAGACCTGTGCGCACTGAAAACGCTGATCGTTTCTCTCTTCAGATAAGCTGTCAGAAGACCTAGGCATCAGCTGCAAAATTGCCTGCCAGCAAAATAAAATTTTCTCGGTCTGTCTAGCGTGACTTGTCTGTTTGTTAATTCTTTGTCTCATCTGCGCCCTGCCAGGGTTATATATATATATATCTTCCGCTCAGGGCATTTGATCTCGTGCCGTCGGCTACCGATGCACCCGGGGGCACCGGATCGAGGTGTGCGCGTGGGTCCCCAGCCGACTGATTTTCTCTCACAAGTTATTGAAACCGCGACAGACACATTTTACTGGAGCCTATAATACTGTCCATCAAGAACTTCCTGAGAGAAAACACTTGGAACCTCGTGCAATTATCTGCAAGCTGCTGTCGTGTCACTGTGTCAGAATTTATCTTCGAAAGGTTTGCAGTGTGAAGGCTGATCTTAACTGGACGATCCTCGAAGGGACAAACTTTTTGCGCTCACAGCCCTGCGTAACGCGTGCGTCGGGCTTTGGTACGTAAAAGTTGAGAGTGTATAACAGTAGCCAGCAGAAGCTTACATTTAAGTTCCAAAACCAGAATCCTGCCTTTCGTGGCTTAAAACAAAACAAAACTAGACGATTTATTCATACTCCAAAATTTTATTTTCGGTAACAGAGGGGACTGTTGCTACAGCGCCCGTCAGGTTAAAAGACTGACAAAGAGAGCGAAGGTTTCCTAAATGGGGCCTGGATAGTTCAGTTGGGAGAGCTGCGGACTAGCATATGGAGGTTGCTGGTTCGAATCCTGGTGTGGCCAAGGATTATTTCCTGAAGTTAAACATCGTGCAAACTCCGTTGTTCGGCCATTTCCCCGCACATGAAACTGCCTATGGCCATCTTACTGCAGCCATCAGTCTGGTGGTTCTTTCAGTGCATAGTTTAGTAATAGGACCCCATCCCCCATGGGGCGAAATCACCGCGAGGTGGAAGCACTTTCCCTCTAAATAACCACCACCACCACCACCACGAAGGTTTCCACAGCACGTTGTGCGATGTTTCTAGGTCCATGGAAGTTCGCCTGCTTTGCTGGGGTGAAAATGGGGCTGAAAGGGTCGCTCACTGCAGTGCTTTTTCTGGACAAGGCAAACTCAGGCTGCCCAACAGTTATACACTGGTTAGGAAATGTATTCGGCATCCTGGGGGTCTGGATAGCTCAGTTGGGAGAGCTGCGGACTAGCAGATGGATGTTGCTGGTTCGAACCCTGGTGTGGCCAAGGATTATTTCCTGGAGTTAAACATTGTGCAAGCTCCATTCGGCCATCTGCCCGCACATTAAACTGACTGCCCGCACTGACCATCTTACTGCAGCCATCAGTCTGGTGGCTCTTTCAGTGCATAGTAGTAATCGGACCCCATCCCCCATAGTGCGAAATCACCGCGAGGTGGAAGCACTGTCCCTCTAAATAACCACCACCACCACCACATTCGGCATCCATTGCCTTCGCTAACAGTGTTTACTTGAACAGTCGTTCGTGCAATGCGCCACGTCACAGCCATAACTATAACTACTTGTTGCTGAATGAGGCTTTCCTGTCCAGGAAAGCGCGTGACAATGAACACTTCGGATGAAATTGCTTCCTTCTCTTGAAGAAAGAGAAGTAAGAGGAAACAAAATTTGAAAAAAAGAGCAAAATTAAAGGATTCAGTTGTGTAAGAGTGGACGCGCGCGAGAGAGAGAGAGGGAAAGTGGGGTTGGGTGGGTGAGTGGCAGACAGACTACCGATCTTCCTTTCTCGTAGGTATTTTTTCCATTCTCGTCTGCCATATTTCTGTCATCAATTTTTCGCCGAATTCTTTACCCGTGATCAAACGAAAGGAAATGATTTCCCATCCCGATCTGCATTCCGGTTACAAGTCTGACGATTGTTTACCAGTGCGCAGTGATCTTGATGAAACGCGATAGACAACTGAACGAAGTGGAGGGACCCTGTGCAAGTCTGCATGCAAAGTGTTAGCCGGAGCCCCGAAGTCGCGCTGTCAGGGGAGACTGTGTTTACACACTTCCACGGAATCATCGTGTAAAGCATGATTTTCTGTCAGCTGATATTAGTCTCCAGATATGCAGCCAGTCAGATAGACAAACGAACAAATCCAGAGACAAATCCGGTGGCGTGGGGATGGGAAAATTAGACGCCATTCGAATCATCTGAATGCCAAAAAAAAAATCCCTTTGGTCATCTCTCTGTCTCTCTCTCTGTCTGTCTCCCTCTCTCTCAGACACACAGATGAATGGGATATGTGAACGGATTTTCTGACATAATCCGAAAATGTCAAGCATTACATACAACAGCGTTGTAGGGGTTGTATTTAATGAATATAAAAACTTATGCTTCTGCATGGCCCACTCTGTTCGTGGCATCGGTCGTGTGTGCTGTGGAGTAGTGTCAGTTGTGTGCATTGTGGGAAAGCAAAGTTTACGTTGTAACTTTTTAATGATTATTTCCCGTGCCTTAATTTAACGTGATTCCCCACCCCACCCCTCATACAACCTTTTGACGAAGTTGCACGCAAAATACGCATAAATGATACACGCACTGAGTACTCATTCGAGCGCACTCATACATACAGAGGTACATATACAAATGATTTATCATCCATCATAAACGTGGACTGCTGACCCCTTCCTCCAAACATTTCCCCACAAGCCCGGCTGCGCCAGCTTAATTGCTAAAAAAAAAAAAAAATATTCTCACTACATTGCAAACAAAATTTGAACCACATACAGTGATCATGGTTTCCGAAAGATTTTCGAACTGCCGATCGAGTGTGCTCATCACTTATTTCTTTCAAAACACGTGAGTGTACTGTTATATATTTTTTTCAATACAGATATATTGGTAATTAGGCTTAGCATTTGTGGACGATAAAATATGTTTGGGTTTCGTGCAAGCGAACCCACCGAAAAAGAGGATACAAGACTATAGTCTGTAGCTGCGGACAGCAGTGATCAACCCACTGCATGCACAAATCTCTAAAACCACTGGGACGCGCTGAAAGGCTAATTAGGCACTCCCTCGGGAATAGACGCTTCGATCCAACCTCTTTTCATTGGCAAACGTTGACAGTTTCTTAAATAACACCCACCAGATCGATAAACAGACGGAACGCCCTCGATCTAATTTATCTGAAGCGAAATGCTTGGAGGGAGATGTATGCGCGGCAACCCCTCTGACGCAGACTAGGCTGCATTTTCCGAGCACAACAGCAACAGGGAATTTTTTTTTTTTTTTTACGCTGGCCGTGATACCCTCATTGCCCGTCGTCTACTGGAACGAGAGAGATATGAAGTGAGAACTAGAACGAGGGGAGACGACTCCACGCATGTACGGGTGTTGTTGTTGACTTCTACAGCATCTGAGAAGTGGTTGAGAAGGTGGTGGTGATGGTGGGGGGTGGGGGACGGGGGCAGTTTCCACCCAACCCCACTGAAGACCAAAGCTTTCTAAACTTAAAAAAAGCTGTTCTGGGCTCCCTTATCAGACAATCAAAAGGGAACCCTTATCAAGAGAGTGATGAACCTCACCTTTAAAAAAAAACCCGGTACATTACCATACACCAGTGGCTAAGCTCAGACGCTGCAGGCACTGCGGCTGGACCCACTTTATGCATCGCTTGGACAAGGAGGACGCTGTCTCGCTACTAAGAGATCAATACAATTTGTTGCAGGCTGACAGAGAAGACCAAGGTTCATGCTAGAAACCTTGCTCAATATTTTTTCCTCCTACTTATTTTAGAGGGGAGGTCGGGGTTGCAGAAGTGCGAATGTTTCGGTTGTAAAGGGAAAGTGAGTCGGGGGAAAGAGCGGGGGGGGGGGGGGTCTAATGTGTTTAATATCATGTTGCACACAAAACCTCATGTAACATCACGTGTACGCGCACATACCCGGGTTCTACTGCTGGAACATGTTGTACACCGATTTAAAGTTCCTTCATTTGCGATCTAACGTCTTCGACGTACAGTGTATTCAGAAAGTCACATTATTAAAAAAAAACTTTTAATGGAAATGCGTAATGAGAAAATTTCTTAAATGCTGACATTAAGATCTTACAATGCCCGAACCTGTACAGTAACTTGTTAGAGTGAGGGGATGTGAGAAGGTAACCCCAAACTATCTCACAGACAACACAGCTACTTAGAACATACACGGAGGTGGTCAGTGGCTTTGGTGGTAACATGTGATTGCCACCGATACAAAGGGTTGTGGTTAAGGATTCCATGTCAAACACATACTGTCTCCTCACAGGGTTGGCCATCAAGGGGCCGTGCAGGGGAGGGTCCCCTGGCTTTGTCCCTTTCCTCTTTCCACAATAACCTTCATCACACAGTCGACAACAACAATCCCCATCATAAGAAAGCCTGTGTTGCTGACTTGATGTTAATAATCAGCACCAGCAACAAAACAGACTAGTCAGATCATTCTCCACTCCTATCTTCTGACATTTCATAAAACAGCCTCCACCGGTGAGGACATGACGTAAAGTGAAATAGCACAAAAGGGGGAGGGGGGTGTCGATGAGATCACCTTTCCAATTATGTCAATGCCACACATCGGTCATTACCTTTCTGCCTTCCCCGTCACCATCAAAATGCCCTGTCTGGACGACAAAGAGTTGTTATCTAGAGAGCCGCAGCACAGTGAGGCAAAAAACGTAAGCAGTCCTGCTTGCTCTGGATATATGTACTGCTACATCATCCGCATGCACACACATCCTAGATCTCTTTGCGTAAACATCATTAAAAGCTGAGATAGGTGAAAACCACTATCATTTTAGCATTTTCAGGTTTTACTATACTGCGAAGCGCTACGTACACGCTGTGACAATCAGCCAACTGAACAAAATGGGAGATGGAAAATCAAATGTGGTCTTATTTATGACTGATATGACAAAATCTGTTGCTTATGTGGAAATCTTTTCACAGTTTCATAACTACAAAAATTTAATAATATGCTCAGACGCAGTGCCCCATATCGTCACCAAGGAAACAGAACAAATTCAGTCCATCAGTGAAGTAATTACACACAAAATAAATCAAGTCTGTCGACTGAAATACACCGGTAACCTTCCTGATGTTTTATCTATATCAACTCAGAAAAGATGCACCCCTCACCCCAATTGTGTGCACTGTAAAGCAAAGAGAATCGTAGAAAAAATAGCTGCTAACAATACTAAACTAAATCAAATTTGTAAACATACTTTTTTAAAACTGACAAATTGCTAAAACTGCAGAGACGCATTCAGTGAGAATAATTTTCCTGTTGTCACATCATGTGGGATTTTAAAATGGGCGGGTGAAGGAAGAAGTGGAAGTGGGGGGCGGGGGGAGAACGAAGGTGACCAGCAGAGAGCGTCGTGCGCAATCCCCGCTTCCCCCTGATGTTAACATCGCTGCAGCTCGTGTTGATGGGGTCGCACGCTAGATCGATCACTGTCGCCAGCAAGCTCGGTCAGCTGCCGTCCATGGCTGGCACCACAGGCACAGCACAGTGACAGTGTTTGGCTCGTCAAGTCTCCACACTCCAACCCAGTCTAGTGCATGGCATGCGAACTGAGACTTGGCGCATGGCATGCGAATTGAGACTTGGACCCCTGCCTCCTGCTACCCGTCGCCAGTCGGAGTGTATGGGTGCACACTGAAATTTGAAATGTTTACACTGCTCTGAAGATTGCGTTTAGGAACCATGAAATGCACATTTCGCGCAGTGTTACCAACACCTGTATATCTCTAGGCATATATGGGAGATATAAACACGTTTCTTCCTTGGGTAAATACATAGTTCGGTTTCACCACAGACGTACAGGCGATGGCTCAATCGACGAAGTTTCGTGTACTGTACTGACGTCACTGAAAGTGCGGACTGCCGTAAAGTAGCGGACGATGCGTGAGCAGCTTCTTATAGTTACAATAAGGTTGTTCTGCTGTCGTTGAGGGTACCCGTGTGGCAAAAGTGTTGGGTTAAAGGGAAACTTAACCTTAGAAAGAAGTAACCTGTCTTGAATTGATGAATATTGATGTTGTGAGTCTTTTTAACTCTAAATTTCAAGCTACAAAAGAACTGTTCACTATTTTTATTCCCCCACCTCCCTTTTTTGGACTTTGTTCGGCGTGGGGGGATGAGGATGGGGGTAGGAGAGGTACAGGGGTGGGTTGGAGTTAGAGAGTAAGTACCAACTTAATTGTTTCTATTATAAACACGCCCCTAATGGGGCAGAGGTTATAGAAGGGGTTGGGGGGGGGGGGGGCAGGGTTAGAAAAATCCGGGCAGCGCCGGGTCCCTCAGCTAGAAGTCTATAAAATGTATTATCTAGGGAGAAGTCCTATACCCTCCTCCCCCAAGATTTAACTAAAGAAAGTTTCCAACAGGGAATTAAGGCCTGCATACTTTAATGAAAGCATATATTAACAAGAGTTTGGTATACTTTCAAAATATCCACGACCTACTCAAAGAGGAATACATCCTTATAGTTATCCCTTTCTTCTACCTCGAAATCATAATAATATTCTCTCCACTCTCTTAATTCCATCTTTGGAAAATCATAATAATTGGCAATAACACATTATAAGACGACACAAAAAGTCTCCCATATCTAGACGGAATACTTATCATAGCTTATACTTATAGAAATGATCGTAACTACTGCCAGTTTTTGGAAGTCCGCGATAAAGTTCAGCTTTCGAGAGACTGAGAGGGACTGTATGGTGCTGTGGCAGTACTCACACCATAAGAGATTGAAGTTACAGCCTTTCTTTACTGGACAAATGCGCATCTTAGTTCGCCGAACTCGGACATGTGTACCCGTCAGTCACATGGCGCAACATTTGACGGTTCAAGGATCAACAGTTTTCGCGTTGGCAGTGGCTATTTGCACGGTTCCGTGCAGATAGAATCCGAGGCTATTTGCACGGTTGACGTCATGGTGAAACAGTGTTTTACGGCTTTATTCAGTAATCCTGAATGACACACTACTTTCGTTGTTACTTTTTGACTTCAGTAAACTGAGGAAAGACGTGGGGGAGGGGCTGTTGGTGTGCATCGTGTATGTATACTTAATGTTCGACACGTCGATTTGACTTCAAACTTTCAAGTTGAACAGCAGGCACAACCTTTGCCACTGCCCCGCGCCATCGTATGAGATCGATACCAGAAACAGGACGTGGAAAAACATGTAGGCCAGTAGCGAAGGTTTCTGCATAGAAAACTTAAGGTAAGGAAGTATGAAGAAGCTGCCAGCGAGTGGCGAAAAGCCGCAGAAATAAGTTTACACAGCTCTTATAGGACTCACGTCACCCGTGCAAATAGCCTCGGATTCTATCTGCACGGGACCTTGCAAATAGCCACTGCCTTTTGCGTTTCGTCTAGTTCTTTCTTAAACTAGCTTTAATATCTTCAACGGAAGATTCAGCCTTTATCTTCACTTTGATGTCCGCTAAACGGTCTGCCCTATTTATTCTATCCCTAAATCAGCAGTCCAGACAGAATGTTTCAGTACAAGCTGTGGGAGGGGTTTTAGCCCAAAACGCTTTCAAACTTTTACTTTATAAAACTGAGGTCAAGATATGCTACTGTGATGGAATCAGAAAAAAATCAATACCGTAAAACATATTCTTTACGTGTTCTTTTCGAAAACAATTCTTTATGAAAAGTCTTTATACTTGATCAATTATGCACATTGGTCGGAACTGATCAACTTTTTCCCAAAATGATCGAACACAAAATGCACGCTATATCTTCTGGTTATCTGTAGTGAAATGAACTCCAGGGAGCAAAGGGCAAGAAAAACCTTGTACCTGACACTCTTCAACATGAAGGCAGAAGAATAAAGCAGTCGACAGCAGGTCAGAAGTGTACATCTGGCCAGAGAGAAAATGTTGCCTTTCTTCTTCTTTCTTTTTTTTTTTTGCGTGAGAGGGACAGGAAGGTGTGGGGGGGAGGGGGGAGGGGAGCGGCAGGGGAGAATCGATCATTGGAAGCCACGCTATTCCTGTGACCATCAACATCAAAAACGGCCAGAGCATTTCAGAGACCATGCCCGCTTACTCAATCATAAGAGACGCCAAGTCGAGACTGATCTGCATTACACAATGAGGTAACTTGGTTATGACTGCTTCACATTCCCCTGGCTTGGCAAACCCCAGTAGTGCAGTGCATATACTGTAGCAAGGGCATCATTAACCTTTCAGCTGCATTTCCAAGTAAAAGCAACCTAAATGGAGGCAATCAATATATTATTTCTGGCAACAGTAATTATCATGGAGAGAGAGAGAAAGAGAGAGAGAGAGAGCATGATAAATGATAGAAAGACATCCTAACAAATTTCCATAGACAGTGGACGCCGGTAACATGCTTTTTTCTTTATAGATGGAAACAATTCGTATCTACATGACTGTACGTTATACACATTTGTGCAATAATTACATCACAGATTGTGGGCATCACAATCCTTATGAATGAATCTCTTCCTCTCATGCACATGCACGCAGTGAAGCTGGGGCAAAACTGATTTTATGAGTTGCATTTCTATTCTGCATAGTTCAGGTCCGTATGTCTTTTTCCAGCTGCCTGCAAACTAGTTGGTGAATCAAGTCTAATGTTGCTTCATAAGAAAACTATTTCTCCATACTACTACTGCAGTAAGGTATGGTTACAGTTCCTAAAACAAATGGCAAATTTTTATATTGGCACCAGATGGGGGAAAAAAAAGTCAGCAATACATGCACTACATACACTGGATGGAGTCATTTTGCTGGTTGTGGTGAAAGATGGAAACAACAAACAGTGGGCCTAATGCTTCTGTTGTAGACCCAACTCCCATGTGTAAACTGTAATGTAGCACAGTCTTGTAACTGTTTCATGAAAGAGAAGCATGTCTGTACCATCTGGCCATGCATTTCACAAAATATTTTTAAAGGTAAGGGTTAAGTAGACATCGAGTAGGCAAGGTACTTTTTTGGCTCAAATCTGTGAACCATTGTCATCAGCCTCTCTAAACTTCTCGCTTTGTCTTGCCATTCATTACCTACCACTGCGTCAGCTTCAAATGGAAGGCGACCTTACCCAAAAAAAAAAAGTACTGGGAAAAAGGGTGAAGATAGCTCAAGTATGTCCCTACCACAAAAAGGCCACCCTACTCCTGCTCTTGGGTGTGTGTGTGTGGGGGGGGGGGGCGGGGGGGGGAGGGAGGAGGGATAGGTTTGCTAAAAAATTTAAGGACAAAAACCAAAAAATCCAAGAAAGGGTTGGCAAGTGAGGGTACTACCCACATGCAGTTTGGTGAATCTATGCTGATACTGAAAGGGAAACATTTATATGTAAGAAAAAGATTCAGGTACTGCTTCAAACAACAAATGCCTGTCAACCCTAACTGCCTCACTCAAGTATAAAAATAGCTATATTACTTTTTGCAAATGCTAACTATGTTGCTATACAAAATTTCAAAAGCAAATGAATTAAACTATCTCAGAAGGATTAGCAATTATGATTATAATTACAGTATGTACCAACTGCTTGGTATGTTGCTACTAGTTTCAGTTTACTGCTGCCCATTCTGCTATGATACTGAATAAAAAAAAACCCAGGTATGTACATGTGTACAGGTACTATAAACCTCCATATATTGCATTTCATATTGATTAGCTTCACATGAATTATAAAAAATGTGCTAAGTAATGCTACAACACTCCTGGTATTGCTATCACTCAGTAATGAGTGTGCATGCACCCGCAATCAAAACTACATCCCTGGCAAAGTAGACCACTCAATAACAAGTTATTCAATCTTCCCATACCAATTTCACAATTTACTATTAATATTAAAAACACAAAAAGTAAAAGACAACATTAATTTTTTGGTCACTGTTAGTGTTCTATTCACAATGCTGATCACATTTCGTTGAATGGTAGGCGCAATGTTAATGACAGTACTGCTCAAAACAGTCCCGTGTAACTTAACCAAATTTTACTAGAATGAAAAAAATAATAGGTGTTTTTGATAACAGGCTCTTGAATGATAATTAGGATTATAAAATAATAGGATAATAACAGCTATGATATAATTAAGTGGAGCTGCAATTCTGTGTTGTGTTGCTACCCTTATACAGAAAAATGACCAGCAAAATATAATATAGCACAGCAGCCATAAGTTGAAAACAAAAATATTTTCATTTTTCTTTTCTCAGAGCAGATGTATCATGATGCAAACAAAATTTTAGCATTCTTTAGTAGTACGCAAAAGTATCTTAATTTTAAGATGCTGAAAGTACCATACAACAGAGAAATGTTATCACACACAACTGATGTAGGTAAACACTCACTGTGTCTTGCTTATGGCAGTCCATCTTCAGGGCATGACTATCTGAAGTATTCTAAAGTGTATACAAATTTTCAGTGAGAAGATAACTTAAAATGACTGCCACTGAGGTGCAGGTGCACAGAACATGTTTTACAGTCCCAACTGGAAACCTTGGGCAGCTCACAGGATAGTCTGAGATGACGAAAAGTACCATGCTGTGAAAACTTCAGGAAACACTAGCAAACTGTTTTCTAGTGGAGTTTAAATCACAGTGTTGTGGTGCATAGAGTGGAACCATTTTTTCAGCCGTAAACAACTTCTGATTTTGAAGACACTGTAGGTGCTACAGAAAAGTAAAGTATGTTGAGGCAATACTTTTACAGGTATCAGTTCTAAGCACTCAACAAGACAAACCTGCCTGTATGCATGAAAACATTTTAACAAAACAAGGTTCCATCAGGTATGTGGAATTTCTTATGTCTCTGCTATGCTGACTGCATTCACCATCAGTAGCTGAACTTTGAAGCCATGTCTGATAGGAATCCCGCCAAGGCTTTATCATTCTCTGGCACCACCAGCCGTCCAGCATCCTGGCCCAGCAGTTCCATTTATATTAGCATTCCATACTGCCTTTCTGTCCTCAGTCCAGTAATCTTCCAGGGCAGACTAGGGAACAGTCCACTTGGCACCACTCCACTGAGCCTGATAAGCTGTCCACCCTGTAGCTAAATGGAATGGCTCATGTCTGCATGCTTCACTACTTCTGCAGAAATCCATGCCTCTAGAAAAGAGTGGAGTTGTAGTAGGGGGAGGTTAAAATGATTCGTTTTCCCCAATCCTGCATTTCCTTTTCAGGAGCAAACAAACTGAAGAAAAGGTCTTTTTTGAGAGTCTAGATTATATATTAAAATTATTGCTTTATACATCTGTTATCCCAAGTAACCCAGCAATCATTTGCAACCTTAAAAAACATGCACATCATATTTAATATATTATAATAATCCATATTCAATACATCTAGTTACATGTCAAACATTTATTCTCCCATACATAGGTCATACAAGTTTTAGGAGACTGTTGATGCATAAAAGCCGCCGAAAAGCCAGTATTGATCTGATGCCCCTAAATCCAACCATTGATCTCTGTGCACTAGGCTGGCTAATGCCCACTCGGGAAGTTTCTAGAAATAGTAGAATGGAATCACAAGAGAGACTCTGGCAAGACCAAGACCCCGTGCGGAACCCAACAAAAGGGAAAGCACTCCCTTGTGCGTGAAAGCTACAGAAGTCACTACGGTAGCATGGAGCATGGCACACTAGCATTGTAGTAACATACAGAACGTTCTTTGTATCTATTCTCTGCAGTATAAGGTCCGAGCAAAATGATCACGCTACATAAATGGTGTGTAAATGTCTTCGGGCAGAGATATATACGATTAATTTTCAGTCGGTACTCCGAGTCCGGATTTTTATTGATTTATGCATTTCCCAAAATGACAGCTTTAAAAAAAATGAATTTATGAACCATGCAGGGAGGTAAGAATGAAATAAGAACAAACATCAGTCTGCCATCACAAAATACTCGATTTTTCACACCGAAATGTAACCACTTTTCTCAGATGAGCATAATGTTTTGCGCGTACATCTATCTGCGTAACTAAAACGGAAACCACAAAACTGTTTTACTTTTTCTAGTTGTATCAACTTGTATGTGCCGATAGGCGGGTACATACACACCAAAACAAACAAACAAAAAAAAAACCCCATTGCTCTCAGACTTTAAATGCATCTTTGCTGAAGACGTGAGAGAAATCTCACGTGACTGTCTCGACTGACGTGTCGTATGGCTCCAGATGAATGTGCGATTTCCCATTTATTGACGCAAATGCTTGTGGTTTAATACACTGTCCTGGGAAAAAGATTATGACCCATAATGTCGACGTTCTGTTTTTTTGTATTGCACATTTCTGACAGCACAAAGCTTGCTAGGTTTACTTCTTGGAAAAGCATTTTCCAACTTGTGTTGACTTCAACTTGCACTCATAAATCATTGTCAACTTGTCATTCAACTTACACTCGCGTCATTCAACTTACAACTGATGAAGGTTACTGCACTGGGTACTGCACTCCAGTTAATTTATTTCAGATGCTCACTGAAATCGACGCAGAACTAAATTTCAAAATCTAATTAAATCAAACCTCTTTTTTGCTCCAGGACGTTACATTCATGATTCTAGAAAAATACATTATAGGTTTCTTGTCATTTCCATCACATCGAGCCTTAACCAGCTTCGACATTGACACATCCTTGACCTATGCACTGACAACTAGAAAGATTTTTCAGATCAAACAATTTTAATTTTAGAGGACATAAATATTTTACGAGTTAAAGATAACTGATATTTGATGTTTAAAATGTTTTCTTTATTTCGTGTTCTTGTCGTCTGCGTTAAAAAAAATCATCTGCCCCGGATGTAATATGGCGTCAAATATGTCAAATGCAGATGCGTAGAGTAGTGCTGAACCGGCTTTGATCTTTGCACAAGACGTTTTTGTGCATTGCAATTTGCTAATTTTCGATAGCATTAATGGTGATGCATGCAAGGAAACAACCAAGAGTTCATGATGGGTAAAGATACAAAGACATGATCAATGCTAATCCATTGACGAGACTGTGTCCGCCATCTTTGTTGTTAAATTTCAGAAGAAAATGCTAGCACTCGTCTTTAAACTGCATTTACAGGTTCCACAAATGATAGTTTGCCATATTGTTTTTCAGGTACGCTGACAGAAAAGACACCCATCTGCATCAGGTAATAAGCAACGATTGCCACTTAATCGTGTGGTAATCATTTGGAGCCAAAGCGGCAGTGGCTATCGGAGCTGCCCAAGATTCAAGTCTGCAGAAACCAGCGAATTTGAACAACGATTTAGTCAGAAAAGCACATTATGAGGTCGCGTCTTTCATTATGGTGGTTTAGTTGAAGACTTTTTCCGTTGCAGAGGGCATTAAATTTCGGTTTTATGGGTGCCTGTTAAGTTCGTACCAAATTGCATACACGACCAGAAGATTGTAGGAAAAGAATTATGGATGCATTCGCAGGGAAAGTTTGTATTGCATTTATTTTGTAAAAAGAACGTGTATAAACAAATGAAATTATTAAATCCAGATAAAGATTTAAAGGAATGAGGTGGAAGCAGGTTGGTAACGGGATACTGTTGGGCTGCAAGGGCAGTGTCGATGGAATGCTCAACATCCCATCTCAGCCACCACCAGCCCTTTTAAACACCTGCCAGCATCATATTGGTTAATTTAAATGATCATTCAGATTAAACTGCCATACCTTTTTCACAACTGTTTTTGAACGGTGACAGAACTGGTCGAGAGAAGCTGTCCTGTAGTTCCTATCTGTGAAGATTTTTTTTAAAAAGGCTGGTAGTGTGTGAATCTGCAGCATAGGCATATTTTGAAAGTGAAGTCAGTAGTTGTTTAGAAGCAGTAAGTTACAAAGTTGAACATAACAATGTAATCAGCAAGTTTATGGCAAGTGGGATATCTGTAAGGTAACTTGTTGCAATGTTATGAGCAGCATTATAATCCTGGTTTTAACTGATTGTATATACATTTTGTATATGTCAAAACTATTTGAGGTGCAGGAGAAAGTTGCCAGCTTCTTTATGAATGGTAAAGTGAAGTTCTGAACATGTACTCTGGTGGATGGAACAGGGGTTGTACATAGTGCAAAACATAAATTTTAGATTAGTATTTCATCTGACAGGATGCCATACATAAGTTGTGAATGAAGACTAGTTTTGTAGGTGTGAAAAGTACTACGTGTAACAATAACACTATTAGGAGTGCATTCTCTTTACCAGTGAAATTTTCTTCTTGAATGACGTGCAACTCTTTCGTTAAAGAAAACGGGGTATAAGTTAAGAGACATGCAGATGCAGATTGGTTACTTTGCAAATGAGAGCAGAACTTGCCACAGTTCATTTGTTTTCAACAGTTTTGCACCGGATTACATTACAAATTGATGCAGACATTTTATTTAAGAGTAAATGTAGCTGGAGATCACTTATTCCCGAAGTGTGGTTGGGCTTGATTACACTACTGATGGGTTGTGCCTGCAGCTAGCTTAAGTTTATGTACAATCTAACTTTCCATTATTCACCCAGGACCAGTTAGTAACTTCAGTTACTACTTCATGCAGCATTTAAATGCTGGTGAGGTATTTCAGCCTTCCAAATTTATGATCTGGAACCTTTTGACTAAAGGTTTTGACTTGGTGGATTTGTTGCTCACCAGAGCATGCAGCACCAGCAGAAGGGGTATAGTGGATTATTTGGCGATGGGTCTCCAGCAGAACGAAGCCATGGTCCCCACAGTGACAGTCCTGGCAGCCGCCAGAGTCCCAGATATTACAACAAGCCTCCTTATCTGGAAAGACCTAAAGAAAAGCGAGGTAAAATGATTGGAATGTGTATGTGTGTTTGTGTATTCCCTTTATCTTAACTGGAATAATATGTTCAGGGTTTATGTATAATATAATAGTCTGTAAATGTTGCCATGGAATCTCATTGAATTGAACTGCTTCAGGTTATTTTGTGGTGTGAAACTTTTTTACTACTAGCCTTTACTTAAGATTGGGACTTCAGTAATCATCAGTTTTTAAGGCTGACGCCATGTAAGCTACCATATCTATGTAGAAAATGCTGTCCCTGTTAGTTGTCAGGTTTTTTTTACTTCGGATTTTAAGGTTATAATAATATCAAGTCTTCTATAATGCGAAATAAAACTCATAAAAGAGCACTCACCCTGCACTTGACATCATGCAAAAGAAGCATAAGACATACTATTTAAAATGCCATGTAGACATATGCATCTACCCCAGTTTGATTGACCAAAAATTAATAAAAAGCAGAATTAAAAAAAATTAAAACTTACACTAACAGAAAATCATCACAGTAGACCAACCGTTGGGCTTGGCAGTCTTAAAACGATGGTCAGTTTTACTTGTGGTGTAAAGTGTTGCAGTTGTAATAAATTTTTTTAAAGGGTGGTTTCATGAATGAATTTGAAGAGCATATGGAAATTTACTGTGTTGGTTGTGAAATAGGCACATAGGTCTTGCAAAATTGTAGACTGTTTTTGTAAACCTTTTGTTTAAGGGTTTATTATTCTGACATGAACTCTAAGGACTTGGGGCTAGAGCTATGTGGAACCAAACTTTCTTTTGATTGCAAAAGCTGTGCTGCTAGTGTTGCGTTTTATCGGGTGAGCTGGAGTTTGGGGAAGAGAGAAGTAATGAGGTCCCCTAAAGCTAACCCCCCTTTTCAATCAAAAGGGACACGACCAGATAATTCAACACATTTATTGAACTACGAGCATAAAAGGATAGCAGAGGAAGGAAAGTGGTAGATGAACAAAGCTTTAAAAGTGTGTGTTTGAGTGTGCATGTAGTAGTAGCGTAAGGTATGTTACAAGTCTCAGAACAGGAAGAAATATAACCAGAGTACAATTTAACTAGTACAATTCGTAAAAACTACTTGCGGTGGATATATATATAATCCAATCAGGAACAGAATAGTCAACGCAAAGTACTTTCACACTCGGTAGTGGTTCGCAGTAGTAGTCCATACAGAAGAAGACAGTATATAGCTGTAGACTTGGATCGCAGAAACGCAAAGTTCAGTCTGCAGAGCGTAGATCCAGAAAAGAACAGAATGCAGAGTCAGAGACGCTCTGAAGATCCAGCAACGCCTTCGACAATGATTCACAGCAGTTCAACCTGGTTCTCTTGTGGATTCCCGGAACGATAAACAGCGTAGGACAGAGTTCGGTCTGGTACCCTTGGAGTGTCCTTGACCAACCGTCACAGGATTAACTCCTCGCTCCTCGTAGATCCTTGTTCTAGAGGAACGTCCAATCACAACTAGTGGAAATGTTCTTTTTGTCTGCTCACTTGCAGTCTGCTACTAGACTGACAGAGTCGAGTTGCAGGAACATGGAGAAACATCATTGACTGTTTCCACTGTTAGGTCCTCTACACATCGATGGCCTAATAACGTTCTTGTCTCTTTCAGAAAAAAAACGAGAAAGTTCACAAAAGGTCTCGCCGTGGAAGTGCACAATAGCTTCCCACGACGAGAAACAAGCGGATTCAGTTATACCACAAATTGTTAGACAATTTGCTATACGGGGCTAGCCCACAGCGAGGAACGTATAGCAACGGTTGACCGATACAGCTTCACTAAACTAGTAATACGTCTGCTCTCCTCGCTGCCTCCAACTAGACTCACGAAAAGCGTTAAAACCTCCCCGAAATCCTTTCATTTCCATGTGAACCAAACTTTCCATCTTCCCATTGGCTGGAGAAGATCGAATCTTACGCGTTTTGATAATGAAAAATGATGTCTCTTACTGCTATCTCTACGTACTTTCTGTGTTTCACTAACGTTGTCAACTTTCTTGAATGAAAAGTTACAATACTATGTGAACATACAGTAAAAGAAACAAGATTCTTAACAATAGCGCTGTGAAAACCTTCTACAATGTAACAGCTAGAACCTCCAAATGAGCACAGAATATAAAATACTTTTGGCTTTATTAGTTTGCTCAAAGATGACTGACATTCACCATTTATTACATTTACCTTATTGGTTTATGCTATTATTTGTTTTGGTTTGCAACTAAAGTGAGTGAAGAAAGATAATGTATGAACCAATGATGGAGAGCATAGGTCTGAGAAGAAAACTGACCCTCATCCCCTCCTC